>JAMWET010006997.1:27500-195000 GCA_024036415.1 Prochilodus magdalenae
GGTAACTTTGATTCTACTGAAAGGTACCCACCAGTGTAACACCTCCACCAGCACCAGGAACAGCTGGGACTGGATCGGGCATGTACTGGACGAGGTTCTGGATGTAGCCACATCAGTGTTCAGACTCTCTCACATCAGAGAACTGGTCAGGTGGTGCAGATTTGGTGGATGCCTTCCCTGGCACAGTTCCGAGGAGAATTCCCTGTAGGCTGGGATTGTATCCACTGCTGGTAGACCCGTATGACCGTACGCTTCCACACACCTGCAGATTCAGCTACTTCCTTCACACTATGGTCTTTGGCCACGCCCACATGCAGTCCCTCCTTATAGCCAATCATTAACATCTGCTCTGGAGCCACTTTCCACACATGGACCGAGACACTCCCTGCACTGTAGCACCTCTTCCCAATCTATGGATCCCGTCACTCACACCCCACAGGGATTTATAGCCCCATCATCCTCATGCAGCGCCATCTGCAGGAGCCTAAAATTACTACCACCTTAAACAATGCATGGTGAGCAATATGAACCCACACACAGATTTGTTGGTATGGTATGTTGCATCTGGCGTTGGGTTACTTTAATAACCCAGCATTTAGTAATAACCCGTCATTTAGTCAGATTAATATAACCCAGCATGTGTCCTGCCCGGTACCCAGTGCTGTACTGCCGAATAACGTTCAGCTCAGCATTTCCTGGTATTCCGAGAGCATGCTGATGTTTGGAAGCTGGGGGTAATCAAAGCATGCTGTTACATTATACATTAATTATATGGTACCCGTATCTCATACAGCTGGAGAGATTGTACAGTCAGTCTTTCAATCTGTGCTCCATTATTGTCTGTAAGTAGAAGAGGCGACGTTTTATTGTGATATGAATTTGATGGAAACTTATTATTGAGTTTAAAAGGTCGTGTGTGCGGAAAGAAACGACGTCCCTCACACGGTCGCCGTCTTTACAGAGTGTGGACTGAACGCAAATACATGTCCTCACACTTGTACTACCACACCTGCATATAAACACGACAGCCATACCTGGAGCGTGCCTGCACTCTCCTGATCTGATTCAGCTCTGCACCGCATGGGCGAAGACGAGCCACTAAGACCTAAAGCTCGCAGCATCGCAGAGCAATATCAACGATCCATAATTCACGCTACATCAAATATTGATAAGAGTGACGCTCAGCTAGCTGACCCCACACCAGCAAATTGGAAGTGATTCTCTCACCGTTCTGCAGGTCCAGGACGTGATGTTTGTCCAGTGTCCAGCCGCCCATGCTGGACGCCTCCAGCTCGTATCCCTGCAGCCTGGAGCTCCTCTTCTCCCACAGCACCACGCTCAGACACGACTCGTACTCAAACCCCACAGACACTGGCCAGAAACAAGAAACCACACCAGCAATCTGTCACAGCCATCTGCTATTAGCCAAACAAGACATGTCTCATGCACCGTTCAGGGACTCTTCCCAAAATTCCCAAACAAACATGTTCCCAATTTCTGGAGATTTGTTTCCTGAGCAGGGGTGACTGACCCACGCTCCATCCATAAGCACACGCTTTAATAGCTGCTGAGGAGAACAGCTTTAGATCCCACAGGCTACACAGTTTGGAAAACAATGGGTTCCTTAAGGGTTCTTTAGTGCAGCCAGGGTTACATTCAAAACTGTCAACACAAAGAACTCTAAGCTCTAAATGTAGGTACTGTGGTATAGACTGAGTCTGTTCTACAGTTCCTCATTAGGTGGAGTGTATAACTCTAAGCTCTAAATGTAGGTACTGTGGTATAGACTGTGTCTGTTCTACAGTTCCTCATTAGGTGGAGTGTATAACTCTAAGCTCTAAATGTAGGTACTGTGGTATAGACTGAGTCTGTTCTACAGTTTCTCATTAGGTGGAGTGTATAACTCTAAGCTCTAAATGTAGGTACTGTGGTATAGACTGAGTCTGTTCTACAGTTCCTCATTAGGTGTAGTGTATAACTCTAAGCTCTAAATGTAGGTACTGTGGTATAGACTGAGCCTGTTCTACAGTTTCTCATTAGGTGTAGTGTATAACTCTAAGCTCTAAATGTAGGTACTGTGGTATAGACTGAGCCTGTTCTACAGTTTCTCATTAGGTGTAGTGTATAACTCTAAGCTCTAAATGTAGGTACTGTGGTATAGACTGAGTCTGTTCTACAGTTTCTCATTAGGTGGAGTGTATAACTCTAAGATCTAAATGTAGGCACTGTGGTATAGACTGTATTATATAATTCTAATCCAAATTAAAATTTTAGGGATATTGAATGAAACACCGATCAGCTGATCAGACAATGGGATACTTCTGAGTGGTGATTGACAGGACAGGCTTCCACTGATTTCCACAGGGTTCGGTGTCCCTGTAGCCCCGCCCCCTCCTGAGTTTTCCTGACCTCTACATCAGTATGTAAGGCTCTGCTTGTTCTCCTGACTGACAGGTTCAGTGTAAATGTCACATTAGCCAGAGGCTAAGTACTAGATATGTTCCTCAGCAGGGTCCTCGACTTCATCACAGAGAACAGCGAGGAGCGTGCGACCTTCCGCAGCCCCTCCGCTCTCGCGCCGCTTCATTTGCAGAATAATTATACATGCAAACAGTCAGTAACAAACAGGTGGCCTTTAGAGTGTTTATTTATTACCTCACCAGCGCCTACTGTCAGCGCTCGCGCGGCAGGCCAGGTGGAGCTCAACCACACAAACCCAACACACACCAGAACACTGAACATTAATCCGCTCTACCTTATAATCACAGGCCGTAATATAATCATCATCTCAGAGTTCATTAGTGATTGTTAGCAAGTAATACATACATTAATAACCTGTAGAACTTCAATTATGGACCGTTTAGTAACTGACTGCGCGATTAATCAGTTCCTGGATACTACTGAAACATCATACACTCATCCTCAACAGAACAGCTGCACCCAGGAGGAGGTGTGGGAGTGCAGGTGTGTTGGGAAGGAAGATAAAGGTGACCAGGATCAATAACTGATGATAAATTTAGACTGATATGATCAATATTTATTGAGCTACACATACAGAAATCTGTCTCTCAGTATGGCGTCGGGCCGCCGTGTTTGCTAACCCAACACTCCAGACGTCTCGGTATGGAGCTGTAGAGGTTCCTAATGGTGTCCTGTGATAATCCATCCCATGCAGCTTGAACATCCTCACACAGTTCCTGCAGATGGTGCGGTAGGGGTGGAGGTGGAGGGACACCAGGCCTTCTGGACCTGTGACTACAAACCGTTCATCTCGGTGCTGACCACGGTGCCTCCACACACGGATTCGTTGGGCGTCTCCACCAAGACTAAAGCGGGACTCGTCACTGAAGATGACCCGCTGCCATTCTGAGTCACTCCATGACAGTCTGGTACGACACCACTGCAGTCTTTGGTGACGGTGACGTGGTGTTAAGGACAGTCGTGGTAACGGTCTGTGTGCATGTAGTCCTGCGTGGTGCAGCCGTCTGCCGATGGTGCTGCACTAACAGGAGGACTCATGGAGGACACCACTGCTCGCTGGAGGTCTGTGATGGTGGTGTTGGGTCAGTCAGGTACAGAGATGAGACCCGTCCCTGGTTAAGTCACATGTGTGGTCTCACTTTAGAGTTTCACCCCCGTAGGTTGACTCCTTCTGGGTGCAGGTGTTTGTGCAGGTGTTGTTTTGATGATGAGTGTACTGTGTAATTATTTATGAAAGTTTAAAACATATTCTAAAGTTAATTTATTCATTATTAAGTGAGCTCTGTGTAGTTCTATGTATTGATCATTCATTGAGCCTCTATTACAAAGTCGCAGCTTCATTAAAATACATGTTATTGTATGTATTACAATTAAATAATCTATCTATCTATCTATCTCTCTCTCTCTCTCTCTCTCTCTATTCTAACTCAGCCAGTACAAACAGGTAGTATGAAATGATACAGTAAGATTCAGAGACAGTAGAGCCAGGCTCTGCGACTCACCCTCAGCCTCAGCCAGGCCGTATACCCTCTGACCGTAAGCATCAGTTTTATCCCAGATGAATGTGAATGATAGCCGCGGGGAAGCTGGAAACTGCTTCTGGAACATTCTGCCCTCCACAGCCACCATCAGGTGCACCCTGGCCAGGCCGAAGGGCACGCTGGACCCCGTCATGACCACCTTGAGGACAGGCTTATAGGCGGACGCCCGTGAGCTGAGGTAGACCAGACTGAGGTCACTGCCGGGGATGGAAATCTGCTCATGAAGAACCTGGAGGAAAAGCAGCCATGTTAACACAGGCCAGGTGTTTCTAATAAAGTGGCCAGACAGAGGAAGCACATGGTAGGGGTTTCTGATAAAGTGGCCAGTGAGGGGAAGCACAGGGCAGGTGTTTCTAATAAAGTGGCCAGTGAGTGGAGGCAGGTGACTAATACAGTATACTGTTTAAGTATGATACTCACCTGTGTCTCAGGTATGATAGGGTTGGCCTCGGGGGCGGAGCTATAGTAGGTAGACAGCGGTGATGTGGTGATTTGGGGGGCGGGTCTTACAAGGCCATTAAGCTCACAGGTGGGCGTTTCTCTTTCTTCTCTCTTCATCACCAGTCTGCCCATCACATAAAACACTCTCCATGGCAACCATACGGTACGGTGGACGGCCGGATACGGAGCGCGAACGAAGCTCAGCGTCAACGAAGCTCCGCCATTCACTAGCAGATCAAACCTGCGGGCACAGGAACACCCGGATATCAACACCGCCTGCAACAGCGTTTACCCGCCACCTTAACTGCTGCACCATTTAAGGTGGAACGGGAAAATCGGAACCAGAAGCTGAGGCGCGGAATGTGACAGCTGCACCATTTAAGGTGGACCGGGAAACGCGAACAAGAAGCTAGCTAAAAGAATCTGACAGCAACGTCATGGAGAGTTGAGAGCTGTGGGTGAGGAGGTAGCTCTGGTTCTGCTGGACATGTGGAGAACATGAACATCAGTCTGCTGTTTCACAGAACCAACAGGTCAGTATTGTTTTGTCTGGTTCTCTGATTTGCTAGTAACTGATTAGCATTGCAACTGCAACTGTAGCAACAGTTTGCTAGCCTCTAATCTGCTAGCAGAGTGTTGTGGAAAAGTGGATGAAGCTGGAATTCGCTGTGTTCTGCTAGTTTATTATTTAAATTTTCATTCCACCTTAAATGGCAACAGCGTGGCAGGTTAGGTGCTGGCATCAGTTAAGGTGGACTTTAGGTGGAAGTTAAAGAGGTAGCTGGTGAATATGAAGAACACGTCTTAAACGGGGAAGAAAACCTAAAAAGAATTTCCAAGAAATTTCCAAGAATTCCATGAATTTCCCAGTAAGATCCATCACTTCCTCCCATCGACACTCATCAGGTTCAATATCGGCTGAATTTGTCATATCGCCACTCAAAAGTGTTTAACTAAGTTTAGGGTGGATTAATCTCCACTGTGTCGCTTTATCGCCGACTCCGGCGTCTCTTGGTTAAAATGAGGTGGAGTTAAGGAATCAGCTCCATCGGATCCACCAGCAGGAGTCGGAGTCAGTTACAGAAAACCTGGATCCTGCATCACAACAAACTACGCCCACAACCTTCAGACTTCAGACACCAAGCACGTCTGAACTGACTGGCAACATACAGACACATAGATAAATCAGATTTCCTTCAGCATTCCATATCACTTTTCCAAACTGCCTGAAAACTCAACATTCCACATAAAATTTTCAAAATGCTTGTTTCCAAATTGTTAAAGACGAATCCGGCCGTAACAAACTCTTGAAGCACAATGTAAATCCCACTTACTGTCTATTACAGCCCCTCAGAAAAGACCGGTCCGCCGCCGCAGGCACGAGCAGCTGCAACCGCGCAATTTCAGGAAGCGTCAGAGCTCTTCAGACGGATTAGGAATGCAAAACTTTTCATTCCGCAGCTGAGTCGGAGCAGAGGGCATTTGAAGGCTAGCCGCATTGCGAGAGTCTTCCGTTATTAAGCTGCCAATTTGTGCATCTCCTCTACAAATTACACGCTTTGTTAGCCTCATCGCACAGCCCCGCTAATAACAGTGTATCCCACATGCTCGGCTCAAGCACAAAAATAAGGGCGGATTCATGCGCCGGATCTAAGCTAATAATAAAAACACGGCTCCAAAAACAACAACAACAAAAACCCGGAAATAAACAGGAGTGCTGGCTCTTAACTGAGAGGATCAGGAGGGCCGTGCAGTCCTCTCTCCGCTGTCAGGGCGCCGGCTGAGAGAGGAGGCAGGGATGTGATGCAAGGTTTTAAACAGGGATTTGGGAAGCACCAACGTGCTAGCGGTAAGTGGAGGACCCGCGCTAATTAGCGTAGCACTGGGGAGAGCCGTGGGTTTGGAAATGAAAAGGGGGCGTCCCTTTGAAGTGGTACTTTATATGAGCCACAGGCAGCCACGTCCACTGGGATACATACTCTACACACCCTAAACTACTGCATTACCAACACACTGCTCCGACTTCACACGCAGAGTCGGATACCAGGGCTGGACAGATCCGAGAATTCCTGATGACAAATGAAAGCTAAAATCTAAACGGCTGAGATTTCCCAACGCGCTTCTCCTGCAAACTCCCAAACTGCACACTAGCAGACTAACTAGTGCGGGAAAATGTGCATAAACTAAACGTAGTGTCCTTTTTAGTGTAGTAGGTGGAGTATAGAAGTGTGGTCATTAGTGTAGTAGGTGGAGTACAGAAGTGTAGTCATTAGTGTAGTAGGTGAAGTATGGAGGTGTAGTCATTAGTGTAGTAGGTGGAGTATAGAAGTTTGCTCATTAGTGTAGTAGGTGGAGTATAGAAGTGTAGTAATTAGTGTAGTAGGTGGAGTACAGAAGTGTAGTCATTAGTGTAGTAGGTGGAGTATAGAAGTTTGCTCAATAGTGTAGTAGGTGGAGTATAGAAGTGTAGTAATTAGTGTAGTAGGTGGAGTACAGAAGTGTAGTCATTAGTGTAGTAGGTGAAGTATAGAAGTGTAGTCATTAGTGTAGTAGGTGGAGTATAGAAGTGTAGTAATTAGTGTAGTAGGTGGAGTACAGAAGTGTAATCATTAGTGTAGTAGGTGGAGTATAGAAGTTTGCTCATTAGTGTAGTAGGTGGAGTATAGAAGTGTAGTAATTAGTGTAGTAGGTGGAGTACAGAAGTGTAGTCATTAGTGTAGTAGGTGAAGTATAGAAGTGTAGTCATTAGTGTAGTAGGTGAAGTATAGAAGTGTAGTCATTAGTGTAGTAGGTGGAGTATAGAGGTGTAGTCATTACTGTAGTAGGTGGAGTATAGAGGTGTAGTCATTAGTGTAGTAGGTGGAGTACAGAAGTGTAGTCATTAGTGTAGTAGGTGAAGTATAGAAGTGTAGTCATAAGTGTAGTAGGTGAAGTATAGAAGTGTAGTCATTAGTGTAGTAGGTGGAGTATAGAAGTGTAGTAATTAGTGTAGTAGGTGGAGTACAGAAGTGTAGTCATTAGTGTAGTTGGTGGAGTATAGAAGTGTAGTAATTAGTGTAGTAGGTGGAGTACAGAAGTGTAGTCATTAGTGTAGTAGGTGAAGTATAGAAGTGTAGTCATTAGTGTAGTAGGTGGAGTACAGAAGTGTAGTCAGTAGTGTAGTAGGTGGAGTATAGAAGTGTGGTCATTAGTGTAGTAGGTGGAGTACAGAAGTGTAGTCATTAGTGTAGTAGGTGGAGTATAGAGATGTAGTCATTAGTGTAGTAGGTGAAGTATAGAAGTGTAGTCATTAGTGTAGTAGGTGAAGTATGGAGGTGTAGTCATTAGTGTAGTAGGTGAAGTATAGAAGTGTGGTCATTAGTGTAGTAGGTGGAGTACAGAAGTGTAGTCATTAGTGTAGTAGGTGGAGTATAGAAGTTTGCTCATTAGTGTAGTAGGTGGAGTATAGAAGTGTAGTAATTAGTGTAGTAGGTGGAGTACAGAAGTGTAGTCATTAGTGTAGTAGGTGAAGTATAGAGATGTAGTCATTAGTGTAGTAGGTGAAGTATAGAAGTGTAGTCATTAGTGTAGTAGGTGAAGTATGGAGGTGTAGTCATTAGTGTAGTAGGTGAAGTATAGAAGTGTGGTCATTAGTGTAGTAGGTGGAGTACAGAAGTGTAGTCATTAGTGTAGTAGGTGGAGTATAGAAGTGTAGTCATTAGTGTAGTAGGTGAAGTATGGAGGTATAGTCGTTAGTGTAGTAGGTGAAGTATAGAAGTGTAGTCATTAGTGTAGTAGGTGAAGTATAGAGATGTAGTCATTAGTGTAGTAGGTGAAGTATAGAAGTGTAGTCATTAGTGTAGTAGGTGAAGTATAGAGATGTAGTCATTAGTGTAGTAGGTGGAGTATAGAAGTGTAGTCATTAGTGTAGTAGGTGAAGTATAGAAGTGTAGTCATTAGTGTAGTAGGTAAGGTATGGAGGTGTAGTCATTAGTGTAGTAGGTGGAGTATAGAAGTGTAGTCATTAGTGTAGTAGGTGAAGTATAGAAGTGTAGTCATTAGTGTAGTAGGTGAAGTATGGAGGTGTAGTCATTAGTGTAGTAGGTGGAGTATAGAGGTGTAGTCAATAGTGTAGTAGGTGGAGTATAGAAGTGTGGTCATTATTGTAGTAGGTGGAGTATAGAAGTTTGCTCATTAGTGTAGTAGGTGGAGTATAGAAGTGTGGTCATTAGTGTAGTAGGTGAAGTATAGAAGTGTAGTCGTTAGTGTAGTAGGTGAAGTATAGAGGTGTAGTCAATAGTGTAGTAGGTGAAGTATAGAGGTGTAGTTGTTAGTGTAGTAGGTGGAGTATAGTAGTGTGGTCATTAGTGTAGTAGGTGAAGTGTAGAAGTGTGGTCATTAGTGTAGTAGGTGAAGTATAGAGGTGTAGTCAATAGTGTAGTAGGTGAAGTATAGAGGTGTAGTTGTTAGTGTAGTAGGTGGAGTATAGTAGTGTGGTCATTAGTGTAGTAGGTGGAGTATAGAAGTGTGGTCATTAGTGTAGTAGGTGGAGTACAGAAGTGTAGTCATTAGTGTAGTAGGTGGAGTATAGAGATGTAGTCATTAGTGTAGTAGGTGAAGTATTGAAGTGTAGTCATTAGTGTAGTAGGTGAAGTATGGAGGTGTAGTCATTAGTGTAGTAGGTGAAGTGTAGAAGTGTGGTCATTAGTGTAGTAGGTGGAGTACAGAAGTGTAGTCATTAGTGTAGTAGGTGGAGTATAGATGTGTAGTCATTAGTGTAGTAGGTGGAGTATAGAAGTGTAGTCATTAGTGTAGTAGGTGGAGTATAGAGGTGTAGTCATTAGTCACTGTCCTGGACAGCCAGGGACCCCTGTATTTTGTAGTTAGGTTGGTCCCCTTACAATCTAAACCACACCCACACGCTGTCCTCGTCTCAGCCCCAAACAAACAATAAAATAAAGCTGGACCGCCCGTCCCCCGGCTGTGTGGAGACGTGTCTGTGTGCGGTCGGCCGTCTGTTTCATTTTGAGCAAAACCAGATTCCACACATCACATCCTCAGCGTGCTCTGCAGACACACCTCCACACTGCAGTCTCAGAAGCTGGCACAGCGTTTCCAGGCAACGCTAAGCACACTCAGTGGTGTTGAGGTCCTGGACTCTGGGGTGGTCAGTCCATTGTTCTGAGAACACCAGCGGCTTCGGTCTTGGATGTGTGGGTCTCCTTTTCTCAGTGAGGAGCTTCTTAAACAACTACACCTCCTTTCAGACCTCCATAGTGTTGAGGAGTCTTCTCACAGGTGAAGGACGGACAGGAACACCTCTGGAGCTTCTCAGATCTGGAGCAGGAATGTACCCAACACCAGTCTGGACAGACCAGCCTACCCACTGGGCACGACTGCCCGCAGATAGAGGCTTCGCTCCCAGAGGACTCCATCTTAAATCTGACCTCCCAGATGTATGCACACCTGTAGGCAGGTGTTATGTAGGACAGTGATTCCCTCCTGAACTTTTTCTCCTGCACATGCAGTTTATAGTGGAGGACCTTTTTGTCCGGGGATGAGGGATAATTGAGTCGTCACAGTGATGTTCCGACACCACACAGCCCTCAGGAGGGAGATTTCAGTGTGTGCTGATGTGTATGATGGTTGGTTGTGTTGGATAATGACTGAAGGGGGCTGCTGTAACCACACAGCAAGGTCACTCAGACCCCCCGCCCAAACAGTGCTGGAAGCAAAACTCCGGCTGACTGATTGATTCCCTCTCCTGGTTTAATGCATGCTGTCGAGACGATTCCGATTGCTGGCCACAGGGCCTTCAGCCTGCATGTAAATTCACATGTTCACCGTGTCTAGGTTCTCACAGTTTTTAAAGGTGGGGTTGGTGGGGGCGTCGTGTCTGGCTGCTCCTTTCATGTCACACGGTGCAGCATCATGCCAGAAGTTTGACAAATTGCAATATTTACTGTCAAAGTCATTTCAGAGAAAAACAACAGGCGGTCTTTGGTCAGCGGGGTTTGGGACACAGCCAAGTACGTGATGCACAATCCAGTGCCTTATTTCAAAACTCCGAACGCTTGTCAGAGGCGGCCCTGCTCACCGGGGAGGGCTGCAGCACGGGCAACTGAAGTATGGACCCACATACCGAATCTTCTACTAGAGCTTCACTGGAACCCTCTTCCACTCCTCCATGACCACAACCCGGAGCTGGTGGATGTTAGAGACTGTGCGCTCCTCCACCTTCTGTTTGAGGATGCCCCACAGACGCTCAATAGGGTTTCGGTTTGGAGACATGCTTGGCCAGTCCAACACCTTCACCCTCAAGTTCTTTAGCAGGGCAGTGGGGGTCTTGAAGGCGTGTTCGGGGTGGTCTTGGTGTTGGAGTATCCCCCTGTAGTCTAGTTTCCGAAGGGAGGGCATCGGGCTTTGGTTCAGGATGTCCCGGTACATGTGGGCATGCATGGTTCCCTCAGTGAACTGCATCTCCCCACAGCCAGCCGCACTCATGCAGCCCCACGCCATGACACTCCCACCACCATGCTGGACTGTAGGCGAGACACACCTGTCGCCACACACGCTTGACGCCATCTGAACCAAATCAATTTATCCCAGTCTCATCAGACCACAGGAGACCAGTTTGATCCAGTGTGCGATGTATGGTCTGAGCACTGACAGGCTGACCCCTGACCCCTGTAACCTCTGTAGCGATGCTGGTAGCACTCCTACGTCTATTTTCAAAAGACCGCCTCTGGATATGACGCTGAGCACCTGCACCCAGCTTCTTTGGTGGACCATGGCGAGGCCTGTTCTGAGTGGACCCATCCTGTTAGACCACTGTAGGGTCTTGTGACACTAACGAGTCACATGACACCGGGGAGGGACAATGGCTAACTGGGCACAGTTTCAGTTTCACTGCCAGCGGTTTACACTGTAATGGCTGTGTGTTGAGTTATTTTGAGGGAACAGTACATGGACACTGTTATAGAAGCTGTACACCGACTAAACTGTATCACAGCGTCATATCTTCAGTGTCCCGTAAAAAGACGAGGGGTGTACTGAGTTTTGTGAGATAGTGTGTATAAATAATTACAGGTGTGGTCTGGTTACTTGAGGGCATGCACAGACGGTGAACAGGCTCTTCATGGCCCAGACAGACCACCGGTAGAGAGGATCGCTTGATCCACTGACAGGCACGAGCAGCTCCCGCAGTTTTCTTATCCACCATCCAGACACAGGTTTCACCTTCATTCCACACCCCTCCTGCCTCTGCCCGGACCATTTCCAGGCGCTTAGCAGAAGGACATCTGGTGTCATGGCACCCATTACATCTCCTGCCATTGACTGCCAGCTACCGCCACCTTTGCTCGAAGTGGATGAGAAACCTGGACTACTATGGACTGGGATGGCCTCGCCTGACTAATCCAGGTTTGATGACCATCAGGCTCGAGTATGGAGGCCTCGTGGTGAGGCTTCAGTCCAGCCTTTGCTGTGGAGTGCCACACTGCCCCAACTGCCGGTGTGACGACGGTTGGTCACCCCTTGTAGTGATACGAGGGACTCTAACAGCTCAGCGATATGCGCAGAACATCAACCCCATGTGTCGCCTCTCATGGCAGGGCTTTTGAATGGCATTCCCCTGCAGGATAACGGTCGCCCACACATGGCAAGGGTTTCCCCAGGAACGTCTCTACCTTATTGGCAGATTGGCATTTATGGGACCGGCTCCTGCAACCTACGACACGGCGACTGGGGAGGTCGAAACTGCGTCTGACTAGCAGCATCTTATCTGATGAGGAGCCCTCTAAAGGTGGTTCCACATGGGCAAAGGAGTTCGACAGAGCTGCCTGCTCTCCCCGTACAGGATCAGCCGGACTGGTGGGAAAACCTTGAATATGCTGATGACCTGAACGACCTCAAGGCTCTTGTAGGAAGCGTTAAAGACCAGAGTGAACGGATGAACATGAAGGCTGCTAGAAGATTTTGCTCGAGGATCCATGTGTCTGTGTTCCTTGCCGTCCAAGGTTCTCTGAAAAGTCTTTACGTTCAAAGGCGTCTGTATCTCGCTTGTTTACTGTCCAGCTTTCTCATCAGTAACAGGCCTCAGAGAGGACCGCAGCCTAGGGACCTCGGGTCTTTGTACGTAGAGATAAATCGTTCCATCTGAAGATCTTTCCAAGCTCCTTAATCCTTGTTCTGCTGAGAGCCGATCCGTGCTGTATTTCTGGATCCTCCGTTATTAATAATTGATCCATGAAAGAAAGCTGGACAGTAAACAAGCGAGATACAGACGCCTTTGAACTTAAAGACTTTTCAGAGAACCTTGGACGGCAAGGAACACAGACACATGGATCCTCGACCGGATCAAGCCGACCTCAGAACCTCTTTCTCCAGTTCTTACTTTGGACACATTCCTAGATGAAGCAGCCCACTGGAAGGGACTGCCATGCCTGGAAGAGCTGAAGGTAGAAGAGGACGCCTAGATAAACGATCAACGGATCAGAGAAACCACGAACACCTGAAAACCCACAGAGCGGGTACACGGTGGCACTTCTGCGGGTATGTGCGCCCGTGTTTGTATACGTACATGCCGTCCTGTCTGGTGACGGTGTAGCCGTGTTGAGGGTAATGCAGCAGCGACACGTTCACTCCGATTAGCGGCGTTCCATCTTCAGTCACCACCTGACCTCTCACCACCGACACCAGGCTGAGGAACAAACACACACAAAAACACTCGGTGTAAACAAACATTCCCGGGAACAAAGACGCCGCTAATCCCGGCCTCAAGGCCTGCAAGCGGCTTAACGTCTGTTAGCTTAGGAACAGCCCAAAAACGCACACTCCGGAATTACGCTCCGATGCTATGCACGGAAAACTGCACCAAATAAAATCGACGTTACAGAATTTCCTCCCCTCACGCCAAATACAGTCAATCAGCCAAGACCTAGCGCTGAAGCTAACGGAGTTACGGGGGTACGGGATGCAGCGTTCCTCAGGCCGGAATTGTGTCCGTTTATGGACAGCAGCCACGCGGTTCAGTGTTACCGTATAGCTCCACACTGTATTAGCAGAACCCTCAAGACCTTCCACAAAAGGGTTCATCCCGAAATGCCCAGCAGCAAACTGGTCCAATCAGGAATGTTCTCTCTGTAGTATGTAGGTAGAAACAGCTGAGCGAGCTCTCTGATTGGCCAGGACTTCAGGAGCTGGACTGAAGAGCTAGCATGCTACATTAACAGCCATCATTAGTGAAAGAAAAATCCACCAATCTGGTTCCAGTTTACAACGGAATCACTTTTGGAATAACGTTTATCATTCTAGTCCCTCTGGAGGTTCTAGATACCTCACTGGAGCCATACTCCAAAGAGGTTCTGGTTAGTTATTAAGAATGGAAAATAGCAATGGCAGCTAGTGTATCTATTTTTGTCACTTTTATTTAACAAGAAATAATATGCATGATTGTATTTATGTATTAAATAAATATAACTATATTAAATTTAATGTAAATATATTTAATTATTCAATAAATAGAAGTTATTAAACTAACAAACAATTCATAGTTATATTTAATTATAAAACACATTTAATTATAAATAAATAAATAAATAAATAAATAAGTAAGTAAATAAATAAATAAATAAATAAATAAAGTAATTAATTAATTAATCTATTTATTTATTTATTATTAGTGCTATTGGATTTTTTTATAATTATTTTTATTTTTTATTTAATAATTAAAATTACTTCATTTTTCGTCCTGATTTCATATGCCTGAAATGTAACAGCTCAGAATTCAGTGGAATTAAAATAAAATTTTTATTTGATCTTCTCTTGGAATCTCAGCGCTCCGGTGATGGAAGTTTTGTTCTGACAGCTGCAATATGATATTGTCTGTTAAATTTCTGATAAAACACATGGAATGACTTTAAGGTTCAAACGTGTGTGGTTAATTTAGATCAGCCAAACCAAACTGCGGTGAGTAGAGCACTAACGGGCTCTAACAGGCACTGACCAGTTCTGACGGGCACTGACGGGCTCGGTGAGCGTATCAGCTGCATCAGAGCTGGGCCGGTGTAGGTCATGTGCATCTGAAATATCAGTTTAAACCTGAACACCAAACTTTCTCCTCTCTCGTCCACATGCCCTCTACGACAGCCACCTGCTCAGAACAGACAATCACCGCACATTATTCCACCGAGTCATTCATTCCATCTTTTAGCCACCAGCTAATTGGAGGATGATTTCTGAACGTGTGCGCAACAGGAGCGGCTGGGTGGAGAACGTTCTCCCTCATCAAGGCTTAATCAAGGACCCTGCACTGCCCACTAATTGGATGTCCATTGTTTGGGAAGAGAGGCGGCCAGGACAAGGTCACTTTTGGAAAACTTCTCCAAGCTCCTTCTGTTGACCTCTCCAGGCTCCGCCCACATGTGGGTTCTGTCATTGCTACTGTGGTGAAGTTATATATTCAGCTTAATGAGAATACCACAGTACCTACATTTAGAGCTTAGAGTTATACACTCGACCTCATGAGAAACTGTAGAACAGACTCAGTCTATACCACAGTACCTACATTTAGAGCTTAGAGTTATACACTCCACCTAATGAGAAACTGTAGAACAGACTCAGTCTATACCACAGTACCTACATTTAGAGCTTAGAGTTATACACTCCACCTAACGAGAAACTGTAGAACAGACTCAGTCTATACCACAGTACCTACATTTAGAGCTTAGAGTTATACACTCGACCTAATGAGGAACTGTAGAACAGACTCAGTCTATACCACAGTACCTACATTTAGAGCTTAGAGTTACAGACTCCACCTAATGAGAAACTGTAGAACAGACTCAGTCTATACCACAGTACCTACATTTAGAGCTTAGAGTTATACACTCGACCTAATGAGGAACTGTAGAACAGACTCAGTCTATACCACAGTACCTACATTTAGAGCTTAGAGTTATACACTCCACCTAATGAGGAACTGTACAACAGACTCAGTCTATACCACAGTACCTACATTTAGAGCTTAGAGTTATACACTCCACCTAATGAGAAACTGTAGAACAGACTCAGTCTATACCACAGTACCTACATTTAGAGCTTAGAGTTATACACTCGACCTAATGAGGAACTGTAGAACAGACTCAGTCTATACCACAGTACCTACATTTAGAGCTTAGAGTTATACACTCCACCTAATGAGAAACTGTAGAACAGACTCAGTCTATACCACAGTACCTACATTTAGAGCTTAGAGTTATACACTCCACCTAATGAGAAACTGTAGAACAGACTCAGTCTATACCACAGTACCTACATTTAGAGCTTAGAGTTATACACTCCACCTAATGAGAAACTGTAGAACAGACTCAGTCTATACCACAGTACCTACATTTAGAGCTTAGAGTTATACACTCCACCTAACGAGAAACTGTAGAACAGACTCAGTCTATACCACAGTAGAGTACCTACAATTTAGAGCTTAGAGTTATACACTCGACCTAATGAGGAACTGTAGAACAGACTCAGTCTATACCACCAGTACCTACATTTAGAGCTTAGAGTTACAGACTCCACCTAATGAGAAACTGTAGAACAGACTCAGTCTATACCACAGTACCTACATTTAGAGCTTGACCTTATCACACTCGACCTAATGAGGAACTGTAGAACAGACTCAGTCTATACCACAGTACCTACATTTAGAGCTTAGAGTTTATACACTCCACCTAATGAGGAACTGTACAACACAGACTCAGTCTATACCACAGTACCTACATTTAGTTCAGCTTAGAGTTATACACTCGACCTAATGATAAAAACTGTAGAACAGACTCACAGTCTATACCACAGTACCTACATTTAGAGCTTAGAGTTATAGACTCGACCTAATGAGTAACTGTAGAACAGACTCAGTCTATACCACAGTACCTACATTTAGACCTTCTTAGAGTTATAACACTCCACCTAATGAGAAACTGCCGGAGAACAGACTGCAGTCTATACCACAGTACCTACATTTAGAGCTAAGAGTTATACACTCCACCTAATGAGAAACTGTAGAACAGACTCAGTCTATACCACAGTACCTACATTTAGAGCTTAGAGTTATACACTCCACCTAATGAGAAACTGTAGAACAGACTCAGTCTATACCACAGTACCTACATTTAGAGCTTAGAGTTATACACTCCACCTAATGAGAAACTGTAGAACAGACTCAGTCTATACCACAGTACCTACATTTAGAGCTTAGAGTTATACACTCCAACTAATGAGTTGGATATGTCTTCTCTCAGCTCTAATGGTCTCTAGGACAGCCCTACCTATTCCTGCCCACCGTCAGCATTAACAAAGCTGCCCACTGGACCCCGTCAACTGACCCCTCAGGCTGGTCCATGATAAGGTATCGGGCTGTACGGGAGTAAACGTTCAAAGAACAGTATCTCAGAGTCCAGGAGTGACGACGCTGTGTTGTTTATGCTGTTCAGACAGAGATGTATCCCTCTGTTCCCCTCACAGATCCAGCACCCGCGGGGAACGACAGCACTGAACAACATCAAACAGCGTCAAGGTCACCAGGTAGAACAAAAGCACAGACAGAACACAAAACACTCCAGTCACGACTGAGGGAGGAACAGACCAGTGTAGAGTACAACCTCAGTCACCATCACTTCACAAACACACTTAACCACAACAACACAGCATCACAGCATCACGCGTCACATCCTCCAGAGTCTTCGAGAACCCCTCCGGTCTCCGGTCACCCCTACCAACACATCCCACCGCGCCCGCCACTTCGCCTGCCCTCTCTCAAGCCTTTAGTGTTAGTTTGAGCTGAGTGTCCGGATGGTATCAACCGGCTGCAGGGACCCCCCTTTCAGGTAGCAGTGGTCCTCCATCAGTCATCCTGTTAGTGCAGCACCATCGGCAGACGGCTGCACCACGCAGGACTACATGCACACAGACCGTTACCACGACTGTCCTTAACACCACGTCACCGTCACCAAAGACTGCAGTGGTGAGACTCAGAATGGCAGCGTGTCATCTTCAGTGACGAGTCCCGCTTTAGTCTTGGTGGAGACGACCAACGAACCCGTGTGTGGAGGCACCGTGGTCAGAACCAAGCATGATCACGGTTTTGCTGTCACACGTCCAGAAAGCCTGGTGTCCCTCCACCTCCACCCCACCGCACCATCTGCAGTTTGACTTTGTGAGGATGTTCAAGCTGCATGGGATGGATTATCACAGGACACCATCAGGAACCTCTACAGCTCCATACCGAGACGTCTGGCGTGTTGGGTTAGCGAACACGGCGGCCCGACGCCATACTGAGAGACAGACTTCTGTATGTGTAGCTCAATAAATATTGATCATATCAGTCTAAACTTATCATCAGTTATTGATCCTGGTCACCTTTATCTTCCTTCCCAACACACCTGCACTCCCACACCTCCTTCTGGGTGCAGTTGGTACGTTGATGATGAGTAGTGTTTATTGTGGGGCTATGTAAAATTAGTGGTGTTAGTGGTTTGATACTTTCATAATCCATAACGTGATTATCAAAATAGAGAACTCCACACCTCTAACCTTCTAAGGGTTCCACAATCCACCTGGACCTTTCACAACACCCACACAAACCTCAAAGCCAGGAAACAACATCCGTACAGCGCTCCGCTCTTTCATTTATATCCCAGACTAACCCCGCACATCCCTGAACATCAGCCCTCAGACGAATGTGAAGCAGGGTGCTGGTGATAAAGCTACTGAACCACACCTGCATGCTGATCTCTGCATCTGGATCCTAATTCCTCAGATCCAGTCAAAGGCTCATTTTTCCGTTTCCCACATTTAGAATCACAGTCACAATAACAGCTGTTATATACCGTATATGGAATTACGGAGTGATCTGTTTTATGGGGTGGTCTTAGCGTTCCCTCTTGCAGAGCCACCTGGGACGATGGGCTGGAAACAAACTTCAACTAAAAAGCCCATAAATCTATATCCCACATGGTTGGTGTTTCTGATAAAATGGCCAGTGAGTACGGGAACCACATGAGTGCTGGAGCTGCTCTGGCCCTGACCTGCTGTTGAACGGGTTTTCTCCAGGAAGCTGATGGGTCCCTCCAGGAGCCACGAGGAAGCTGACCCGCTGGTAGAAGGCCAGGGTGGGGGGACTGGAGGAGGTCTGGGGGTTTTGTTGGGTCGTGCTGGGGTCCGGTGACCCTTTGCAGTAAGGCTGATCCTGGCAGGAGCTCTGCAGGCAGCAGTCTGGATCCATGCAGTCCAGGAGGCCGTCTGCAGAAACAACAGGAAACCATAGTAACAAGCCACACACAAGAACTCCTAATCCTCGTCTCGACCTCACAACACACGTACACGGACCTTCCGATATATTTAGTACACCAGGCTAGCCAGGCACGCTCCGACTGGCCCTCCAACACATCCGTGCTGTCCGTCAGACAGGACACTACTGGTTCTTTACTGAGAGAAATGTTGGCTGGCAGTTCTAAGGACTGGGAAAAGCTCAACCTGAACTTTTAAACGGGATCCATTCTCGTTTTCCGGTTTTCCTCTTTCCTTTAGAGCACCATGGAGCTCTTTGTGAACGTAAATGTTCTACAGAGTGCTAAAGCCCTGTACATGCCAGAGTACGGCAAACTCTCTATGCCAGAAATCCCTTTTCCCAGCTGCCTGAGATGGCCTGTTGGAATTCCAGCCCCTTACTCTTTGACAAGGTGACATCATACCGTAACACAGTTACGCCTCCCAGCAAGCTTGCCACACCTGATACAACACACAGAGAGCTAGACCAATAAAAACAGACCACTCTAGAACCAGTCTATTCTGGTCTAGCTTGTGAAGGTGGATCTGGGAGCTGGATCTACTGGACATTCAGGATCTTACTCGATATGGCCGGAGATCAAACTGATAAGGCAGGACTGACAGAGCCAGTCTGAAGCTTCCAGATGCAGACAGATGTTTGGAAAGGAACCGGCACATGATTCACCAACTTGTCCTATCAGACTCTGGGTCAAAGTGATACGGCAGAACAACATCATTGGAAGAGCAGGCAGGGCAGTGTGGGGGAGGGACCTGAACCAGGACGAAGTGAGCAAGTTGGCCAATCAGAGCACACTAAGATCATCGGAGGCGGGGTTAAAGAACACAGGAGCGTTTGAGACAGAGGGTGAATACAGAGGTACAGTATGCCAGTAACTCAGTGTTTTGGAGAAATAGAAGCCTGTAATTCTATTCTAGTAGTTATTCCATGGCTAGTAATTCCATGGCGATTAAATTAAATTTAATTAGCCTAATTATTTTATTTACATCACTGACAAGATTATATCCTGATATTCCTGGCAGGTGCATCACTTTGTTTCCCACAGGTGCGTGGCACAGTTACTTGCAACTACTGCACACCAAAAGAACAGCTGGTGTGGGGGTCAGTCAAACAGCCCCCGTCCTTCAAAGCAGGCCGTTCCAACTTTCAGCCTGCCGATACCCAGACGTCTGGCTTGTGAGACCACCAGCAGTACCTCGCACTCCCAGTAACTTCATAACAGAAGGAATAAAACTAATAAAGCAGCCGGAATGTTAATTTCTCAAAGTCCCGTTGCTCCATTCATCACGAACACCAGCGCTAATGGCATCTGGGATTCTCAAACGGTGAACATAAATTAACACCAGCGAACAAAAAGTTACAGACCGCGCTCACGACTGAACTAACTTATAAATAACCGAGACGCCTTCATTTACACTGTACTCCCCAGCCAATCCGTCCAATTCTCACCTCCCTCGTTGTCCTTGCCATCAGAGCAGAGGGTTTCCATGGCAACGTCACACCCTGCCCCTCTCCATCCTGATTGGCAGAGGCAGTGCCAGCCGTTCTGGTCCAGGACGCATCTGCCGTTGTTGTTGCACAGGCCGGGGCAGCTGTCTACCGGGACAAATTCAGCAGTCACACATCCCGGAAAGGCAGCGACCCAACACAGGGGTCGGAACACTACTGCATAACCCACAGTCCAGAAACACACAGGGATAACATGGGGAATGTGTCTCAGTCAATCAAACGGAAGTCTGAAACTTTTACATTTCAGAGACATCAGACGGGACATAGGAGGAGAGCTGTGATTTCACATGACACCATATTCCATAAGTTCATACCACAATCAGCATGGTGATGGATTTCCCAACAGATCCAAACGTTCAACAATAAAACAAACTTAACATTAAAGCCAACTTCTCAAAGATCAGATTTCTCAAAAGACCCAACTGTGAAGTAAACTTGGTTTCTCAATTATTTATTTTCCAATTAATGGAGCTTTCTATTAGACATGATTTTTAATAGACCAAATTTCTCAAAAGACCAACTTTTACCTTTTTCGGTAAATCCAATTTCTCAATTGAGCAAACGTTCTAAGTAGATCCAATTTCCTAATAAATAAAAGTTTTTCATTAGACATACCGATTTTCTCAATAAATTAATTTCCTACTGAATCAAATTTCTACAATTCTCAATAGGCCCAACTTCTTAATAGACCACATTTCATCATACCTACATTTTCACCATAGTGCCAATTTCTCATTAAGACCGAATTGCTTAGAAGGCTAAACTGCAACTCAATGGAACCCAACTTCTCAATTGCTTAAAATTTTCACAATAAATCTAAGTTCCTAAAAAGACACAACTGTTCAGGGAGATTTTTTAATATATAAAAAAATTAATAAATCCAATAAAATTTAAATAGACCACTTTTTAAAAAAAAAAAATCTACATTTTAAAATTCTCTTTTCTTAAATACATACACCTTTTCAATAGTGGTATTTTTTTAAACCAACTTACAATTAAATTCTAAATTTGTCAGTAGGCTAAGATTTCTCAATAGACCTGAAGTTCTCAACTGAGCAAATTTCTCCACACTGTGTTTAATAGATTAAATTGTTTAAATAAATCAAATTTAACAGATCAAACTTTTAAAGTTTCCTAACTTCTCAGCAGAACATTCTTTTTCTAAGAAGCCCAATTTCTCAACTGATCAGATTTCTCAATAGACCCAAACACTGTTTTTAAGAAATAAATAAATTTAATTAAAAATAAACTGGACCCAATGTCTCAGTCCTTCCTCTCGGCAGACTAACTGCTGGATATTGTGCGGTAAGTTGAAAGCCATCTGAGTCCATGTGAATTCACAGCTCATTCAGAACAAAGAGAGGGAGGATTTGGGTCAGACACGTTTGGTTACTCCAGTGCTATCCTCTCCTTTATCAGAGAGAGGCTGAAGTCAGAAGAAGGAATTGCTAAACCAAAGAAGCTTAGCAACTGTTCAATATCGCATCAGAACCGGGAGATAAGAGAGACAAAGTGAGGAACACAAAGACAGTGGAACTCTCGGACAGTGGTGGCCTTGAGAGTGTCGGTGTACGGTGTGTGCGTTTGCGTAGTGCTCCTATACAGGAGGTGTTTCCGATAAAAAGGCCAATGAGTGCAGCTGCAAAGTTACTTAACTGGCAGCACAGTATGTGTAGACATGACTGCAGGGGTAGTGCATGCGTGGGGGGTCCGCACGCATCAGCTCCAATTGGATTATGAGTGCGTGTGTTTGCTGGCGTGTGTGTATATATGTTTAAGCGTATATGAGTGTATATGTGTTCAGGGGTGTGACTACTACAGCTAGGCCTTCAGTTGGGCATGTGTGGAGCCACGGACGTTTAAACCTTCACTCACATTACCATAAGCTCACCGGACAAAAACACGAGTCCCCTGTGACTGACCCGTACCTACCAGTCTGTACCCCCTCCACCAGCACCAGTACCAGCTGGGACTGGATCGGGCGTGTACTGGACGAGGTTCTGGATGTAGCCACATCAGTGTTCAGACACTCTCACATCAGAGAACTGGTCAGGTGGTCCAGATGTGGTGGATGCCTTCCCTGGCACAGTTCCGAGGAGAATTCCCTGTAGACTGGGATTGTATCCACTGCTGGTAGACCCGTATGACCGTACGCTTCCATACACCTGCAGATTCAGCTACTTCCTTCACACTATGGTCTTTGGCCACGCCCACATGCCGTCCCTCCTTTTAGCCAATCATTAACATCTGCTCTGGAGCCATTTTCCACACATGGAACGAGACTGCACTGTAGCACCTCTTCCCAACCTATGGATCCCATCACTCACACCCCGCAGGGGTTTATAGCCCTATCATCCTCGTGCAGTGCCATCTGCAGGAGCCTGAAGGTACTACCACCTTAAACACACAAGGTGACCGACTCATGTTTTTGTCCAGTGAGCTTATTAAATATTCCATAGTCCATAAATTTCCATAAATCTGGTTTGAATTAAGGGGATAATAATGGGGGACTGATGTTGTAGAGATGATTATAATATATAAATAATTGAAAATGGAAAACGCTCATGTCGCTCCAGTTACTGCCCATTAATGTAGTAGCGAGCAGCCGGCTAACTGCTACAAGCATGACATCATCATTAAATGGTGACTCCTGAAATCTGTTAACTAAAACAAGTTGGACTACAAACATATTTCTAGTTCCCAGAATTCATCTGGCCGCCGCTGAAGGTCTAGAAGGCCCGCAGGGTTGCCCACTGGTGCGCGGGTGTTCATGTGGGCTGCATGTGTTTGCATGTTTTATGTTTATGCATGGTCATTTGCATGTGTGCGCATGTTTAATCGCACCGTGGTGACCAATGGCTACATACAACCAACCGTCGGAAAGCGGTGCACATGTAGGTGGACAGTAGGAGACAGTAAGAGACAGTATGCATAGACAATGAATGTCATGCTTTGGGAGGGCAGTGGTGAGGGGGACTAGAGCCACATGCTCCCTTCAGGCCAGCACAACCGTTACCTCTGTATCCTATCCAGTCTGCTATCACGAAGAGACAATCCAGGAAATTAAACACAACAAAAAAATAGGATTAAAAGATTCAGACGGGAGCGGGAGGCACCCACACACACACCCGCACACACACACACACCCGCACACACACCCACACCCACACACAGACACTCACACCTCCTCCAGGGGCACCAAATTACACGCACCGCTCGACCTCGCTCCAGTAAATATGACATTTGCTGATATTTGCATTGCATTGTTCAGAATGGAGATCATAGAGAGGGCAGGGAAAGAGGAAGTCAATGGCGACAGGAATGGCGTCCGTGCGTGACGGTCATTTCAAATTCTCTCAGATAACCTGGGATAGAATTACGCAAACATCAACTTCCAGATCCAAACAAATCTGAGAGCAAAAAGGGGCGAAAGGAAAACACGGTTTCATTAGACCTACCCTGGCTACGATATGATATGAGGGAACACAGTACCTTTGATTTTCCCATCCAGAAAGTGAGCTGAGAGCGAAAGAGAGGTAGATTGATAGAGACAGCGTGAAAAACAGAAAGAGAGACAAACAGAAATAGATCAGTTTGATTTAACACAGGGATGTGTCTCGCAAGCATCTTCCAAATTTCTGTACTGTATATCATACACTCCTCATCAAAGTCACAGCTGCACCCAGGAGGAGGTGTGGGAGTGCGGGTGTGTTGGGAAGGAGGATAAAGGTGACCAGGATCAATAACTGATGATAAGTTTAGACTGATATGATCAATATTTATTGAGCTACACATACAGAAGTCTGTCTCTCAGTATGGCGTCGGGCCGCCGTGTTTGCTAACCCAACACGCCAGACGTCTCGGTTTGGAGCTGTAGAGGTTCCTGATGGAGTCCTGTGATAATCCATCCCATGCAGCTTGAACATCCTCACACAGTTCCTGCAGATGGTGCGGTAGGGGTGGAGGTGGAGGGACACCAGGTCTTCTGAACGTGTGACGACAAACCGTTCATCTCGGTGCTGACCACGGTGCCTCCACACACGGATTCGTTGGGCGTCTCCACCGAGACTAAAGCGGGACTCGTCACTGAAGATGACCCGCTGCCATTCTGAGTCACTCCATGACAGTCTGGTACGACACCACTGCAGTCTTTGGTGACGGTGGCGTGGTGTTAAGGACAGGCGTGGTAACGGTCTGTGTGCATGTAGTCCTGCGTGGTGCAGCCGTCTGCCAATGGTGCTGCACTAACAGGAGGACTCATGGAGGACACCACAGCTCACTGGGTGTCTGTAGTGGTGGTGTTGGGTCAGTCAGGTACAGAGATAAGACCCGTCCTTGCTCACGTCACATGTGCGGCCGAGTGTGAACCTTGAATCATTAGTACGTCTCACCAGGTCACACCTACACACCAAGTCTCACTCCTGTCAGTTGATTCCTTCTGGGTGCAGCTGTTCTGTTGACAGTAAGTGTAGTTTAGAAATACATGCAGTCGAAAGTCTTAGAAAGCCGAGAAAACATTTTGTCTGAGTGGCGAATATGGTTTTACCAGTAAACAACATCAGAGTAATTATTAATAAACAAACAAACACAGTAAAAACGTTAGAGAGCGGTTGTTTCATTTCGGTTGGCTTTGAGTGAAACCCTTCATTCTAGAGTCAGATCTGTTACAGTGGTGGTGAAGGTAACCAGACGTCCCCTCTAAAAGCTCCCTCACAGAAAGTTCCTACGTGAGGAGGTTCTGAATACGCTGCCTGATGTCTGAGACGCTGTTTATGATAGTGTGGAGAAGATCTCAGCCTTAAACTCCATTCATGGTGGAGGGATACATGCTGCAGGGCGCTGTGAGGTCAAATAGTCCCCCAAAGGAACTTAGTATTTCCAGGTTTTCCAGATTTCCATCATCAACATTCCATACACACTCAGAAGACACGTGTAGCTTCACTGGTGGGTTAGGTAGTCAATGAAGTGTCTATATGTGTGTTCTAGACATGGAGAACCCTGGTTCCCATCACCACCACTGTACAGAACATCAGAACCACCTCACACCAAACCCAGCTGATGTGTGTTAACTGGGCTGGGTCATGGCCTTAAAGGGGTAGTGTTGGGGTAATGCAATACAAAGCCAATGCATTACAGTGATAGAACTACTCCGCCCATGAATGTAGCGCTGTAGCAGTACAGTCTAATCGCATTACAGCCTCATGGTAGTCACGTTACGCCTGTAGGGCAACCAGAATAAACTGCCATGTATTAAAATCACATACTGGGAATGTGAACACGAGCAGCGCAGACCGAGCGCTCAATAAACCCAGCCAACAGTCTGTTCAATCATCTAATCACGTTAAGGCTGGGCATACGCTCGCGACGCTCTCAGTTTAATATCAGTCTGTCACAGAACTCCTCGTCTTCCTGTTGTGAAGGCGCTCAAACTAGACAAGCCTCCACGGACCGTACAGGACACTCTGCAGGTGTACAGGTCCAGACTGTAGTCCGTCTGTTTCTCTGTGTACTGTATTACCCTGTTCTTCAATGGGCAGGACCCCCACAGGACCACCACAGAGCAGGTGGTGTGTGTGGTGGTGGTGTGTGAGTGTGTGTGGTGGTGGTGGTGGTGTGTGAGCATGTGTGGTGGTGGTGTGAGTGCATTATTGAAGTGATGCTGATGGAGTCTGTGAAATGTAATTAGTCATATGTAATAGATCATCTTCGGTAACAGCCGTCAGACGCTCAGAGCTCGTTACCATGACACCCAAGGCTATTAGCATGATAGTGGTCATATGGGCGGATGTGCTTTGTTTATCAAATCCTGAATTAAGCCCAGGTTTGGGTTCTGGTGTCCAGTTCTACAGCACGTGGCTCTACACTGTATGAGCTACTATGACGAGTGACCCCAAACTTTTGAGTGCCAGTCAGTGTTCTCTAAACGCTATTACATAATGAACCTCACAGTGAGTCTCCGTTACATGTGCGGCCGGTATCCGCACCTCCGGTCTGCACATCTGACTCGTTAAAAGAAGAATGTGACGGGGTTTTCTCCTCTCTGTCTTACAAAACTTCAGGAATAATAAATCTCTCTTCCTCACACGAGCCGAACCTGCACTTCCAGCACCAGCTCCGCTCCTGCACACAGGGCGGCCTGGTGTTAAGTGTGAGCTGTACACTGCAGTCTACTATGAGATTAGTGAAGATGCTATCCATCTCTTCATCCACCTTAAACTCCACTGTATCTGCAGCAGTCACAATGACTGGCTCCACCTTAAACTCCATGGTAGCTGCAGCAGTCACAATGACTGGCTCCACCTTAAACTCAATGGTAGCTGCAGCAGGCACAGTGACTGGCTCCACCTTAAACTTCTCTATATCTGCAGCAGGCACAGTGACTGGCTCCACCTTAAACTCCGCGGTATCTGCAGCAGACACAGTGACAGGCTCCACCTTAAACTCCTCTATATCTGCAGCAGTGACAGTGACTGGCTCCACCTTAAACTCTGCGGTATCTGCAGCAGTGACAGTGACTGACTCCACCTTAAACTCCGCGGTAGTTGCAGCAGGCACAGTGACTGGCTCTGTGGAGCTGTCGTGGTACCAGGCGCCTCCCGTCGTCATGTGTCTCTAATTGGGCTCCAGAGACGCCGCTAATTGTCTCTGATAGACAGGGAGCGTAGCGCTGATCTGCTATCGGCTCTATTGACTGCTATTGGACGTCTCGGTGACAGGAGCATGATGTGGGCTTAGTTCTGACTCATAGCGCCGGTTTTAGGATGATCTGAGTTTGATGAAGAGCTGATGGGCGTACAGACACTTTCTGCCATGCTTCTGTGATATTATGGGATGGAATCAGAGGAGTCAGGAGTGTAGACGCAGCTCTGACGACAGCTGATGGCAAACATCTGGCACACGTGTGTATTAATATCACTTCCTATATCTCCTGAGTGGCCCGGCAGGGGGAGGGGCTGAGAACACTGACCGGGACATCAGTGACACTAACGCTAACTTAACGGTTCCTCATCCCACGCTCATTCTCCAACAGGTGGTGTGTAGGCCACACGTCCTCCCCTCCACACTGGAGAGACTACAGTGCATTTATTAAGGCATGATGAAAATGATCCACCACCCATATACTACCTGCTCTGTGGTGGTCCTGTGGGGGTCCTGACCATTGAAGAACAGGGTAATACAGTATACAAAGAAACAGATGGACTACAGTCTGGACCTGTACACCTACAGAGCAGGTATGACGTGGGTGGTGGATCATTCTCAGCACTGCAGTGACACTGACGTGGTGGTGGTGTGTTAGTGTGGGTGGTGCTGGTGTGAGTGGATCAGACACAGCAGTGCTGCTGGATGTCTCACTGTCACTGCTGGACTGAGGATCGTCCTTCAAAGGCATCCCGTGGGCACCTATCCAGCCAACAGCATCCTGTGTGCTGCATCCTGTGGGTAGCGCCCCTTGAGCAGCGTTCCGTGGGCAGCTATCCAGCCAACAGCATCCTATGGGCAGTTCCCTGTGGGCAGCTATCCAGCCAACGATGTCCTGGGGGCAGCATCCTGTGGGCAGTGTCCCGTCAGCAGCATCTCATGGGCAACGTCCCGTGGGCAGCTATCCAGCCAACAGCATCCTGTGGGCAGCTCCCTCTGGGCAGCTATCCAGTCAACGCCGTCCTGTGGGGCAGCGTCCTTTGGGGCAGCGTCCTGTGGGGCAGGGTCCTGTGGGGCAGCGTCCTGTGGGGCAGCGTCCTGTGGGGCAGGGTCCTGTGGGGCAGCGTCCTGTGGGGCAGCGTCCTGTGGGGCAGCGCCCTGTGGGGCAGCGTCCTGTGTCCACTGATGAAGGACTAGAGGATGACCAACACTGCACTGTGCAGCAGCAGATGAGCTATCGTCTCTGACTGTCCATCTACAAGGTGGAGCAGCAAGGTAGGAGTGTCTAATAGAGTGGACAGTGAGTGGACACAGTGTCTCAACACTCCAGCAGCACTGCTGTGTCTGATCCACTTGTGTGATCTTGTCTGATCTCTGATCGAGCATGAGGTACTATACGGTGTCCTTCATCAGCTTGACATCTAGAACCTTACTTCAGTCAGAGTGCCTACAAACAACGACCTGGTTCTGTGTACCTCACACTTTGTACCTAGAACACACTAGAACATGCCATATTTACGTTCCAGGCGGCTTCAACTCATATGCCACACAAAATCAACAACACCATCATCGTCAAGCGTCATGTGCCCGTATACCAACACCACGGTAATAGTGTCATATCTCCGAGGGCCTCGTCTCCTGCCGGAGTGCCAAACTCACCGATGTTGCAGCGTTCTCCGGTCCAGCCCTGCTCACACTCACACTTCCCATCGCGGCACACACCATGTTCCCCACAGCGCGGTTCACACTCCGCCTGCTCACAGCGAGAGCCCGACCAGCCCTCGGAACAGCGACACACGCCACCCACGCATACGCCATGAGGACTGCAATCTGCCGTACACAGCTCTGAAACAACAGACAACACAAACAAACCACCGCAATCAGGAGCAACAACAAACACTGAACACAGCTCAATATCCCGACCGTAGCATGATGCTAACGAGGCCTGTGGCTCATAGGCTCTTTATAGCAGTGTTAGAAATGGAATAATTCGGTTGAGGGGGCATTAGGGGCAGGGAACTCGTCACTGAAGATGACCCTCCCTCCATGACAGTCTGGTACGACACCACTGCAGTCTTTGGTGACGGTGACGTGGTGTTAAGGACAGTCGTGGTAACGGTCTGTGTGCATGTAGTCCTGTGTGGTGCAGCCGTCTGCCGATGGTGCTGCACTAACAGGATGACTCATGGAGGACACCACTGCTCGCTGGAGGTCTGTGATGGTGGGGTTGGGTCAGTCAGGTACAGATAAGACCTCTCCTGGTTTATATCACGTGTGGTGAAGTTGTGAAACAGTTGTGATGGTGGGCTTTCTCCCATGAGCTGCTTCATGTCCCCCCCACCACATCCCTACTGGATTAAGGTCAGGATTTTGACTTCCAGAACTGATAGTCTAGATGATGGTCTTGCTACATGACCACTTTCTCATGAGATTCAATTCACGGACAGATGTCCTGACCATTTCCTTTAGCATTCCCTGGAGTATTTCAGAATTCATTGTTCTATCAATGGAGGGTGATCCTGGTCCAGATGCAGGAACCTAGGCCCAGACCATGATACTACCACCACCATGTTTCCCAGATGGGATAAGGCTCCTAGGTTGGAATGTTGTGCTTTCCTTTCTCCGGATATGAAACAGTTTGTGTGGTTCTGTAAACCTGCTGATAGCTCTCTGCATATGTGAGAAATCATTTTCTGTCTTGAATTATGGTTTTCGGGAAAACGTGTGTGAGGCCCAGCTTGTACAGCCAGCGTTCGAGAAAGACCACACACGGAAAAGTAGAACTGAATAGAACGACAAGGTCCTGGTACTTTTCTCATGGTGAGTCAGCAGGTCTGTTATTCGCCTCCTTATTAGCCTGGTGGACAGCTGGTTAAAATGACGGTTGGGTAAACGCGACATGAGCTGTGAAGGTTGTTTGAAGAAGGTGCTGATGCAGGAGCTTGCTGTGGTGAGCGGAGGCTGTGTTGCTCGTGCTGGACTGTTTATTCTCGGGCGTTTTAATGAAGGAATATTTTATTGTAGCATTCAACAACAGCCTCCAACACAACGTCCGCACCGACCGACCCTGCCACCGCACCAGTCCCTCAATACACTGTATAGCCTGAAGTATTCAGTCCCCCAGATCACTGATTCCAGGTGTTCCAGTCAATTCCATGACCACAGCTGTATAAAACCGAGCACCTAGTCATGCAGACTGCTCCTACAGACGTTAGTGAGGGAATGGGTCGCTCTCAGGAGCTCAGTGAACTCCAGCGTGGTGCCGTGATAGGATGCTCCACCTGTGCTACAAGTCCAGTGGTGAAATTCCCTCCTACTAAATATTCCACAGTCCACTGTCAGTGGGATTAGAACACAGTGGGAGCGATTGGGAATGACAGCAGCTCAGTCAGGAAGTGGTAGACCACGTACAATGACAGAGCAGGGTCAGCGGATGCTGAGGGTCATAGGTCACAAAGGTCACCAACTTCCTACAGAGTCCATCACTACAGACCTCCAAACTTCATGTGTCCTTCAGATCAGCTCAGGAACAGTGTGTAGAGCTTCATGGAATGGGTTTCCATGGCGAGCAGCTGCATCCCAGCCTCACATCACCAAGCGCAGTGCAGAGCGTGGAACGCAGTGGTGTAAAGCTCCGCCACTGGACTCTAGAGCAGTGGAGGCGTGTTCTCTGGAGGGACCAATCACACGTCTCCGTCTGGTGATCTGATGGATGAGTCTGGGTTTGGCGGTACCAGGAGAACGGTACTGGTCTGACTGCACTGTGCCGAGTGTACAGTTGGGTGGAGGAGGGATTATGGTGTGGGGGTGGTGTTCAGTAGTTGGGCTCCGCCCCTTAGTTCCAGTGATAGGAACTCTTAATGCGTTTGACCTCGTAAATGTGCTTCTGGAAGAATGGTCAAAATTTCCCATAACCGGTCCTGAACCCAGTGCCAGGTTCAGACAGCCAGTGCTTGTGAAGCTGTAATGAAGTCTCGGTGTAACACACTTCCTACACTCCAACACAGAGACTGGCGATGCTAGTCTGCAGGATACGACTGGCACCGTGCAGGTTTCCGAGGAAATATTTGTCCAGATGTCATATATTTTAATAAGTTTTTGTTGGTACACTGCCAACACCATTACACGCTTATTTCCTGGCCCTGCATTTCTGGATCCCGCTGCCAGAAATGCCATGAATCCGACAGTGATTTGTTTTGAAAGCTGGCATCATTGTTGCTATAACGGTGCTCTTCAGCATGTTCCAGGAAGGTCTTCTGCGGATCTCTGAGCGACCCCTGATTTGTTTATTCCAGTTATTTATCTCGTCTGTTACTTTCCTCACAAATATCAGACTCGCGGTGAATATCTGATCAGGCGTGTGGGACAGAGTGGTGCCGTCTTGCTTTCTGAGAAAACCAGGCACAACACAACAACTCCTCACTCTGCAAAAGAGGCGGGACTTATTCCACATCTGGGGTCACGTCCATGCAGGAGAAAAGTTATTAGCCATATGCTAACCGTATTGTAGCGTCATGTGTCTGGTTCATGCTGGAGGCATGGCCATGCAAGGCGGCCATGCGAAGAGGCTCCGGGAGGCGCTGTGGTAGAAGAGACCTTTCATTGCCATTTACAACAAGGGTGGGGAACAGGGAGACCATCGCCACATGTGTGAGACTGGGGTTCGAATCCTGGCCTGGGTGGCCACGCTGTGTACACCAATGGGAGTCCTTGGGCAAGACTCCTAACACTACATTGGCCTACCGGTAATACAATTAGCCTTGTAAGTGGCTCTGGATAAGAGCGTCAGCTACACACCGTGAATGGAAATGAACAGGTGGTGACTTACTTCGTTAGGAGTACATACAAATCAAGGATGAAAGAAAAACAATGGTAAACAAATATCCAAATGGTAAAAATTCCACCGTGCAGTCAGAAACTAAAAATCATTTCTATTATCCATTCGTCAAGAACTTTTTATAGAAGGTAAAGAGCAGCTGGCGGCTCGAAATCGTGTTAAAGAATAAACAAACAAATAAATAAAAATGTGGAGATACAAAAACAGAGATGTAACAAACACATTACATCAACAGTAATACTGATTTCAGTTTGTCTGGCATTCCCGCATCCATGTGGAGGAATACTTACTGAGTGGTGGGAGGCAAAACAGTCCCCAGAGAGAAAATATTAATATAGTGGTATGTTTATATTCCCATCGTCAACATTCCATATACACTCCGAAGACACGTGGTGGATTAGATAGTCAATAACATGTCTAACTGTGTGTTCTAGACATAGAGAACCCTGGTTCCCCTCTCCCTCACCGCACAGACCCTCTGAACCACCCCACACCTACCTACTCCGAATGACTTAACTATTAGACCGTGGAGAAATCTGGGGTGAAATCAGAGGACGCTGTTAGCGCTGCCAAACCGGGAAACCGAGGCTCATCATAAAGGAAAGTCTTTGACATTCCAGCTCCCATCCGGCCCGTCATTACATCCTCAGTGCCATCACCTCAATGGCCCTCCAGGACGGGTCCAAATACCACCGCTCTCGGCAATTTCCCCTTTATAAGGCCATTCTGGAGACACTTTAACACTGCATCAAAAATGACCTCAGCCACTCGCTTTACTCCCTCGTCCTTGGGCGCCCTGCGGGCGGATTCGAGCGGACACTTTCCTCGCGGAGCGTTCGGTAGGGAAGAACGCGCTAACACACAAAAACAGCCGAGCACCGAAGCGGCGGCAGAGCCGGACCGAATGCCCTCTAACGGTGGAGCGCAGAAGCTCCTTCGCCCTCTTTCCTGGGAGTTTTTCAGCGATCCGACACCTTGAAGGCTCTGATTAGGCCGAGCCGGCTGTGTGGAATATTAACAATGTCGGGGAGAGCGGGGCGAATCACTCCATTTCTTCTCTTTTAAAGGGGGCCTCTTTTTCTGCGCCAGTCGATGTAATCAATTTTTCATTAGCGGCAAGGTGTTTATCTGTTTTTAGCACTTCCAGGTCCCAGCGGGCGGCGGGTCGATCCACGCCACGCGTCCATTAATTAAAGTTTATTTAATTGAGGTGGGATGGTGGAGCTAATGAAGAGACAAAAACCCCGCTGAGGACGCCCACCGGGCCATGGCCGCGGCCACTGCTGGCAAGCGCTATCGCACACATGCACGCCCACAAAGCCTCTGGATTTCTTCCTTTGTTATAATTGTAATAAGGTTAAAACAGCGGGTGCTGAAGATTTCAAAGAAATAACAATATTGATTTGTGGAATGAAGCCCCGTCCATGTTCACATACTCTCAGGGCACTTCTAAGATCCATCCTCTGACCATCAGATACAACTATACACTCATCATCAAAAGAACAGCTGCACCCAGAGGCAATCAACCGACACGAATCAAACTTGGTTAACACCACGTCACCGTCACCAAAGACTGCAGTGGTGTCGTACCAGACTATCATGGAGTGACTCAGAATGGCAGCGGGTCATCTTCAGTGACGAGTCCCACTTTAGTCTTGGTGGAGACACCCAACGAATCCGTGTGTGGAGGCACCGTGGTCAGCACCAAGATGAACGGTTTGGTGTCACACGTCCAGAAGGCCTGGTGTCCCTCCACCTCCACCCCTACCGCACCATCTGCAGGAACTGTGTGAGGATGTTCAAGCTGCATGGGATGGATTATCACAGGACACCATCAGGAACCTCTACAGCTCCATACCGAGACGTCTGGCGTGTTGGGTTAGCAAACACGGCAGCCCGACGCCATACTGAGAGACAGACTTCTGTATGTGTAGCTCAATAAATATTGATCATATCAGTCTAAATTTATCATCAGTTATTGATCCTGGTCACCTTTATCTCCCTTCCCAACACACCCGCACTCACACACCTCCTTCTGGGTGCAGCTGTGACTTTGATGATGAGTGTATATTTGAATTACCAAGAAGTTTGCATATTTAGTTGTTAGGCTTATTTAAATACCTGAGCATGCAGACCCTCTCAGATTTTCTCAAAATGGAAATTCTAATTTTCTCATTGTTCCACAAGCAGCCCCAGAAACAGGCCACTGTAGTGCTTTTAAAGACACTAGAAATAAATAAGAATGAAATGTGCTTTGAACATAAGTATTCAGACCCGTCAGCTGGTTAAAGAACACTGGAAGCAGTGACAGCTCGGGTCATCTGGATATGAGCTGACAAGCGGAGCGTTCCTTTCTAATGTCAGACTAATGAATGAGCTTCTATTAAAGACTGGTGGACTGAGAGACACTAGAGTCTCTTCACCTACACTGAGCTGATGAAGAGTCCTGTTCCAGAAATGATAATAGAACATTAGAGCCGCAATAAACCATGCTCCTGTTACTCTCCATACTTAAGTACATCTGAAGGTACATACTTTAGTACTGGTACTCTCCATACTTAAGTACATCTGAAGGTACATACTTTAGTACTGTTACTCTCCTCCATAAGCTACATACTTTAGTACTGGTATCTTCAAAGTACATACATACTTTAGTACTGGTACTCTCCATACTTAAGTACATCTGAAGGTACATACTTTAGTACTGGTACTCTCCATACTTAAGTACATCTGAAGTACATACTTTAGGACTGTTACTCTCCATACTTAAGTACATCTGAAGGTACATACTTTAGTACTGGTACTCTCCATACTTAAGTACATCTGAAGGTACATACTTTAGTACTGGTACTCTCCATGCTAAGTATATCTGAAAGTACATACTTTAGTACTGGTACTCTCCATACTTAAGTACATCTGAAGGTACATACTTTAGTACTGGTACTCTCCATACTTAAGTACATCTGAAGGTACATACTTTAGTACTGGTACTCTCCATACTTAAGTACATCTGAAGGTACATACTTTAGTACTGGTACTCTCCATACTTAAGTACATCTGAAGGTACATACTTTAGTACTGGTACTCTTCAACCTAAGTACATCTGAAGGTACATACTTTAGTACTGTTACTCTCCATACTTAAGTACATCTGAAGGTACATACTTTAGTACTGGTACTCTCCATACTTAAGTACATCTGAAGTACATACTTTAGGACTGTTACTCTCCATACTTAAGTACATCTGAAGGTACATACTTTAGTACTGGTACTCTCCATACTTAAGTACATCTGAAGGTACATACTTTAGTACTGGTACTCTCCATACTTAAGTACATCTGAAGGTACATACTTTAGTACTGTTACTCCAGTGGAGGACTAAAGGGAGGAACTGACACTGACACTGGAGGAGGAGTTTACCCTGGGGGATCTCTACATCAACTTAGAACAGACAAGTGAGGAGCCTGATGATCACGGGGTCTCTATCGCCGGTTTCCTAAAAGCTAGCAAGGAGATGCTGCCCTGCAGCTGACCTGCGGCTTCAACCGCTTTCCTGCTGGTTCACAGAGCTTCAGAGATAGATACTGAATGTGGTTATATGTGGTTATGTCCAGTTTCGCAAAGACTACAACCGAAGTCTCGTGTTGTTGGAGAGAGAGAGAGAGCACCACACCCTATAATCCCGCCAAGTTTGAAGTCAGTCACTGCTATTTTTGTTGAGTTACGGTTCTCTGAGAAATCACCGGCTGCCTGGCTTCCCATGTGCAAGCACCTGAGCCGCCTAGTTTGTGCCTGTATCGGAAACAAATCTGTGGAACTGTGTTTCCATATCTCAGAACCCCTGAAGGTTAACAGTGTGATCCAGGGCCGGCTGGAAAGGGCACGTCACACTCTACCGACCTGTGGCTTCGTCACAGACCATCACTCATTCATCACTCATCTCCTGAGCCGCTTATCCCTCTGGGTCACAGGAGCACAGAGCCACTGACCAGAAAGCAGGAACCACCCTGGACATGCCACCAGGGCAGACACACACACTTACACACCTCAGGGTGCAATTTAGCACCTCACCTGACCACATATTCTCGGACTGTGGGAGGAAACCAGGGCACCAGGAGGAGGCCTCTGGACGACCCAGCCGGGAATCCAACCCAGGCCCTTCTTGCTTTTCGGAAAGCCGCTCGCTCCAAAGCAATCCCTTCTCTCGAGGTTCACTCACTATTTCAACAGTGATTAGTCACATGACTGTCAAGTTTAAAACATCTGAAGTTGATAAAGCTCTATTGGGTTCGGATCTAGACTCTGGACTACTCAAGGACGTCCACAGAGTTTTCCTGAAGTGGTCCGTTTCGGTCGTGGTCCTGAAATGGATATCTTTGTCCCAGCCTGAGATCCCGAGCAAAGGTTTTCATCAGGACTGCTCCATGTTGTTCTGCATCCTTCCCTCCGTCTTATCCTGACTCGTCCCTTGGCCACTGCCACAGAGAAACATCCCCACAGCGTGACGCGCCACCAGCGTGTTTGACTGCAGGGGTGGTGTTAATGAGCTGATACCCAGTGCCCAGTCTCCTCCACACACGCCGTTGGGAATTGTGGCCAGACCTGATTTCATCTTCGTTTCATCAGACCAGAGGGCTTTACTTCTCATCCTCCGAGAGCCGCTCGGGTGCCTTTTGGCAAACTCCCAGGATGCCTTTGTGTGCCTTTTAGTGAGGAATGGCTTCCGTCTGACCGCTACACCACAAAGGCCTGATTGGTGGAGTGCTGCACCGATGGTTGTCCTTCTCCACAAAAGAACTCGGGATCTCATTTACAGTGACCATTTCGCTCACGCTTACCTGTCTGACAAAGACCCATCGCCCCTGATCGCTCCGTTTGGCCGGGCAGCCAGAACTCGGAAGACTCCTTTTCATTTGGGAATGATGGAGGATGCCCGCGGGCACGTTCAGTGCTCCAGAAGTCTTCCTCCATTCCTCTCCAGATCTGTGCCTTGACACAATCCTGCTCTACTGCTCTACAGACAATCCTTTGAAGCTCATTGATTCTTTAAGATCACTCCCACACGGCCAGAACTCCCAGGATCAGGACCAAACGGCTGTGGGGACATGAGAAGACCACGTGCTAGTGAAACTGACCAGCTTCAGCCTGCCAGGGAGCATAAAGACTGGACTCTGGAGTGATGGAGAAAGGTCATGTGGTCTGACGAGTCCAGACCGACCCTATTCCAGAGCGTTAGGAGAGTGAAGCAATGGACCCATCGTGGATCGTGCCCACTCTACAAGCCTCTGGAGGCTGAGTTATGATCTGAGGGGGCTTCAGCTGGTCAGATCGAGGCTTGGCAACGTCAATTGGTAATACAATAAAAAATAAAAAGTCAGCTGACCAACAGAACATATAAATTCCATAACGCAGCCAGTTTGGACATATATAACTTTAACTCTGATAACCCATCCGCCTTTTGCATATCTCTATATATTTTTGATTTATTTTTTAATTTTGTATATCTATTCCTTTATTTAATTGATGTCTGCATGATGGTGGTCCGGGGGGAGTTCTTTTGTTTGCTGCATCACAGAAATACCAATGAAAAGACCTTTGTTTAAAAATAAGAAAATAAAAATAAAATGATTTTCATAATCCACGAGAGCAGTGCCAAGATTTACCGGGCTCAAGAGGGGTCATCTCCACACATGACCACCACAGAGTCCTGACCTTAACCCCACTGGACTGCTGGAGAAGACCTTGCGGAGTGGCATCACTTCAAGGTCTTGGACACAAATGAACGCAACTCTGGATGGAGATATCGGATGATGTCACACTGCACGAGGTTGTAGAATCAGTGCCACAGAGAATGTACATCATAATCAAAGCTAAAGCTGCTCCACCCAAACATTCTACCAGCGTGCCTTAGCCCACCTGAACCTTAGCCCATCTTGTCGTTGTTTACCATACGTAGGTTTATCTGTATGGATTCTAATGATGCTTTGGGTCACTTAACCCTATTCCTGCCCAACATCTTGATTCCAGTGGAAAACATCCTTTGGGAATGCCATGAAATCCTGGACCAGCCCTAACCCCCGGGCGAGAACCTGGCCCACGGTGTTTGTACTGGTTAACAGAAACTTTCTGAGCCTATAAATCATTTTGTTTTCTTGGTTGCCTGAGAGCCTGGACAGTACGGTAAATACTGAATAAATCTGATTGTGATTCTTCGCAGGTCTTTTCACAAATTCCCAATAAATATTAATGTACACGGCAAATAAATAAAAGATTCTGATTCTGTCATAAAATAACCTAACTGATATTAATGGACACAGTGACGTTTGATTCTCGGTCATTCTGGTCAAATTCCTTTCACATGTTCATGTGTTCGGTGCATAAACAGGATCCTGATTATAATTCAGGCCACATCAGAACATACACGCTATTATTAAACACCCTGAATAATCGGATTCTGAATCTGGTTTGGCTAAATCCTAATGTATAGCAATGTATAGGACTGTCAGAGACCCCCTTCATTTATTTAAAGACAAGACAAAACAGCCATTTGGTACAGATTTCCATTATAATATATTATTATTACCCAGAATCCTCAATGACTAATTCAACTGGTTCATTTAGAATGTCCAATCTTTACCTTTATTCCAGCTTCCATTGGTTTTTAAGGAGGCTCACTTACAGATCCTCAAAGAAACACATCTACAAAGGCCTGCCCTAAAGGACAACTCCACTGATCTAATTAAATGGCTAACACATCAGAGCTCATTCAGAGTGGGTTTGATGTTTACGCTTCATTCTAGAGAACTTGAGAGACAGATCTGTTCACAGTGGTGGTGAAGGTAACCAGACGTCCCCTCTAAAAGCTCCCTCACAGAAAGTTCCTACATGAGGAGGTTCTGAATACGCTGCCTGATGTCTGAGACGCTGTTTATGATAGTGTGGAGAAGATCTCAGCCTTAAACTCCATTCATGGTGGAGGGATACATGCTGCAGGGCGCTGTGAGGTCAAATAGTCCCCCAAAGAAACTAGCTAAAAGTAACTGTACTTGGCTAACATCATGTGCTACGGTATGCTAAGTGCGGGAACGGGCTCGGATAACTTAACCCTGTCTTTGTTGGAATGCTGTTACCTGCTGGTGTTGTTGAGAGTGCTATCTGGTGAACAGGTCCAGCAGTAAAAGGTGTCCCTCTAGGAACAATGGAAATTTATTTGGTTCCTAGACAGAACCAAATTTGAATTTGAGGCCATAAAAACAACTACAGAACAGGTTCTCATTGATGAATGTGCCCAGGTCTTACATGCCTACCGTCCTGGGTATTAGACCTCTGGGTATTTACTCTGCCCTGGACTGGAGTAAATAGCCTTTTCTGGGGCCAAACGTCTGGAGACCCGAAAACAAATGACCATCTCAGAACCAGTAGACTTTCACAGTCACTTCCTGGTTTATTCAGCACCACTGTGGGTTATAAAGGGTCTAAATTATTTCCACTCCAATCTGCTTGTTAGCATGTCCGGGTCTGAGCCTCTACTGAGCTGCAGAAAGAGAAGAGGAGAGTTCACAGGTGATAAACTGAGTTACAGTTCTGACACCAACGAAGAAAAACAGTTAGGGGCTGTTTGGCTGTAATGGTAGCTAGCTAGCTAGCTAGTTAGTTAATTAACCTAGCACATGTCAGTGCCAAAAGCTAAACAGGCCATTGGCCAACCTCTTTGCAACCGAAGGTGAGCTCTTAATAAGAAACACTCTACAAAACTTACAAACTATATCGAGGGTCTCCACAGATTGTGCCAGTTTGGTTTTGCCAGTTGCCAGGTGCTAATGTTAGCTAGGTTCGCTAGGTACATTACAGCCCACTGGCACCAACCTGTGTTTTCCTTTATTGGTGTAAGAACTGTAACTCACTTTATCAACTCTCATCTTCTCTTTCTCATCACATGGAAATATCTAGAACGATGACTGAGTGGGTTTTGGATCCAGGTCTACTCAAACGATGAGAACCTCAGACACCTATAGCCTGGACGTGACTGGATAGCAGGACAGTACTAGCTGTGGCTGAACTAGCCCCACATGTTTTGGAAGGTCTAAACTGAGTGATGCTTTAATTCTTTAATTTTCATTTTAACACAGAGACCTTACATCATCACTCTGTCCTTGGGTGTTTTTAAAAACGACATACTACATACTACTCACATACTACATCTGTCTAACAGTAGTCTGTAGTATGGGTCCAAACTGAGGATCTGTAGTGTACTGGGGATATCCGGATGGTGTTCTATTCAACAGGTGGAGCTATCTTCATGGTGTACTGGGGATATCCGGATGGTGTTCTAACGCAGCCCACTGATGTGGGTGTAGTGGTTGTAGTGGGCTGTGTTTTTTATCAGAACGAGCCTCAGAAAGTTAAATATACAGGTCTGAAGATTAATAAAAGATGAACTCGCTTTAGAGGATCAGTTTTAGAGTGAAATAGCTGAGGGGAGCTAACAGCTAGGCTAACCGTATCTCAGGTGAGCTGAGCAGCGTTAGCAGCAGCTAGCTCTAAACAGTGGATACAGTAATAACAGCTCTGAGGTAAATGTGAGGTAACTGGTCATGTGACTGTATTAGTATACTACACTGTAGGTCAGAACCTGTTACTGTACTGTATACCACACACAGGGGGCGTATACCGTGTGCAGTACATACTACTGTAGTATCAGTGTGCGGTATAGTAGTGTGCCCTTGTTTTTTATGGACTTCATATTGTAGGAGTTCTGTCACAACACCACACCACTCTGGATCCCTCACACACCCTCAACTACACAGCCTTCACACTATGAATAAATCACTGTTAGGATGTACTGGAGCTGGATTAGTCTAATCTGGGGAGATGCTATAATCTGATTGATTACTGACAGGATGTGTGATTTTAGTCCAGAAGCAATCTGCAATGTTTTAAAGTAATTCGAAATTTAAAGTAATTCCGGAGTGAATAGCGTTCCGGAATGGGCTCGGACTCTGAGCTCCATCAGTAATCCTGTTCCAATCCACATCACAGGGATATCACAGCAAACCTGGAGAGTAGAAGACGACACCGTAGTGTCTCCCCCAGCGTTAGACCTGAACACCAGACCAAGACCAGGACTGAACTCAGCCATGTTGTTGGTAATGGTCGGAGTACAAGGAAACAGGGAATGAACAGCAGAGTCCTGTGACCCCTTCACCACCCCCGCCCAGTCCACTGTTTCTCCAATGCGAGCGGATTGTCTTTTATCTAACCCCCTCGGAAAACTCGCGCGTACCGGCTGCTCTGAATGGAAACAAACCAAATGTGTGACTCTGACTGTTTCACATTGCAGCATGTGGTGAATAAACTCGGTTCTGGTTCTAAAGCTGCTCTACATGCTGCACGTCTCCTTCAGGGACGGCGTTCCAGCAATCTCAGTGATGGCTGCACTTCAGAAAGCACAAAATCACATCAAGCCTCCCACGCACGCCTTCGGTTCAGACACGCTACAGAATCTCAGCACGTCTCAAAGCGCTCCACACAGGAGACGCGAGGACGTGTTCCGCCGTTACCTGTGGAGCAGTCCGGCCCGGTCCAGTTAGCCTCACACACGCAGGTGCTGGTGTCGCTCTGGAACGTTCCACGGCCTGAGCAGTGCTCCGGGCACAGGGAGAGAGGGCTTTCACAGCTCGACCCGGTCCAGCCCGCCGAACAGTGGCACCGGCCGTGCAGACAGGAGCCGTGATCCGAACAGGTTGGGTCCACACAGTCCACTGGAGACAAACAAACAGAGGTTCATCAGTCAAACGCAGAACACGCTTAGACGTGCACAGGTCACATGTTACAGGCTCCACCCAGCAGAAGTCCCGGGTAGCATGTGCATGCGGGCCACATCCGGTAAAGATATGGCCCTGTGACCCACTGTTGGCACCGGCAACCTGCATGTGAGCCAAAGACAGCCCAACCCAGATTTGGTCCATTTGTCCCAGAACAGATCCGGTTTACCTCTGTGTACCTGATGTGTATGTGGCAACTGGGAGCGGGCCGCCCATCAAATGAAAATGAGGGGAATGTGGGCCAGAACAATTTTACTACTATTACTAATACTCAATCAAATCCTCACAGCAATGTTCCAACATCAGTACCTGACCTCACTAATACTCAATCAAATCCTCACAGCAATGTTCCAACATCAGTACCTGACCTCACTAATACTCAATCAAATCCTCACAGCAATGTTCAACATCAGTACAGGACTTCACTAATACTCAATCAAATCCTCACAGCAATGTTTCAACATCTAATGTCAAATCCTCACAGCTGACTTACCTACCTAATACTCAATCAAATCCTCACAGCAATGTTCCAACATCAGTACATTGACCTCGCTAATACTCAATCAAATCCTCACAGCAATGTTCCAAGATTAGTACCAGACCTCACTAATACTCAATCAAATCCTCACAGCAATGTTCCAACATCAGTACCTGACCTCACTAATACTCAATCAAATCCTCACAGCAATGTTCAACATCAGTACCTGACCTCACTAATACTCAATCAAATCCTCACAGCAATGTTCAACATCAGTACCTGACCTCACTAATACTCAATCAAATCCTCACAGCAATGTTTCAACATCAGTACCTGACTTTACTAATACTCAATCAAATCCTCACAGCAATGTTCCAACATCAGTACCTGACTTCACTAATACTCAATCAAATCCTCACAGCAATGTTCCAAGATTAGTACCTGACCTCACTTATGCTCAATTAAATCCTTACAGCAATGTTCAACATCAGTACCTGACCTCACTAATACTCAATCAAATCCTCACAGCAATGTTTAAACATCAGTACCTGACCTCACTAATACTCAATCAAATCCTCACAGCAATGTTTAACATTAGTACCTGACCTCACTAATACTCAATCAAATCCTCACAGCAATGTTCAACATCAGTACCTGACCCCACTAATACTCAATCAAATCCTCACAGCAATGTTCCGACATCCGTACCTGACCTCGCTAATACTCAATCAAATCCTCACAGCAATGTTCCAAGATTAGTACCAGACCTCACTAATACTCAATCAAATCCTCACAGCCATGTTCCAGCCTCAGTACCTGACCTGAGGGTGTATTAGTATGTGCTATAGGGCAGTGTCCTGTATGGTTATCAGACCCACTGTAACCTCGATGCCCACCGCTGCCAGCTCTTCTGGGCGTGTGTGAAGTTTGGGGCAGATGCTCCAAACGGCCGTGCATATGGTGATAAATCCCAATTTAACCAAAAAGACCACAAAAGGCAATTTACATCACCGCAATGACTGTATAACACAGATGCTGGCGCCGCGATGGCTCTCGGAGAGCCGCTTATCCGCACGCGGCCCGGCCACTAAATTACAGGGACGGTTTACAGCTAATGTGTTTAACGCGTCTCATTGTGTCCTGTTAGTCTCCGGCTGATGGGCGCTGGTAGATGCGATTTCAGCGTCGCATAATAACGCGGGGAAAGAACAGCGCTTTGATCCGGGGTCGGACGAACGGGAGCGCTTCGGCGCAGGTGTCCGGGTCCGGGTTACGTTCCCCGAAGCCTGTTTGTATTGGATGAGCACATTAATCACAGCCCCATTAACCTTTATTTGAGAAGGCCCGCGGGTTCCTCGGCCCGGCTCCGTGTAATCTGTTCGTCCATACGGATGTTAATTAAGGAACGTCCAGTTCATCGGCCGGTGCCAACGGATCTATGAATATATCAGAGCTGAGAGAACTTTCAATGTAAAAATGTCAATTAGTGAAGGACACGCGTCCACGTCCACTCCAACGGACGAGCCGGGCACAGGGGCTCTCTGCATGTCTTTACTAATAGGAGGTTTGAACATTGCTGTGAGGATCTATATACACACACATATACACTCATCATCAAAAGGATGAGGTAGCTGCACCCAGAAGGAGTCAACCCACAGGAGTGAAACTTGGTGTGTAGGTGTGGCATGGTGAGACATGCTGATGATGCAAGCTTCACACTCAACCGCACATGTGACGTGAGCAAGGGCGGGTCTTATCTCTACCTGACTGACCCAACACCACCAGTACAGACATCCAGCGAGCAGTGGTGTCCTCCATCAGCACCATCGGCAGACGGCTGCACCACGCAGGACTACATGCACACAGACCGTTACCACGACTGTCCTTAACACCACGTCACCGTCACCAAACACTGCAGTGGTGTCGTACCAGACTGTCATGGAGTGACTCAGAATGGCAGCGGGTCATCTTCAGTGACGAGTCCCGCTTTAGTCTTGGTGGAGACGCCCAACGAATCCGTGTGTGGAGGCACCGTGGTCACCATCACACGTCCAGAAGACCTGGTGTCCCTCCACCTCCACCCCTACCGCACCATCTGCAGGAACTGTGTGAGGCTGTTCAAGCTGCATGGGATGGATTATCACAGGACTCCATTAGGAACCTCTACAGCTCCATACCGAGACGTCTGGCGTGTTGGGTTAGCGAACACGGCGGCCCGACGCCATACTGAGAGACAGACTTCTGTATGTGTAGCTCAATAAATATTGATCATATCAGTCTAGATTTATCACCAGTTATTGATCCTGGTCACCTTTATCTTCCGTCCCAACACACCCGCACTCCCACACCTCTTTCTGGGAGTAGTTACTATGGCGATGAGTGTATATGAACTAAAAGACTGATATCATAAACAGTGTTTGATGTAAATGTGAGTTTTCAAAACCAACCTTTAATGTCATACAGCGTGTTTTAAAAGAACTGTGTTATGATGTCACAAAAGCCAGCTCATTTACATGCCCATCTATTCAGCATAGAGTTTAGCCCCACCCACTCTCGCACAATACAGGTCAGCCGATCAGAACAGAGCTCGTTTACATGCGTCAGGTTTAAAGGCACGGTGATAAAGTCAGTCTGTTTACTTCTACAGGTTGGAAAACTTTTGTGTACAAATCAATGGCGATGTTTTTGTGGATGCAGCTCCTGATTACCGGCCCACATAATCGGCAGGTCACTCAATTACTAATGCAGTCAATAAGAGAGTCGTAAAGGAAGCAGACATTAAACACACGATTTAAAAAGCTCTACTACCTCTCTCAATCCACTCTCCATCACAGTAAGCTTCACCCTGCTTATCCTGCTTTCAGTGGAGGAGAGGTTCTCCCTCTGGCATGTACCACGGGCTTTAGAACCCGGCAGAACGTTCACCTGCACTAACAGCTCCTTAAGGCACTAAAGGAAGAGGAGAACCTCCCCTCTAAAAGAGGAAGCGTAGATGGAACAGCCTGCGCAGGCCTCAGAGGGTTAAAGCCGGGGAGGAGATCTCTGATGATGCTGAACGTCTCTATTCAGCACAGAGGGGAAAATAAGCGACGAAGGAACACGAGCGTGCTGCCGTATCCTCTTCTAGCTGAGCTCCTCTCTAAATGAGGGCAGCTCCATCGTACCTGGGCGCGAGCCTGAAGGTGAATTACTCACTCAACTCAATAACATCTAACACCGCGCTCAAGTGACCTGAAAATATACATCTAAAGAGTTCATCCCCACGCCGAACGAGCAGCGATCAATACCCTCGATTGGATTGACCGGAGGAGAGAAACGGGGCGGGCCGGTCGAAAGGCTGAAAATAGGTGCTGTTAGAAGGTGGGAGTTGAAATGCATTAGAGTGAATGGCTGCAGCTAAATGAAGGTAATTTATCAAAACAAATATTATTTGCCACGTAAGTCAATAACGCTTATCTGAGTAATGACCTGCTTGGCCATGTTGAAAAAGATGAGTTTTTCTCTTCCATGCCTCCCAAAGCGGAATTCCAACCACATTCCTGCATAACTAGGACGGTTGGGAATGTAAAGCCATTCTAGAGAAACATACCAAGTCAGAACTGTGTACAGTGGTGGTGAAGGTAACCAGACGTCCCCCTCTAAAAGCTCCCTCCCAGGAAGTTCCTACAGGAGGTGGTTCTGAATACGCTGCCTGATGTCTGAGACGCTGTTTATGATAGTGTGGAGAAGATCTCAGCCTTAAACTCCATTCATGGTGGAGGGATACATGCTGCAGGGCGCTGTGAGGTCAAATAGTCCCCCAAAGGAACTTAGTATTTCCAGGTTTTCCAGATTTTCATCATCAACATTCCATACACACTCAGAGACACGTGTAGGTTCACTGATGGTTCTAGATAGTCAATAAAGTGTCTATATGTGTGTTCTAGACATGGAGAACCCTGGTTCCCATCACCACCACGGTACAGAACACCTGAACCACCTCACACCAAACCTGCTCTCACTCACTGTTTACATCTCACACCAAACCCGCTCTCCATCATTCATCCGTAATCCCTCTTGTCACATCACAACTGCGGAATTATGCGATAACCGTGACGTTAGCATGAGTTGATGTTAGCATGTCATTCACTTACCCAAGTCGCAGCTTTCACCCTTGTACCCGGGGTTGCACACGCACAGGCCGGAAACACACAGGCCATGACCTGCACACTGGGCGTCTACACATTGACCAGATGGGACGTCACACTCTGTGCCCTTCCAGCCGCTGTAGCACTGACAGCGCCCCCTGCTGTACTCGCCATTACCGCTGCACAGAACCGGGCAGGCCGCTGGGAGACAGAGAGAAACGGAGGTTAGAGAGATGGACCTCCTCCATCTTATCAGCTCCACTGACCATACAGGACACTCTGTAGGTGTACAGGTCCAGACTGTAGCCCATCTGTTTCTCTGTGTACTGTACTGTATACTGTTCTCTGTATACGTTCTGTGGGCAGCGTCCTGTGGGTAGCATTCTGTGGACAGCGTCCTGTGGGCAGCGTCCTGTGTCCACTGATGAAGGACTAGAGGATGACCAACACTGCACTGTGCAGCAGCAGATGAGCTATCGTCTCTGACTTGGACCAGCAAGGTAGGAGTGTCTAATAGAGTGGACAGTGAGTGGACACAGTGTTATAAACTAAACTAAAACAAGCACCAGCATCCTCGAGCGTGAGGAATTCTGTGCCATGTTTTCGGAGTATCTGTTCTTCTTCCACACTGATTTATGGCTTGTCAGATTTTGTTTTTCTTAACATCATAAAGGAAGCTGCCGAGCTTGAAGTGCTTGTGCTCGGTGGTGTTTGCTGGATTGATATGGAAGTCTGACATTTTGAGGTAACGCTCAAAGGCAGCGTGAGAGATTAAAGCTGGAAATATTCAGATCCGGTAAAGCGCGCGGCAGCTAAAGGACGCGTCCGACACTGGGGATAATTATACCATGTTTCAGCTGTCTAACACCATGTAAATACACAAAGACGGCCTGGGTGGAGGTTCTGTTTTGGCCGTCGCAGCTGACGCCACTGGTCAGCTTTACGCTGGAAAACCGCTGTTGAGAAAGATAATCCGCTTTGGCAATCCATTCAAGTGTCTGCACTCCAAACTCCATTTACGGCATAACAATAAGCCAAGCCATGCTGAATATGATGCCGTTGCCCTTTAGCCAAACAATTACATCACAAATGGTCCTACCTCGAGAGCAGTACGGCCCGAGGAACCCTGGGAAACATCGACACGTGCCAGACACACACTCTCCATTACCGTTACAGTTATGAGGGCATTCCATCACCGACTCTGGAAAAAAGAAAAATCATTTTAGAGTCAAACAAACAATCTCCATTCCTTAATCATTTATGAAGTGTCGAGGTTTGAATTTTTTCGAAGGCAGGGACTGGGAAGCTCCGGCAGAATAGGGTGCAGTCCTGACACTAGAATAGGATGCAGCCCTGACTCTGGAATAGGATGCAGCTCCGACACTGGAATACAACGCAGTCCAGACGCTGGAATAGGATGCAGCCCCCGACTCTGGAATAGAATGAAGCCAGACTCTGGAATAGAATGCGCCCCTGACTCTGGAATAGGATGCAGCCCCGACTCTGGAATAGGATGCAGCCCCGACTCTGGAATAGGATGCAGCCCCGACTCTGGAATAGGGTGCAGTCCTGACACTAGAATAGGATGCGCCCCTGACTCTGGAATAGGATGCAGCCCCGACTCTGGAATAGGATGCAGCCCCGACTCTGGAATAGAATGCAGCCCCGACTCTGGAATAGGATGTAGCCCCCAACTCTGGAATAGGATGTAGCCCCCGACTCTGGAATAGGATGTAGCCCCCGACTCTGGAATAGGATGTAGCCCCCGACTCTGGAATAGGATGTAGCCCCCGACTCTGGAATAGGATGCATCCCTGACTATGGAATAGGATGCAGCTCCGACACTGGAATAGGATGCAGCCCCCGACTCTGGAATAGGATGTAGCCCCCAAATCTGGAATAGGATGTAGCCCCCGACTCTGGACTAGAATGCATCCCTGACTATGGTATAGGATGCAGCCCCGACTCTGGAATAGGATGTAGCCCCCAACTCTGGAATAGGATGTAGCCCCCGACTCTGGAATAGGATGCAGCCCCGACTCTGGAATAGGATGTAGCCCCCAACTCTGGAATAGGATGTAGCCCCCGACTCTGGAATAGGATGTAGCCCCCGACTCTGGAATAGGATGCAGCCCCGACTCTGGAATAGGATGCAGCTCCGACTCTGGAATAGGATGCAGCTCCGACTCTGGAATAGGATGTAGCCCCCAACTCTGGAATAGGATGTAGCCCCCGACTCTGGAATAGGATGCAGCCCCGACTCTGGAATAGGATGTAGCCCCCAACTCTGGAATAGGATGTAGCCCCCGACTCTGGAATAGGATGCAGCCCCGACTCTGGAATAGGATGTAGCCCCCAACTCTGGAATAGGATGTAGCCCCCGACTCTGGACTAGAATGCAGCCCCGACTCTGGAATAGGATGCAGCCCCAACTCTGGAATAGAATGCAGCCCCAACTCTGGAATAGAATGCAGCCCCAACTCTGGAATAGGATGTAGCCCCCAACTCTGGAATAGGATGTAGCCCCCGTTTCTGGAATAGGATGTAGCCCCCGACTCTGGAATAGGATGTAGCCCCCGACTCTGGAGTAGAATGCATCCCTGACTATGGAATAGGATGCAGCCCCCGACTCTGGACTAGAATGCATCCCTGACTATGGTATAGGATGCAGCCCCCACTCCAGAATAGGATGCGCCCCTGATTCTGGAATAGGATGCAGCTAAACCTTGGAATAAAGTGCAGGCCAACCCTGGAATTCGGGCAGCAATGATCCTGGAGTAGGGTGCAGCCCCCACCCTGGAAACGTTTGAGGCATGACCCTGGAAAAGACTTGAAATATATACCTTATATAATATAATATAATATAATATAATATAATATAATATAATATATACAGCTCAGTAAAGCTGTTCATTTGACCTGGCTAATGGCTAATAAAAGATAAAAAGCTGCCTTTGTTGTGGAGCCACAAGGGGGCAGTAAAACAGCTGTATATTACTGAACCTCTGGAATAGTATAATCACAGAAGTCATTGTAATGCAACCATGTAAACGAGCCTGGTGTGACGAAGGAAACGGGTACTGGAACCACTGAACAGGAGTAGCACGGTAACTGGTTGTGACTAAACCAGTGGAAAATCTCCAGACCGAACGGAACCACAGACAGAACCACAGACAGAACCACAGTCGCTAGGCTAGCACTACTGCTGTCAGAGTGTCTGAGTTGGCAGTGTCAGTAATAAAAGGGGGAGAACTTTAAACCGTCAGCTTATATGGAGTTCAAATAACTCAAAACATAAAGACTAGCTAAAACCCCACATCCTGTTTCCAACGCCGGATCTTCGTACCCTGACCTGAAAGGGCCGTCATGCAAACCAACCAATCACAGACTGCTGTTAGCGTGTTGGGGCGGCGGCCAGTGCAGCCGAAGCATCCGAATGCTAACAACAAAAACAGACCTCTGAGAAACTGGCAGCTAGCAAGCCCTAAAGGCGACATTACGCCGTGTAGCCTAGCATCCATGGAGCGCCACTATGCTTCCCAGTTGATTTATGGCCACAGAGACCCATAGTGGCTGAAGCCCTGAACGGCAGGACCTAAATCCCAGTGGGTTAATATGGTGTGGTCTGAGAAGCTCTTCCTATCTGCACACTGGAGCTCCCAGCAGGCACGCACAACCGGATCAGCACATAAAATATTAAGTCTATAATCGACTGAACGGCCGAGCGCAGGCCGATGGAGCTGATATCTGTCCCGGGCACTCACCGAAAAGAGGTACTGCACCACAGTGTGCTGTAAACACGAGTGGCTGTTCATAACCTATTACGTCAATAAATTCATAACTGGGGGAGCAGACCACCAGCAGACCAGCCCGAGGCACGGTAGCAGGGGTGGTCCTGCAGAGCTGCTCGCCGCGTGTGTGTGGCGGGCTGGTCCGGGTTATTGATCCGCTGCAACTGGGAGTGTGTTCCTCTGCTCATTATTACAGCTGTTACACACATCTCGGCTCAGCGGGCCCAGAGAACAGGACGCGTACACAGCGGTAACGATGCGCCGGTGTCCTAGGGAAGACCTTATTCAGGGGGAATGGTGTGTTAGAGAGCAGTTACTGTGGAAAGAGGTTCAAAGGGAAATAAACAGAAAGGAATGTACAGGGCTACGAGACACCATACACTGGGAGGTAGTCATTTTGAGTCTTAGTAAACAGAGCAGGCTCCAGCAGGCTTAGCAGAGCCCAGGCTAAAATACAAAACATATATTTTGAGGTCAGCTTGGCTGCAAACTTCATTTTACGATTTTGATTCTAACAGATTATAAAATCAGCCGATCAGTGGAGGGAATCCACCGACAGGAATGATGCTTGGTGGGCAGGGTTGGCGTCGTGAGACATGCTAACGATTCAAGTTGCACGCTCGGCTGCACTGATCGCTGTGCGCTCGTCCTGTTGCGCGTGCTTTCCATTCGGACTCGTGCGGCTGAGTTGGAAACATCCTTTGCAAGTGAAGTAAGTTTCAGAGAAGAGTTCGAAAAGCAATTCAAGCAGCTGAAAGAGTTGGAGAGGGGTTGCATCACCAGGCTCCGGAAAGCAGGATGGTCTTATCGACGTACTGAACACACCACACCACTCTAAACCGATCTGGGAGACCTACACGAGCCATACAGAGAGAGGCGAACTGTCCTGACTCAGAATGGCAGCGGGTCATCTTCAGTGACGAGTCCCGCTTTAGTCTTGGTGGAGACGCCCAACGAATCCGTGTGTGGAGGCACTGTGGTCAGCACCAAGATGAACGGTGTGTAGTCACACGTCCAGAAGGCCTGGTGTCCCTCCACCCCTACCGCACCATCTGCAGGAACTGTGTGCGGATGTTCAAGCTGCATGGGATGGATTATCACAGGACTCCATTAGGAACCTCTACAGCTCCATACCGAGACGTCTGGCGTGTTGGGTTAGCGAACACGACGGCCCGATGCCATACTGAGAGACAGACTTCTGTATGTGTAGCTCAATAAATATTGATCATATCAGTCTAAACTTATCACCAGTTATTGATCCTGCTCACCTTCACCTTCCTTCCCAACACACCTGCACTTCCACACCTCCGTCTAGAAGAGGAGCGGGTCTGCTGATGATGAGTGTGTTTTGTACTGGATGAGGTTTCTTTGGTTCCCTCCACTGAGGAAGGTAGAATATGATATATGACGTGTGTTTATTAATTTCACCTTGGCAGCTCAGGCTGTGAGGTTCAGTCTGTATTACCGCTGTTATTTAGGAGGCGGCCAAAACGGGGCTAATTACTGGCAGGGTAACGAGGACATGGGGGCCGATATACTGTACGGGCCATTTGTTTACCAAGCTAAACGCTGGTCTCCGTTAGCACGCGGTCTGCCTGGTCTACACCGTGACGTACGGAGCTAGACTCAGTGTAGACTTGCCTGGAAAACCTCCGTGTGACTCTGAAGAGCTCGTCCATAAGACCACCCATGAGTTATCCTGAGGCTGAAACGACTTTCGGGTTTGATAACGTCCTGTGATGTGTTGCTTCTAGAGGGTCTGTTTTTGTCGTAGCACCATGGTGAAGGTTATGACAGGTTGCTTTGCATGTCTGTCAAACAGCCACTTCCTGTCATGCGAGCAATTCTTAGACATGCTGACAAAACCACCCAGACTCTCGTACAGCAGCTTCAGAAGCCTAGTAAAAACGTGACGCCATAGATTCAGTCCTTAACTCACGAATCTGTCTGTGTTTCACCACTTCACTAACTGATGAGGCAGTAACATGCTCACCCATCTCGAATACATTTAGGCTAGTCGCCAAATAGATCAACTTAAGGGTCCACAGATACAGATTATTAGTTATCAGGAATCAGCGATAACCAATAATTGGGTTTAATATTAATTTATCATTTAATTTTATCACTTATAAAATTAAAGCATCGTAAATAAAATATAAAATAAAAAATATTAAATAAAATATTAAATAAAAAAACACAGACAACCAATAATGAGGTTTGAAATGAATTTATCATTTAATTTTATCACTTATAAAATTAAATATCACTTAAATGGAATCTAATTTTATGCTTGATTTTAGTCAAAATCAACAAGAGTGCAGCTCCTACTCGTGGAGTACTAATTAAATGAAAATTAGAACATCATAAAATAAAGTGTTTTGAGCGAAACATTTTAATCTTATTTATAAACAATTAAATTTAAATATAAATAAATAAACAAATCAGTATAAACAATCTCTCAGTGGCGTTTAATAGTAAATGATGTTTGTAAGAATAAATCTGTCTACAGTAGATTTGCATCTATATAACAGGAGGCATAAGATCAAAAGAAGTGAGCTCAAATGCCGATTCTGACAAATACTGAATATCATATCTGATTATCAGTTAGGCTGATCATCGGCCGACCCCTACATTAAACGCACCTGATAGTCTGGAGACAGCAGTGCATCACTGAGCTGTTATACAGTCATAGGTATTTATACAGTTAAACATTTACAATCTGCCTTAATTAATTCATTTAATCTAAATTCATAAAAACAAACCAAGTTTGGCAATCTGAGCAAACAAGACAGACTACAGACACACCAACACACTGAGACAAACACACTCACCCAGCACCATGGTGCTGTAGGACACAGGCTCCACGCCCCGGCCGTCGTTATAGAAGGCCAGGTGCCAAACTCCAGCCTGCAGGAACTGAATGAATCCAGCATGCTGCACACTAACCGGCCTCTCCATGCCGTCCCTGAGGTCCGGCTCCAGCTGAACACGCTCCCGGGAGATCAGCCGACTGCCATCCAGCAGCTCCACGAAATCATACTGAAACACACACGGAGCTGCTGGTGTTGGTTTATAGGAACTGGCACTGACACGTTTACACAGCACAGAGCTAACCTGACACTCAGGAGCGTACTCCGGCGGTCGTAGCCAAAACCGTGCTAGCGTTAGCATCGCTAGCAGGACCAGCCTTAAATACACAGCCACTGGTACACTACGCTGAGGGTATGGTGGTCACTGCTGCACCCCTGCTCGTGTGGACGGGATGGAGGGAAACCCTGTTTATTAAGCCCCCGTCTTCTTTCCGTCTTCCACAGTCTCACAGTAACTAACAGGAAAGCCACATCCAAAGATCCGTGGGTCAGTGTTTGGACGGGGGACTGTGAGGGCCACGACTTTGAGGTGGTCTATTGAGGAAGTTCACTCTCTTTCACTCTCTCTCTTTCTCTCTTTCACTCTCTCTCTCTCTCTCTCTCTCTCGCTATATCTCTCTCCATCTGTCTTTCTCTCTGTTTCTCTTTCTTACTCTCTTGCTTTATCTCTCTACCGCTCTGTCTTCCTCTCTCTCCCTCCTTTGCTTTCTCTCTTGCGCATTTTCTGTGTCTTGCTTTCTTTTTCTCCCTCCCTCTCTCTCTCTCTCATGTCATGAAAGGACACTGGGGATTTAAACCTAAGCACGAAATCTCACAATGTGATTGGTTCACATGGGTCAGGTGACATGCACGGTTTGTCTTTGTGTGGGACCTTTAGAAAGAGGACAGCAGCTGGGACTAGTGAGGAGACAGACAGACAGACAGACAGACAGACAGACAGACAGACAGACAGATAGATAGATAGATAGATAGATAGATAGATAGATAGATAGATAGATAGATAGATAGATAGATAGATAGATAGACAGACAGACAGACAGACAGACAGACAGACAGACAGACAGACAGACAGACAGATAGATAGATAGATAGATAGATAGATAGATAGATAGATAGATAGATAGATAGATAGATAGATAGAGGCAGATAGATAGATAGATAGATAGATAGATAGATAGATAGATAGATAGATAGATAGACAGAAAGATAGATAGATAGATAGATAGATAGATAGATAGATAGATAGATAGATAGATAGATAGACAGGTAGAAAGATAGACAGACAGACAGACAGACAGATAGATAGATAGATAGATAGATAGATAGATAGATAGATAGATAGACAGACAGACAGACAGACAGACAGACAGATAGATAGATAGATAGATAGATAGATAGATAGATAGATAGATAGATAGATAGATAGATAGATAGATAGATAGATAGATAGATAGATAGACAGACAGAAAGATAGATAGATAGATAGATAGATAGATAGATAGATAGATAGACAGGTAGAAAGATAGACAGACAGACAGACAGACAGATAGATAGATAGATAGATAGATAGATAGATAGATAGATAGATAGATAGATAGATAGATAGACAGACAGACAGACAGACAGATACAGATAGATCCACAGGGTGGAGCGGAGAGCGGTTAGAGCGCTTGCTGAAAGGGGGAGCAGGCTCCTGCTCGGAGCTGTAATTCCAGGCTTTGTATTGGAGGTTTCGCCCTTTCCTGACTCATCAGGTACAAAAAGCAATAGAGAGACACATAACAAATTGAAGTTAGCACTCGGCGCACTTGCCCGGGTCCACTGTGATGGCTTAAAGAACACATTGATTGAACATCTACAATGGAGCAGTCAGTTTTTTCAGTCCAGCTACAATAGAGCTTTGTTTTATTGACAGCTGTGGGTGTTAGAGACCATCAGTAAAGACAGAAGGGGATGTCTCTATTAAAACACTGTTTGTTTGCTTTGACTTATGGAGGATTTGCTTCTTCCACCTTCGAGCTTTAGGGCCTCCATCTCCTGCTCATATTAAACAGCTCCAGTCGATATCCGCCAGACGCCAGCTCTGTTTGTTCTTTCTCGCTAATACAAATTGCATATTTAAAAACCCGTACCTTTTAAAAGCGCCTTTTAAGGGGCTCAATTATTTATCCGTATCCATGCCCACCGCGTTTCTCTCCGTCCTCATCGATCGATCTCACCATTGTTTCCATATTAATGGTTCATGTGGTCTCCGCACCCACCAAGCCGAGAAACCAACTGGAGCTCACGGCTGTGTGGGGGTTTTAGTCACGCCGGCGTTCCTAAAGGAGCTCTTCAGCATTTCTCCATCTGATCTCAAACCCGCGTCTGTTCAGCATGGTCATTTAATGATGTGCGGTAACTGGGACGCATGTCCTTGTGCTTCGGCTCAATCAAAAAACTTCACCCTTATAACCGAAGCCAATGGGAAGGTGCTAAATTCAGGTTTCCTGGGGAACACTTTTGGACATTCGGTAGCTTAATATCAAACAGCGTTGTAAATATATTAATACGTAGGGAAAGGGACAATTAGAAAAAAAAATAAAAGTAACCGGAACTACTTTTCTGTGTTCCGGCCCAGCTGGGAATAAAGTTGGATAAAGTTCCAGCGTAATGTTTTAAGTGGATCACTGAAATCGACTTCCGAATTGTTCCTGTGACTGGGATTGTATCCACTGCTGGTAGACCCGTATGACCGTACGCTTCCATACACCTGCAGATTCAGCTACTTCCTTCACACTATGGTCTTTGGCCACGCCCACATGCAGTCCCTCCTTTTAGCCAATCATTAGCATCTGCTCTGGAGCCATTTTCCACACATGGAACGAGACATTCCCTGCACTGTAGCACCTCTTCCCAATCTATGGATCCTGTCACTCACACCCCACAGGGGTTTATAGCCCCACCCTCCTCATGTAGCAGCACCATCTGCAGGAGCCTGAAGATACTACCACCTTAATTTATTGGTCTGGTAAGCTCATATTAATGATTAGCTTGTTGATTGATTGATTGATTGACTGATTATCTCGGAGCTCCAGAGTGCCGTACCTGTGTGTGCGAAGGCGGGAGGCCTTTCCTGCCGTAAACTCCGATCAGGGCGTTTTTCTGAATGGAGATGTTGAACTTGAGGAAGCGTGGTCGCTCCATCATCATACTGGACCTCCAGAAGACCGCCGGGGGAACGGCCTGACCGACCTGCTGGCCAATGTCCACCTGACCTGAGTCCAGTGCAGCGTCACCAACGCTCACCCTGCCTGTAAACAAACAGCACTATTAACATGCAGAAGCACATCTACACTAACGCAGTACAGGGTCAACGGAACCACAGATCAGGTCACCTTCAGAACTGTCCGTCTGGATGCCGATGCTGTTGAGGGTAAGCCTTATGTGCTCCAGTCATATCAACACTACGCTGATCAATATCACCAATACTGGAGAAGTGGATCATCATACAGCACGCTGGAACTGGAGGGATGTAGGATTGCTCACTGCGTTGGTAGGAACACAACATCCCACCCATTACCCCACTCCCCATCCAACAACAACCAGCCAATCACATACCAGCAAGTCTGCATTACTTGTAATGGAATCACAGCCTTTCCGAAGCATGTTGGAATTATCTAGAACTAGCTTTAAACCTAAGTAGTGGCGCGAGGGTGGATGGGACTCACATGATGCACTGGCGTCGCAGGTGGTTGCAGCCAAAATATACACATCCCATATGCACTGGATGGTGTTCTACTCCAGTCAAAGGTTCTAGTGTACAGGTGGAGCTATCTCCATGGTGTACTGGAGATACCCGGATGGTGTTCTACTCCAGTCAGAGGTTCTAGTGTACAGGTGGAGCTATCTTCATGGTGTACTGGAGATACCCGGATGGTGTTCTACTCCAGTCAGAGGTTCTAGTGTACAGGTGGAGCTATATTCATGGTGTACTGGAGATACCCGGATGGTGTTCTACTCCAGTCAGAGGTTCTAGTATACAGGTGGAGCTATCTTCACGGTGCACCGCGGCCTCACCAGCTCTCAGCCTGCTCCAGCCAGAGAGAATGGCGGTGGGTAACACTGGGGAGCTAAACGCAGCCCACTCCGAGTATAACTGTGGGTGTAGTGGTTGTAGTGGGGTTTGTGTTCATCAGAATGAGCCTCAGAAAGTTAAATATACAGGTCTGAAGATTAATAAAAGATGAACTCGCTTTAGAGGATCAGTTTTAGAGTGAAATAGCCGAGGGGAGCTAACAGCTAGGCTAACCGTATCTCAGGTGAACTGAGCAGCGTTAGCAGCAGCTAGCTCTAAACAGTGGATACAGTAATAACAGCTCTGAGGTAAATGTGAGGTAACTGGTCATGTGACTGTATTAGATCAGAACTTGTTACTGTACTGTGTCACCAGTGTGCGGTACATATTCCTGTAGTAGGCAGTGTGCAGCACTTTTCTGGCAGTATTAAGGGATCTATATCACGAGGTTTAAACCCCACTTTAGAGTTTCAGTGCACTTCACCCATCTACACATACCTCTTAGACTTCCATGCCTACATGGGCTTTATTTCCTTACAGGTGTCAGACACTCACACCCTCCAGAATGACGTGCTAATTAGCGTTCCAGCTCACAGCCGATATTAGAAGCTCAGGAAATGTGGCGGAGACGCTCAGCCAAGCTGCAAGACTTCACACAGTCAGAAGACAAACGCAGGACTGGAGGTGAGCGCTAACGGGTTTAAAACCAGCCACATGTGCAGGTGAGCATGAGTGGGCGGAGCCTGGGTGGAGCTGATCAGTAGGGGCCAATCCACAATGGGAAGAGTCAATGGGAGGTTAATGGGCTCAAGACCTTGTATGCATACTGTGTACACCCCCTGTGTGTGGTATACAGTACAGTAACAAGTTCTGACCTACAGTGTAGTGCACTAATACAGTCACATGACCAGTTACCTCACATTTACCTCAGAGCTGTTATTACTGTATCCACTGTTTAGAGCTAGCTGCTGCTAACGCTCCTCAGTTCACCTGAGATACGGTTAGCCTAGCTGTTAGCTCCCCTCGGCTACTTCACTCTAAAACTGATCCTCTAAAGCGAGTTCATCTTTTATTAATCTTCAGACCTGTATATTTAACTTTCTGAGGCTCATTCTGATGAACACCACCCACTACAACCACTACACCCACAGTTATACTCGGAGTGGGCTGCGTTTAGCTCCCCAGTGTTAGCCGCCGCCATTCTCTCTGGCTGGAGCAGGCTGAGAGCTGGTGAGGCCGCAGTGTATGATGGGATGCAGTACACCATGAAGATCGCTCCACCTGTACACTAGAACCACTGACTGGCGTAGAGCACCATCCGGGTATCTCTAGTACACCATAAAGATAGCTCCACCTGTGCACTAGAACCTCTGACTGGAGTAGAACACCATCCTGGTATCTCCAGTAGACTACAGATCTTCGGTCTGGTCTACTTTTAGGTAGATCTAGTATGTGAGCAGTATGTGGTATGTTGAATACAGCCCCGCTCCAGCTGATTTACATTCAAGCGAATGACTGAAACTACACAGACATGCTAGAATAAACAGATCTGACTCAGTAATTCTCACTAGAATGGAGAATTTCACTCCAACCCTCTCTGAAAGTTCATATCAACATCTGAACAGATATTTTCCCTTTTAGGAAACAGCTCTGCGTCGCTGAGGCTATAAGGCGCTATCAGGAGAACGTGAACCTAACCAAACCCAAACATTCAGTATAACGGCTACAGAGTCTATTAGATGATGCTTCAGCGCTGAAACAGATAAAGGACTCGGGTCTTTCTCGGAGGAGAAGGTGTCTGGATATCCGCCGGTTTGAACGGTCAGATCTCCCTCCGTTAATTAGGCCAGTTTATGAGCGGTTAAACGACGAGAGCAGACGGACTCTCTCCTGTTTACCGCTAACAGCACAGCTGGCGGTCTACAGTAACCTAATGACGGCTGAAATTGGTTTGCTTCCTTTCACTAAAGATCAGACGGGAACGAGGAACGGTAATGAGGTGCTAAGACACGGTGTCAAGAGGAGCCATTTGTGTATTCGCATGATGATCGTGGAGACGCTGAGGATTTCCTGCCAGTCCTGCCTCTAATAAGAGTCTGAGAAGGCCGAGCTGAGCCTGCACACTCTGCTCGCTAAGCACCGGCGGTTAGGGGCCTGCTTAGCTGGGACTGTCATCTTCAGACTGAATGGGAGGGGCTAAACTGCTGTAGGATTGAATGGGTGGGGCTAAAAAGCTGTGGGCTGAATGGGAGGGGTTAAACTGCTGTATGTTGAATAGGTGTAGCAAAACTGCTATAGGTAATGATAAACTGCTGTAGGCTGAATGGGAGGGGCTAAACTGCTGTAAGTCTGAATGGGAGGGGCTAAACTGCTGTAAGGATGAATAGGTAGGGCTAAACTGCTGTAGGCTGAATGGGTGGGGCTAAAATTCTGTAGGTTGAATGGGAAGGGTTAAAATGCTATAGGTTAAATGGGTGGAGCTAAATTACTGTGGGTAACAATAAACTGCTGTAGGCTCAATGGGAGGGGTTAAACTGCTGTAAGTTGAATGGGTGGGGCTAAACAGCTGTAGGCTAAATGGGAGGGGTTAAACTGCTGTATGTTGAATAGGTGGAGCAAAACTGCTATAGGTAATGATAAACTGCTGTAGGCTGAATGGGAGGGGCTAAACTGCTGTAGGTTGAAAAGGTGTAGCAAAACTGCTATAGGTAATGATAAACTGCTGTAGGCTGAATGGGAGGGGCTAAACGGCTGTAGGTCTGAATGGGTGGGGCTAAACAGCTATAGGCTTAATAGATAAATAGATATAGGTAATGATAAACTGCTGTAGGCAGAATCGGAGGGGCTAAACTGCTGTAAGTCTGAAAGGGAGGGGCTAAACTGCTGTAGGGATGAATGGGTAGGGCTAAACTGCCTACCTGAATGGGTGGGGCTAAAATTCTGTAGGTTGAATGGGAGGGGTTAAATTGCTATAGGTTAAATTGGAGTAGGTTGAATGGGAGGGGTTGGGAGGGTTAAATTGCTATAGGTTAAATGGGTGGAGCTAAAATTACTGTGGGTAATGCAACAATAAACTGCTGTGGCTCAATGGGTGGGGTTTAACATGTGCTATACTGTGGTGAGCTGAACCTGCGTAAGTGTTGAACTGCGGTAAGCTGGGTAAACTGCGTAGACTAATAGGCTGGAGCTAAACTGCTGTAGGCTGAAGCGGAGGGACTAATCAGCTGCAGACTGAGAGTTCTCATATGAACAGCTTCATGGCTGAATCGTATATCTTACTGCATCTAGAACCCTTCTACAGCGGAACATCCTAATACAGCACCACTGAGGACAGTACACGGTTCTAACCAGAGCTCTGGAGTAAATAAACCTGAAGTGATGCTGATGGCCTCTCACGGCTCGGTGATGTCTGTGTTTTTCGGAGGTCATTACCCCTCCTGTGAGTATTTTCACGTTTCGTTGTCCTACACTGATACTATCTGTATGTTTACCGTAGACTGAATTATCCTGTCTTATCTGATTTGTGCAGTGTGGACAAACTGTGCCTAAGCTCCAGTTCATTCAGTGGCTGAAACACAGAAGGTCGATTTAACCTTTGTTGTATCCTAACACCTGTCTGCGTATCGGTAGCGCACGACCGGTTAACACAGACACCGCCTTTTCGCGTTCCCAGTGAGCAGTTCTAAATTCCATCAGTAACTGTTTAGGAGAAGCATATTTATGTAGACAGCTGTGACGGGTGACCTAGGGTTCCTGTTCTCTCTGACGCCCTGACCTTTATAGATACATACAGATTACCTCCCTGACTAGCACATACACAAGCATAGCAATGCAACACCTTTGCAACCATCTGGAATACCATAGCGATGGCCTAGCAACATCTTAACAACAACCTTGGCTAGCATCGCAATGGCTTAGTAACACCTTAGCAACCACCTGGGATAACAATAGTCTAAGAACACCTTAGCAACCACCTGGAATACCATAGGAATGACTAATCAACAACTTAGCAACACCCTGGGATATCACAACAATGACCTAGCAACACCTTAACAACCACCTGGAATAGCAATGGGCAAGCAGCACCTTAGCACCCACCTGGGGTTCCACAGTAATGACTTAGCAACAACTTGACAATCATCTGGAATACCACAACCGTGGCATAGCAAAATCTTAACAACCACCTGGAATAGCAATGACCTAGCAGCACCTTTACAGCCGCCTGGAATAGCAATGACCTAGCAGCACCTTAACAACCGCCTGGAATAGCAATGGCCTAGCAGCACCATTAGCAACTACTTAGGATACCACAACAATGATCTAGCAATATGTTAGCAACCAGCTGGAATAGCATTGTCCTAGCAGCACCTTAACAACCACCTGGAATAGCAATGGCCAAGCAGCACCTTAGCGCCCACCTGGGTTTCCACAGTAATGACTTAGCAACAACTTGACAATCATCTGGAATACCACAACCGTGACATAGCAAAACCTTAACAACCAACTGGAATAGCAATGGCCTAGCAGCACCTTAACAACCACCTGAAATAGCAAGGGCCTAGCAGCACCTTAACAACCACCTGGAATAGCAATGACCTAGCAGCACCTTAACAACCGCCTGGAATAGCAATGGCCTAGCAGCACCATTAGCAACTACTTAGGATACCACAACAATGATCTAACAATACATTAGCAACCAGCTGGAATGGCAGTGTCTTAGCAGCATCTTAGCAACCACCTGGAATACCACTGCAATGATTTAGCAACACCTTAGCCACCACCTGCAATAGCAATGGTCTGGCAGCACCCGAGCAACCACCTGGGATACCATAGCAATGACTTAGCAACCCCTTAGCAACCATCTGGGATATCAAAACAATGACCCTCCAACACCTTAACAACCACCTGGAATAGCAATGGCCTAGAAGCACCTTAGCAACCACCTGACATAGTAACAACTTAGCAACCACCTGCCACTGATCAATAATATCCGGAGGTAAAGCTGAACATGGTATTTCCTGTCTCTGTTTCCCCACCTACCAGTGAACTCCCACACTGCCAATGATCAGCGGCCAGTCTAAAACCTAAACCGCACTTGGTGAGCCACTGAGAGGGTGATATGACGCGTCATCACCAGACCGTCCTCCCGGTGTACATCCCTGACCCACCGCGGATTAGGATTAGGTGGATGAATGTTCGCCTACCGTCAGTAGAAAGTGAGGTCACAGTGCTGGTTGCGGAGGTTACAGGCGTGGCTCGGCCGTTTTCGAAGGCGTGGTCATCTACATCCTTCAGCTTCCAGTTCAGTCCAAACACGTGCATGGCTGAATACAGGTGCAGAGAGAGAGAGGACCAGAGGCTCGGAGTTGATAAGGAGACCAAGCAGTGAGGTCATTATTCCATATCCAGTAACGTATGACAGGCTGACGGTTTCCATATACCCGCTCATCACTATATCAGACAGTAATTTACAGCACCTCTCCAGTGGGTACGCTCATAGCACCCTCATTACCTTCTGTTATTGTGAAACGCCATTAAATACCACATACCACACACCACGCTGAACAAACACGGGCTGCCCTGGACTCACATACATACACTCATCATCAGAAGACCAGCTGCACAGATATCTGCACCCAAAGGGGGTCCGCCCACAGGACTGAAACTTGGTGGGTAGGTTTGGCACTGTGAGACATGGCAATGACTCAAGTTTCACAACCACACACATGATGCAAGGACGGGACCGTACCTGACTGACTTAACATCCACCACTACAGACCTCCAGCGAGCAGTGGTGTCCTCCAGGAGTCATCCTGTTAGTGCAGCACCATTGGCAGACGGCTGCACCACGCAGGACTACATGCACACAGACCGTTACCACGACTGTCCTTAACACCACGTCACCGTCACCAAAGACTGCAGTGGTGTCGTACCAGACTGTCATGGAGTGACTCAGAATGGCAGCGGGTCATCTTCAGTGACGAGTCCCGCTTTAGTCTTGGTGGAGACGCCCAACGAATCCGTGTGTGGAGGCACCGTGGTCAGCACCAAGATGAGCGGTCTGTTGTCACACGTCCAGAAGGCCTGGTGTCCCTCCACCTCCACCCCTACCGCACCATCTGCAGGAACTGTGTGAGGATGTTCAAGCTGCATGGGATGGATTATCACAGGACTCCATTAGGAACCTCTACAGCTCCATACCGAGACGTCTGGCGTGTTGGGTTAGCGAACACGGCGGCCCGACGCCATACTGAGAGACAGACTTCTGTATGTGTAGCTCAATAAATATTGATCATATCAGTCTAAATTTATCATCAGTTATTGATCCTGGTCACCTTTATCCTCCTTCCCAACACACCTGCAACCCCACACCTCCTCCTGGGTGCGGCTGTTGACTACTTTTGACGACGGGCGTGTCAGAGGGCTACAGTGTCCTGATTTCCCCTTCTATTTCTAATGCACTCTAACACTGAAGGACATTTAACCAAGCGGGAATTCCCAGTTGAGTTCAGTGGCTTTTCCCAACGGGAGGCCAGACATTCTGGCTTACAGACCCAGCGGAAGCTTAGCCTTGCGCTAAATTGCTACAGCAGTGGCGATTCCACCATTGAAAATCCATTTTAGCTCCAGCATGGGCTTAATCGGAGAGTGGGAGAGCGCTAATGTGTTCCAAACATTAGGAGTTCCATGTGCACGGCCTTTATTTAGTAACTGGAATCTGTTCTGAGCAACAGAATCTAACTAGCGCTATGATTAGCGCCTGCTAGCTTAGGCACCCCTTTGAAGACGTTTCCTTTTTAAAATCACTGCACGGAGCCAAGCCGGGAAACAAGCTGCTTTGCGTCTCTTTCAGCAGCATATTTAGGCTGTCTTTGAGCATGTTTACGGCTGCTGAGAGGAACGTGTAGATTCGAGCCACAGCCGCAGAGATACCATCCTGCCGAAACATGAAGGAATCGCTTCTAGCCTGTTCTGTCTGCGTGCTCTCGTTATTTGACATGGAAATCTCGCTCATTCTTTATCTCGCTCTATCTCCCGCTCTCGCTCTCTCTATCCGGATGTCCCCCTTTCATGCGGCTGTGTTGAATCTTAGGCAAACACTTTCTAGTTGTTTCTAAAAGCGGGCGGTGAGAGTCGGCGTCAAGGTGGCTTGGGAAAAGTCTCCTTCAAAGTTCCCGGCGAGGGAGCATGGTGCGGCGGCAGCGCTTCACACGGCTCCTCTTCCTCTCGGTTTGATCTTCGGAGGGGGGAACGGAGCGCCGGGGAGGGGGCTCTGACTGCGGCGAATAACTCGCAGTGGGGGGAACAATGCAGAGGAAGCGTAGAGAGGGCGAATGAAAGGGGAATCGGAGGAGCGTCGGCGGCACAATCTACTCCGGAGAAGGGAATGTACTGTAACGAGGTGACCCCCTTGGATATTACAGGGGACATTACGATTCTAAAGAGGCCTTATTAACCTTTTTCTGCTCCAGGCAACCAGCCTAGTGACGGCAAGAACCCACTTTAAAAGGGCCCGTATCCCGGAAATCTGAATTTCCCCTGCCTGCCGAGTCGTGAGGGACTTCTGATATAGTGTGTATAGTTCTGATATACGTCACGTCCATTTGTGGTAAAGCTATAAGGAGTGTTTCAGCCTCGACTCCTATATAAACTAGCCACAACACAAGGCAGCCAATCACAGCACAGCTCATTCTCACACCGGCCCAACAAACAGAAACAGCCTGTGTAAACGCCATAGAGACACACGGTATGATGGTATGCTGCCACGGCGCTAATATGTCATACTACTGTACGCACACATTTGCGACTCGCCTTCCCTGAACAGCCAGCGGGTGATCAGTCAGTCAGTTAGCTTTTATAGTTGTAGCACTGGAGCTTATGTACACCAATTAGCATGGTGCTAACTACAGGCCTCTACCAGGCTTGATGAAGCGGTTCTGACAGTGTCTCGGACTGTTAGCCGTGGACTGAAGTGGTCTGCCCCGCCGGACCATCGAATTATCTACTAATCACGTCCAGCTGAGGCCGCGAAATCTAATTCCTGCCCACCAATTATTGCCCGCATTTCTGCCACCATACGCCATGCCCACCTGCCTAGCCTGTGGACGTGGTCCTTGTTGACCCTGGCCTGTGACTGCATGTCCGTGTAAACCCTGTAACCCTACGTTCACACTCGACTGGGCCGCCCCAGGTTTGTTTCTCGTGGGTGTGTTTGAGGTCACTCACGTCGTCGTGTGGGCGTGTACGAAACCCAGGACCCAGCATGCTGGCTAACCTAGCTAGTTATCGAGTGACCTAACTCCCAGGCACCTACACACAGCTCCACACACCCATGTGACATTACTGTTGTCGCAACACACCAGACGTCTCGGTATGGAGCTGTAGAGGTTCCTGATGGAGTCCTGTGATAATCCATCCCATGCAGCTTGAACATCCTCACACAGTTCCTGCAGATGGTGCGGTAGGGGTGGAGGTGGAGGGACACCAGGCCTTCTGGACGTGTGACTACAGACCGTCCATCTCGGTGCTGACCATGGTGCCTCCACACACGGATTCGTTGGGCGTCTCCACCAAGACTAAAGCGGGACTCGTCACTGAAGATGACCCGCTGCCATTCTGAGTCACTCCATGACAGTCTGGTACGACACCACTGCAGTCTTTGGTGATGGTGACGTGGTGTTAAGGACAGTCGTGGTAACGGTCTGTGTGCATGTAGTCCTGCGTGGTGCAGCCGTCTGCCGATGGTGCTGCACTAACAGGAGGACTCATGGAGGACACCGCTGCTCGCTGGATGTCTGTAGTGGTGGATGTTGGGTCAGTCAGGTACAGAGATAAGACCTGTCCCTGGTTAAGTCACATGTGCGGTTGGGTACGTATATGTGTGTGTGTGTGTGTGTGTGTGTGTGTGTGTATATCCTGTATGTAATACATTTGGGGCATATTATTAATACATATGGGACCTCGGAGGTGCGGTAAAAACCGAGAGGTAAAAAAAGCACCGGTCAGGTCTAAAGGCTTTTGTTGGGCTGGAGAGATTAATCAGCCAACTGTCATTTCTCCCAAGAGTGTTCATGTGGGCTCAGTGTGTGTGTGAGTGTGTGTGTGTGTGTGAGTGTGTGTGTGTGTGTGAGTGTGTGTGTGTGTGTGTGTGTGTGTGTGTGTGTGTGTGTAAGAAGGGCCATTTGGAGCGGGGGCACCAGGTGTTTTGGGCACAGATGAAAGGCAGAGGAAGAAAAAACTCCTTCTGATGGGCTATTTCCCATCTCTAATGGGAACACGCTCACTCAGCCTGTCCTGCACCTGAGAGCCTGCACACACGCACACACACACACACACACACACGCACACACACACACACACACACACACACACACACACACACTCACACTCTCTATAACTTTAATCGGACCTGAACATTTTATCCAAACTGGAGCCTGAATGAAACTCCACATTCCTCCTGACAGCACCAGCAGCGATGCTAAGGCCCCGCGCTGAGTAACAGCCATCATCGGACCACTGATAAATAGGCTCAGTGAAGAACCAGAGGCTACTGGTGCTAACGCCGCCCCCTTGTGGAGAATGTTCAGCCTGCTAAACGTGAGGGAGTTCGTTACAAAACACTGTACATCTCGTCACTGTCAGTACAAAGCCTTTTACCTCGGTCTAGAATTTGTAAACAGCAGCTGAGCCTTACAGTATGTTCAAATTTCATGAGGAATAGACCAATAACAACACTCTATAATAATAATCGTCCATCGTATGTTTTCTTCTGGTCCTAATGATATATTGCCATATTAATAAAGTATTATTAAATTAATAGTTGAATTAAATCAATATATTTTATATTTTAAGATGTTTTATTTAATATTTATTGTTTTTTCACAGTAAGAAGTTGTTAAATTTTAAACAATGTGCTGTACTTATCTTTACAGTAGTAACCCATTAACGATTGAATGAGATGTCACCACCATCATCTTTTTATGGCGTCTAATTTGCGATTATGGTACTGTAGTTATATACACTGTACTGATATACACTGTACTGATATACACTGTACTGATATTCACTGTACTGATATACACTGTACTGATACTCACTGTACTGATATACACTGTATTGATATTCACTGTACTGATATCCACTGTACTGATATACACTGTACTGATATTCACTGTACTGATATACACTGTACTGATATACACTGTACTGATATCCACTGTACTGATACTCACTGTACTGATATACACTGTATTGATATTCACTGTACTGATATCCACTGTACTGATATCCACTGTACTGATACTCACTGTACTGATATACACTGTACTGATATTCACTGTACTGATATCCACTGTACTGATATCCACTGTACTGATATACACTGTACTGATATTCACTGTACTGATATTCACTGTACTGATATACACCGTACTGATATCCACTGTACTGATATTCACTGTACTGATATCCACTGTACTGATATTCACTGTACTGATATACACTGTACTGATATCCACTGTACTGATATTCACTGTACTGATATACACTGCACTGATATACCATGTACTGATATTCACTGTACTGATATACACTGTACTGATATTCACTGTACTGATATACACTTTACTGATATACACTGTACTGATATTAACTGCACTGATATACACTGCACTGATATACCATGTACTGATATTCACTGTACTGATATACACTGTACTGATATCCACTGTACTGATACCCACTGTACTGATATACACTGTACTGATATACACTGTACTGATATTCACTGTACTGATATACACTGTACTGATATACACTGTACTGATATGTGTATCTACCACAAAACTGGGTCCACCTTGTGGAAATCTGATTCTGGACCTTTAAACTCTCGTGTCCACACAAACCGCTCACAATCCGCTCATCAGTACGTGATACTCACCTATACAGTATTCAGCATGATTACTGCATGGCGGCCGCCACTGTACTGATAGTGCACTGTAGGAGATATTGGGAGATTTGTAATTTGATACGCCACTGTACTCAGGTTATTTCGGGTACAGAGGGCGGGCCCCGGATATAGCCTGGTACTGATTGGGCGTGGTGAAGAGAGAGGCGGAGCCAGTGCCGGTCTTCAAGAGGAAGTGCCTGAGGACACAAACATCAGCTGTAAATGGATGGAACCATGGGTCTGAGTCTGATACAGAGCTTTCAATAAAATAATTATATATAAATGTACTGAATATTTAATATTAATACTGATAATGTAAAAACTACCACAAAACTGAAAATGGTCCAGTTCCTTGCTGACAGACGCTGATTTACTCTCCAGCAGAGAAACTCTCGTACTTCCTACACTTTTAAGAAAGCGCTCACAATCCACTCATCAGGTACGCTGGCACCTGCACTGGCAGAACCGTTCATGATGGCTCCTTTGACAGCAGGGTGGCCACGCCCACCGCACTCAGCGCAGTGCACTTCCATCCCTCCATACTTCTGGGAGATCCTTGATATCCTTGATCACGCCCCGTCTCTTCATCCCTTATTTCGGGGCAGCGGGCGGGCCTTCATCATCCCTCCAAACCCCATCGTAGCCATGGTGTAGCCTGGATTGGGCGTGGTCATCCCTCCAGACTCCGGAGCCTCTCCATACTGCCTTCATCTCCTCCATACTCCATCATCATCTCTCCCATACTCCATCATCATCTCTATAATCATCATCCCTCCATACTCCTCAGTCTCCATACATCAGCTCTTCATATATCATCATCCTCCATATGTATCTCCATCATCCACTATTATCCCTCCATCATTCTAATCCATCTACTCCTACCATCATACTCTCCATACTCCTTCAATCCCTCCATACTCCATCAAATCCCTCCATACTCCTTCATCATCCCTCCATACTCCTTCATCATCCCTCCATACTCCTTCATCATCTCTCCATACTCCTTCATCATCTCTCCATACTCCTTCATCATCCCTCCATACTCCTTCATCATCTCTCCATACTCCTTCATCATCTCTCCATACTCCTTCATCATCCCTCCATACTCCTTCATCATCCCTCCATACTTCTCTATCATCCCTCCATACTCCTTCATCATCCCTCCATACGTCTCTATCATCCCTCCATACTCCTCCATCACCTCTCCATACTCCTTCATCATCCCTCCATACTCCATCATCATCTCTCCATACTCATTCATCATCTCTCCATACTCCATCATCATCTCTCCATACTCCTTCATCATACCTCCATACTCCTTCATCATCCCTCCATACTCCTTCATCTCTCCATACTCCTTCATCATCTCTCCATACTCCATCATCATCTCTCCATACTCCTTCATTATCTCTCCATACTCCTTCATCATCCCTCCATACTCCATCATCATCTCTCCATACTCCTCCATCATCTCTCCATACTCCATCATCATCTCTCCATACTCCTCCATCATCTCTCCATACTCTATCATCATCTCTCCATACTCCTTCATCTCTCCATACTCCTTCATCATCTCTCCATACTCCTTCATCATCTCTCCATACTCCTTCATCATCCCTCCATACTTCTCTATCATCCCTCCATACTCCTTCATCATCCCTCCATACGTCTCTATCATCCCTCCATACTCCTCCATCACCTCTCCATACTCCTTCATCATCCCTCCATACTCCATCATCATCTCTCCATACTCCTTCATCATCCCTCCATACTCCTTCATCATCTCTCCATACTCCTTCATCATCCCTCCATACTCCTTCATCTTCTCTCCATACTCCTCCATCATCCCTCCATACTCCTTCATCATCCCTCTATACTCCTTCATCATCTCTCCATACTCCTCCATCATCCCTCCATACTTAGACAGAGAGTATGGATCCCTGGAACTTTAACATCTGGAAATACAGGCACACGGTAAAGGGCAGCTGGGGGTCCTCAGACTAGTCCACCTCACTGCTCGGCGGGATTGTGTTAAGCTTGGTGTTGACTAGTCACAGATCAGGTGATTATAACACCAAGACAACAGGTGAGAAGCCTACTGACTCCAAGGTCTGTATCCCTGGTTCCTCGCGCTTCAGATGTTCCGATCTCCTGAATACAGGTAGGAGTCAGTTACTGTTATCATCACTGAGTTATGACCCTCTAATCTCTCTGGATCCTCGGACCCTTACCACAGGGGATCGTCCCTGGGAGGCCACCTAGAATATATTCAGTTCCCTGAAGGCTAGCAATGTGATCCAGGGCTCGTTGGACAGGACAACAAACACTCTAACAGCTCCTCCTGTTATGATACCATCAGTGACTGGATTTAAATGTCAATTAAAAAAAAGGTAAATTAAAATTAAATTTAAAAAAATAATGAAATGTAAATACAAATAAAATGTAAATAAAAGTAAAGGGTAAAAAAAAAATACAATTTAAATAAAAAATAAAATCTAAATTAAAACAACTCACAGTAAAATTAAAAAACTTGGTGAAGGTGGAACAAAATTAAAATTAAGGATGATACAAATGCATGCAACATTTCAGTAAACCTACTTAAACTTTAGGGCCTCGTTAATGCTGTCAGTTTGACCCTGACATCACATAAGCATTGGACAGGTTATCTGAAAGGTGGAAATTCACACGGATTGAAGGCTTTGACTGGTCACTGTCCGGGGATGTTGATGTGAAACTCACAGAAACAGACCTGACATCCAAGTTTCCAAGTTTCCAAATCTGCACTTCCCAAAATCTTCTTAACCAAAACAGCAGGAGACCAGAAACCGAACCCGGTAACAGAACCGCCGAGCGCTTTCAGAACTGTTAAACTCGTCTTTTGAAGTCCATAAAAAGTCTTTGAAGTTTACACTACTGATTTGATCTCATCCGTATGTGCAACAGTCTTACCACACGCATCACAAAGGTAACTTTGAAGTTTCCTGACGGATATATTTGAGCTTTGTTAGCGTAAACGCCGGCCCTGAACGTCTCCCTGAAGACTCGGGCAGGAAGGAAGAAGTCCACGCATTCAGTTTTACACATCAATCAATCAAACGAGCCGCCCAATAAACAAGAGCTCAAACAGAACCTACATGACTTCATCAACAGGCTGCTAGCGGTGCTCTGTAGGCGACCCTGCCCGTCTGCAGTGCCAGCAGAGGAGGGTGGAGTTCAGCTCCTCACCGCTTAAACACATTTAGGGCATCATGTGACCTCACAGAGGCGGATGACCGTTATGTATTATCTCCACCCAGACTTCCTCAGTCATGTGAAACTGAACTTTTAATCTCCAGCTACATGATCGAATTCCCCGTTCCACCTTAAATGGTGCAGCAACCTCAGCTACCAGAACATAACTGCGGCACCTTTAAGGTGGAACTGGATCCATCTCAATACCAACGGTACAACCCTACCCTTAGACATGATCACACTAAACGGAGGGGTTGGGCTGAGTGTTAGGGCCAAGGGGTGAAATTGGGTTGGGCCTAAGTCTACCGAGGAGCTGTAGGCGCTCGAATAAAGATCAGGGTCCAGTTCAGCCGGGAAGAGCTGCTAGTCTCACCATCACAGCTCAGCAAACATCTACTCAATGCTCACTGAAACAAACCACTCATTAACACTGAGGGGCATGTGTCCATCATTTCCCCACAAAACATATTCAATAAATACGTCACATATTACTACAGACTCAGATCACCCAACACTGCCTAGTTTATGTCCTTTAAAAAATTTAATTTTGTTTCTTTTTGCCCCATAAGCCTTCCAATGTCGTCCCTTCAACCGTACATATGTTAATTACAGCATCAAACTTAGTTCTATAAAATTCTACACATGGTTCAGCATGACTGTATGTCTGAAAACATGAAAAGTAAAAATCATGTTCCAAAACAGAGACTTTTAAGCGTTACTTCTCTAAATGCCACAACAAGCAAAGGACTTTATAATATATTTTGACATGCCTTTATAAAAGAGGGTCCAGGGTCGTAAAGAAGACCCCAAGTGACCCGCATGGTGCAACGCTGAGGTCAGTAGCTCCTTCACCGAGTTAGAAATAGAAACTCTTGGGCTGATTTTGGTTGGAGCGGTTGAGCATGTCAGGTGGTACGACCTCCTCAGGACCACCTATACGCCCTATTATTATAAAAACGTTTATTTATTAGACATATAGTAACTATAAGCTCCAGTTGAGAAGTTCTCTGGGGGTCTAGGGGGACCCTGTTCAATTTAAGGTGAGTCTGAAAAGTTAGCGGCACTACCAGTGAGTGCAACCAGACCAGACCAGCCTAATAACTGAAACTGACTAATTAACTAATAACTGCCATTAAAGATTTAATAACAATAAAAATATTTGAGATATAAAATACATCAAAATATAAAAACATAATCTAATTTAATTGATTTGATCTCATCCATATGGGCAACAGTCCTACAACATGCTTCATAAAGGTAACTTTAAAGTTTTAAAACAGAAATTTTTATATATACATACAAAGCCTTTAAAACTCAAAACCATATAAAAATAAAAAATAAAGATATTGAAAAGCCTTTCTTAATATTTTAATACATTTAAAAAATATTATTAAATTAAAATTTATGAACACTTTGGTAAAATTTTTGCCATTTGATCAAATGTATAAACTGTTTCAGTGTCATTTTCCTATAATGTCTGTTTTTTGTTGAAAATGTTTTTTGGATAACACGCCACTGTGTTTTCTTCTTTTGAAGTCCACATGAAGTCTTTGAAGTTTATACCACCTATTTGATCTCATCTGTACGTCTTACCACATGCATCACAAAGGTAACTTTGAAGTTCCAACACACATATATATATATACACATATACATGTTAACAAAAACATTAACATTTTAAAACATAAAATAAACATGACTTTTTAATAAAGAACTTAAGTTCAGGTTTTAAGTTTTGATATTTCTGTTCTATTTATTTTTACCTTTGAACTAAATGTAGAAATTGTGTCCCCCACATCTCCACAGTGTCTGTTTAACATGATGGTTCATGCGGTGATCAACGGGAATTCAAGGTCTATTTAATTTCCTGCTTCAGTTCAGCTCTGCTCTAGTGCCATACATGCTCCAACATCATCAAGAAGGCAGGAACAGTGTGATTATCATTCCGGGAGCACTAGGAATGAGGGATTAGGTGTAATTTGAATAGGTTAATTCTTTTTGACATTGAGCAATGCCATTATCCTATAATACACTGCGATAAAGAGCGGAGGACCGGCAGATACGGCGCAGCGGGCTTTAAGCGCAGACTTAATGTGAGAGCGTTTAAATGTATGGATGGGTGGATTATAAAGGAGCTACAACACCTCCTATACACACTCACTCCATTTACCGGGCCATAAGCTCCTGGACTGTGTCCCGAATGAGCTCACATGAGCGCTAGTAAACGCTTTAGAGCTGACTCCAGACCTGTGGAAGCATCTGGAGTCTCAACATACATAAGACCGGAGAACCGGAGAGCTGAAGCAGGAGCAGGAGGAGAGCCCTTTCATCTGTGGAACAGGTCGAGAACCTCCTCCACGATGCTGCCGTAGACGCGAAGGTTTAACCACAAGGCGTAAACCATAACGACAATTAGCACAGACATGATACAAACATGCCTGGACGGACGCTTGGACGGATGAGATGGAGGAGAACCCGACAGAAAGAGGAGCGGTGGAGGAATTCAGGACCAGCATGTGTAATCCACGTCACCTGTGAAGCATGGCGGCGGTAGTGTCATACAGCTGCAATGGACCCGCATCACTTCACTCATGATGTAATCTGAACAGAACTCTGGACAGAACTACACAGGGCCTTAGAACTAGGTCCAAGGCCTCTCGGAATCTGGTTTATTATTTCCCAAATTAGTTTTTATGTCATTTATATTTAGATTTTTACAAATTACTAAATTATTAAATTATTATCACTCATTTTTACTCCTATAAAGTTAAATGTATAGATAATAAAACAGATATAACAGCTTGTTTTATCTAAACCTGCTTATAATATTCAGTAATAAGAAAAATGTGAAAAATTCCTTTCAGCGTAAACATTGTAATAATTAATTTTATAAATAAAAATAAAATAAATAATGTATTTAAATATATATAAATTCAAACTAACTTTAAAATGGTATTTATTATGTTGAAAATGTGTGTTTTCATTATGTTTATTATGTAATTTATTATGTTTAAATTGACAAATAAATTAGTATATGTTAATGTTTGTAGAATTTTAATATTTTTATATAATTATTTATTGCACTTATATAAATTATTATTGTTTTTCTCATTATTTTTACTTCTGATGCAGAATTTATTATTTATTATTTCTCAACAGAGACTTTAATTACAGGACTGTACGTGATCAGCATGCATAAACCTGATCTATGAGCATTTTTAGGGATCATGTGGCAAACGACCAATTTAGTATGGTTTAAATATAATGTGGGTAAGGGAACGCTGCTCCGGTCACGGCTTTCCTTGGAGAAGGTCAGTGTGGAGGTCTGCTGAATAGCGGCCTGCTATTTCCGGGCGCGTTCCTTAGCGGTTTTTAATCGGCGCGGGTTTAACACTCTGCGCGTGGATCGGTTCTGGCCGAGTGAACGGAGAACGAGGCGCATTAAAGAGCCTTCACAAGCCATTAACAAACACACTGACAGCCGCGTTTTCAGGCCAAACACTGCGTAATTGATTAGCGTGAGTGTGACGCCAGGCAGAGAGAATGACTAAGCTAATCCTCCCCGACCCTTTCACCGCGTTGTTCCAGCTGAAAACAGAACGGCTGAAAGGAAACCCGGCCCCTTGGAGTTTGTGTCGGCGTCTCGCTGTCACCGAGTTGACGGCGGGAACGCATGGAGGAGACGGAGAACAAAGTGCAGCGGCGGGATTTGGAGGAACAAAGAGAAGAAAGAGCCCTTCCCGATATAATCTGGTACACGGCGGCTACCTTAAGCGAATTAGGGCGGCTAAAGGGGGAAAAGAGAAGAGCTATTGAGAGCGGTCCTTGTTGACTTTAGGAGTTAAAAGGATTGTGCTGATGTAAAGACGCCTATAGCAGCAGCGGCTGGCAGGTAGAACTCTGGAGGAGCCTGGCAGGAGGAAAGCTGTCACCCATCTGCTTTACCATCAGAGACGGGGAGCCAAGTTTACCGCACAACTCTCTCTTCCACAAAACCCGTCATTACGAACCGCCATAACCCCTCCAGCTTCACCGCTACGCCGCAGCGACCGACTTCCAGGCTTATTATCATATTCCACACCTACCACACGTCTGACACTGAGGGGCTTGTGGTCTATTAACGTTAATTTATTTAGAACCGTGTAAAAATGGGAGGGGTTTGTGATGAACGGACCAATAAAAATGGAATTTGGAATTGAATAAAATCTAATATAGTAATAGTAATTTCTGCACCCAGAAGGAGGTGCGGGAGTGCAGGTGTGTTGGGAAGGAAGATAAAGGTGACCAGGATCAATAACTGATGATAAGTTTAGACTGATATGATCAATATTTATTGAGCTACACATACAGAAGTCTGTCTCTCAGTATGGCGTCGGGCCGCCGTGTTCGCTAACCCAACACGCCAGACGTCTCGGTATGGAGCTGTAGAGGTTCCTAATGGTGTCCTGTGATAATCCATCCCATGCAGCTTGAACATCCTCACACAGTTCCTGCAGATGGTGCGGTAGGGGTGGAGGTGGAGTGATGCTACATGAGGATGATGGGTCTATAAATCCCTGCGGGGTGTGAGTGACGGGATCCATAGATTGGGAGGAGGTGCTACAGTGCAGGGAATGTCTCGTTCCATGTGTGGAAAATGGCTCCAGAGCAGATGTTAATGATTGGCTAAAAGGAGGGACTGCATGTGGGCGTGGCCAAAGACCATAGTGTGAAGGAAGTAGCTGAATCTGCAGGTGTATGGAAGCGTACGGTCATACGGGTCTACCAGCAGTGGATACAATCCCAGCCTACAGGGAATTCTCCTCGGAACTGTGCCAGGGAAGGCCTCCACCAGATCTGGACCACCTGACCAGTTCTTAGATGTAAGAGTGTCTGAACACTGATGTGGCTACATCCAGAACCTTGCCCAAACGTTTGTACACAGCTGCACCACAGCAGAACTTGGTGATATGTTAAACACTAAAAGGTCAGAGGTCATCTGCCTGCCCCCTAATATCAGCGGTCAGGTGGAACATGTGCCCCAGTCACTCTCAGGCCAGTGAAGAGTGTGTAGGGTTCTGTAGACGTGCTGTGCAGTAAACAGTGGCGGGTTCCTGTAAGTCGGTTCTGTAAAGCACTCGGAGATCTGTGCTGCGTCCTTCGGGACGTGCAGCACGTGGACGCCCTTTGAGCTCTCTGTGGCTTATCCTGGTTTTAAAAGCGCGAGCACAAGCTGTTCAACACTTCACCTTTAGAAAGCCCAAAACAATTAATGACTCCGCACGCTCGGTCAGCCTGTCCACCGCTGATAACGGCCCGTTTCTGATATCTCTAACTCGCCACGTCCAGCCCATTCTGGGGCCACTTTGAGCGGGAAGGAGCGTCTCCTCGCTGTCCCTGAAACGGCACGGTGAGAAACGCAGCAGCAGCGATGATGACTTGTGTAAGTCACTTTGCAGGACAGATCTGCTCAGATAGAGATCTTCATGCTTTTCCTCCTGCTGTAAATTTCTTTGATTGGACAAGTGTCCTTGACTTCTGTGACAGTTAAATGGTATTACTGAGCCAGATGCTCGTTACATGTGCAGTAAAGGATGATGGATCTGAGGGGGGAAGGAAAACTGACACAGCATTAATACTGTCACTCTTCCATTCCACACGCCTAAACCTTCCTCTGGAACGTTAAATAAGGAACTGGGTTACAGCATCTTCAGGAAATACAACACTGCAAGGATGACACAGCAAAACTGCAGCACCTTCATCAGAAATCTCATCAGAATCATCATCAGAATCATCATCATCAGAATCAGAATCATCAGAATCATCATCAGAATCATCATCAGAATCATCATCATCAGAATCCTCATCATCAGAATCATCATCAGAATCATCCTCATCAGAATCATCCTCATCAGAATCAGAATCATTAGAATCCTCATCATCAGAATCATCAGAATCATCATCAGAATCATCAGAATCATCATCAGAATCATCCTCATCAGAATCAGAATCATCAGAATCATCATCATCAGAATCCTCATCATCAGAACCCTCATCAGAATCATCATCATTAGAATCCTCATCATCAGAATCATCATCATTAGAATCCTCATCATCAGAATCATCATCAGAATCATCCTCATCAGAATCAGAATCATCAGAATCAGAATCATCAGAATCATCAGAATCAGAATCATCATCAGAATCATCATCATCATCAGAATCAGAATCATCAGAATCATCATCAGAATCCTCATAATCAGAATCCTCATAATCAGAATCATCCTCATCGGAATCAGAATCATCAGAATCAGAATCATCATCATCAGAATCATCATCATTAGAATCCTCATCATCAGAATCATCATCAGAATCAGAATCATCAGAATCATCCTCATCAGAATCCTCATAATCAGAATCATCCTCATCGGAATCAGAATCATCAGAATCAGAATCATCAGAATCCTCATCATCAGAGTCATCATCATCAGAATCAGAATCATCAGAATCCTCATCATCAGAATCCTCACCATCAGAGTCATCATCAGAATCATCATCATCAGAATCATCATCATCAGAATCATCATCATCAGAATCAACACCATCATCACACCCTCCAACACTACCATGTTCATCACCACCTCCATCATAATCATCATTATCAGCAGCACCACCACACAGACAGTAAACAGGCCCAGACTGAACGCCTGCGTTAGTGCAAAGCTCGGGGACTGAACGTTAGCGGTCTCTCATCAGCGCACAGGCGAGGCTCTAACAGGCCCCTCGCTGCTGTTCTGCCGTTTGTGATCTTCTGCAGGGCTACAAGGAGAAGCACCATCAGAACAAGGACAAGCACTCTGACTTCTGATTAGAGAGTCCGGCTGTGCTCCTCAACGTGACCAGCTCCTCTCAGAAACCCGAAACTCCCCCCTAAAAGGGAGGTTCACTCTCACCACACCTGACAAAGGGCTGCGGCGGGAGGACCAAAGCCGGGCAGATGAAAAGGACAGGCGTCCTGGAACACAGAAGAGGAGGAAGAGGGGGACAGGGAAGAGAGCAGCACGGAGAAGGGAAGGAGTGATGTGAGCAGGCTCTCTGAAGTCTAACTAGGACTGGAGCATCCTGTCTGTGGCGGGAAATCATCTGGCGTCCCAGCAGGAGGCCGAGCAGCAGGTGATTTTCTCCGGCTCTCGGCTGAGTGCCGCTGCTTTATTTTATTTTAAGACGCTCCCTAGAGGTTTCTGCGCCGCTGCCGTTTTAGGACAGTCCCTTTCTCCTGATGTGTAAAAATCAGACCGGCTGTGACAGAGTGGAAAACTTCAGCGGATAACAGGGGGAGGGGGGCTAGGGCAGGAGGGGGGAGGGGGGCAATGAACTAGGGCAGGAGGGGGGAAGAGGGGGCGAAGGAGGAAAAAGAGGAGACAGAAGGTAAAGGATAACAGAGAGGAGAAAGGAAGAAGAGAGAGAGCAGATAAAGACAGAAAAAAGGATAGACAGGACAGATGAGAGAGAGAGAGAGTGAAGGCGAGAGAGAGAGAGAGAGAGAGAAGGATAAAGAGAGAGAGAAAGGAAGAGAGAGAGCGCAGGATAAAGACAGAAATAAAGGATAGACAGAGACAGATGAAGAGAAAGAGTGAGGGAGAGAGATAGATTAGAGAGAGAGTGAAGAATAAAGAGAGAGAGAGAACAAGAGAGACAGAGAGAGAGAGGGAGAGAGAGAGAGAGAGAGAGAGAGAGAGAGAGAGAGAGAGAGGGAAGGCGAGAGAGAGAGAGAGAGAGAGTGAAGGCGAGAGAGAGAGAGAGAGAGAGAGAGAGAGAGAGAGAGAGCGTGAAGGCGAGAGAGAGAGAGAGAGAGAGAGAGAGAGAGAGAGAGAGAGAGAGAAGTATAAAGAGAGAGGTTATAGAGAGAGAGAGAGAGAGAGAGACAGAGAGAGAGTGAAGGCGAGAGAGAGAGAGAGAGAGAGAGAGAGAGAGAGAGAGTGAAGGCAAGAGAGAGAGAGAGAGAGAGAGAGAGAGAGAGAGAGAGAGAGAGAGAGAGGCCTACAGGAAGTAACTGAAGCTGAGCTCCTGTGCTGGGTGATCCTGTGCTGGGTGATCCTGTGCTGGGTGATCCTGTGCTGGGTGATCCTGTGCTGGGTGATCCTGTGCTGGGTGATCCTGTGCTGGGTGATCCTGTGCTGGGTGATCCTGTGCTGGGTGATCCTGTCAGGAGGAAGGTCCTCACACGGCTGTTTTCCTCCAGGACCTCCAGGCAGCGGAGCGTCCGAGGCGGCTGCTCTTTCAGGGCAATTAGAGCTGAGTACTGAGTACTGCAGCACACCGCCAGCTACAGGCAGGAACGGAGCCCGGACCCCGGACCCCGGACCCCGGACCCCACCATTACAGCTGCTTAAAATGGAAGTGATTTGAGTCCGACCCCAACACGGCTCGGAAATACCAGAGTGCAATCCAACCTCTCACAGCAAAGACGGGAGAGAGAGGGAATAAGCAGGGGAAAGAAAAGAACTCAGATGCAATCAAGTTCCCAACGCGGGGAGAGGAGGAGCTCTTCATTAGAGCTGTTAACCCCTGATTAGGCTTCATTCACACTCAGAGCCTCTCCCGCTCGCCAGCCCCGCTCTCCTTCAACCGGGCTCCACCGAGAGCTGGAGAACAGTCATCACAGACCGCTCCATCAGCACCAGCCCGCCAGGAGAGACGCTGCCCCGCACTCAACACTCATCATCACCACCACGGCTTTAACACACACGGGGACGGAGAGAACTGATTGAGCAAATGCTCTACTCATTCATTCAATCATCCATCCATTCATTCAATCATCCATCCATCCATTCATTCAATCATTCATTCATTCAATCATCCATCCATCCATTCATTCAATCATTCAATTATTTATTTTTTTATTATTATTTATTATTTTAATTTTTAAATTTATTATAAATATTATTTATTCTACTTAAAATTTGCGAATGAATAGATTTATTATTTATTTACTGAACAATTTATAATAGAAATTAAACTCATAGTCATTATTCAAAATAACCTAAAGGAGATATCAAATCATTTATTAACACATTATGTCAATTATGTCATTATTTATTCATTCATTTATTAATTATTAAAAATATTCCATAGTGAATGCTGAATAATCAGTAATATTATTAATTATATGAGACATTCTCGAATAATACATAGCAGATTCTGAAAAACGTATAGTAGATACTGAATAATTCACCACAGTGCTGAAAATAATGACTGAATAATAACTGAGATGTTATGATTGAGAGGTTATGATTGAGAGGTTATGATTGAGATGTTATGATTGAGAGGTTATGATTGAGAGGTTATGATTGGGAGGTTATGATTGAGAGGTTATGATTGAGATGTTATGATTGAGAGGTTATGGTTGAGAGGTTATGATTAGGAGGTTATGATTGAGAGGTTATGATTGAGAGGTTATGACTGAGAGGTTATGATTGAGGGGTTATGATTGAGAGGTTATGATTGAGAGGTTATGATTGAGAGGTTATGATTGGGAGGTTATGATTGAGAGGTTGTGATTGAGAGGTTGTGATTGGGAGGTTATGATTGAGAGGTTATGATTGAGGGGTTATGATTGAGAGGTTATGGTTGAGAGGTTATGATTAGGAGGTTATGATTGAGATGTTATGATTGAGAGGTTATGGTTGAGAGGTTATGATTAGGAGGTTATGATTGAGAGGTTATGATTGAGAGGTTATGATTGAGGGGTTATGATTGAGAGGTTATGATTGAGAGGTTATGATTGAGAGGTTATGATTGGGAGGTTATGATTGAGAGGTTATGATTGAGGGGTTATGATTGAGAGGTTATGGTTGAGAGGTTATGGTTGAGAGGTTGTGATTGGGAGGTTATGATTGAGAGGTTATGATTGAGATGTTATGATTGAGAGGTTGTGATTGGGAGGTTATGATTGAGAGGTTATGATTGAGGGGTTATGATTGAGAGGTTATGGTTGAGAGGTTATGGTTGAGAGGTTATGATTGAGAGGTTGTGATTGGGAGGTTATGATTGAGAGGTTATGATTGAGGGGTTATGATTGGGAGGTTATGATTGAGATGTTATGATTGAGAGGTTGTGATTGGGAGGTTATGATTGGGAGGTTGTGATTGGGAGGTTATGATTGGGAGGTTATGATTGAGAGGTTGTGATTGGGAGGTTATGATTGAGAGGTTGTGATTGGGAGGTTATGATTGAGAGGTTGTGATTGGGAGGTTGTGATTGGGAGGTTATGATTGAGAGGTTATGATTGAGAGGTTATGATTGAGAGGTTGTGATTGGGAGGTTATGATTGAGAGGTTATGATTGAGAGGTTATGGTTGAGATGTTATGATTGGGAGGTTATGGTTGAGATGTTATGATTGAGAGGTTATGACTGAGAGGTTATGATTGAGAGGTTATGATTGAGAGGTTGTGATTGAGAGGTTATGATTGAGAGGTTATGATTGAGAGGTTGTGATTGGGAGGTTATGATTGAGAGGTTATGATTGAGAGAGTATGATTGAGAGGTTATGATTGAGAGGTTATGATTGAGAGGTTATGATTGAGAGGTTGTGATTGAGAGGTTATGATTGAGAGGTTGTGATTGGGAGGTTATGATTGAGAGGTTGTGATTGGGAGGTTATGATTGAGAGGTTGTGATTGGGAGGTTATGATTGAGAGGTTGTGATTGGGAGGTTATGATTGAGAGGTTGTGATTGGGAGGTTATGATTGAGAGGTTGTGATTGGGAGGTTATGCTTGGGAGGTTATGATTGAGAGGTTATGGTTGAGATGTTATGATTGGGAGGTTATGGTTGAGATGTTATGATTGGGAGGTTATGGTTGAGATGTTATGATTGGGAGGTTATGGTTGAGATGTTATGATTGAGAGGTTATGATTGAGAGGTTATGATTGAGAGGTTATGATTGAGAGAGTATGATTGGGAGGTTATGATTGGGAGGTTATGATTGAGAGGTTATGAGTATAAACATGTGCAGGTTCTGAACAGTATCAGTTCTCCATCAGCAGCGTATTAATAATTATACCTGCGTGTTTATCGTTTCTGCTCGGCTGCCGCTCTAGCGGGACGTTTACCTTCAGCTTCTGGAGGAAGTGCTGAATCTGGACTTCAGGAAACCTCTGAGGGACCAGAGGAGCTACCGGCGGCGCATTTAAAGACTGTTCATTCTGCAGGTCTGGAATTTTGATGAATGGAGACGAGCGTTCATTGAGAGCCCGTGTGCTGCTACCTGGCAGGTGAACAACACGGTTAACCCCGTAATCTCACGGTGTTTGTCTGAACGTCTGAAGATTTATCTCATTAGGCGCATCAGGGGAGCAGAATGAATCACTGTTGGGGTAATCAGGCCCGCGGAGGATGACTCCAGAGGTGTTCAGCCTAGCCCCGGTCTGCTGCCTGGGCTCGATCATTTCCCACTCGGTTTCGAGCTCAGAAGCAGAGCAGAAACCCTGATCACCTCTAGCTAGTGGTACACGGGTGTCTGTGGACTGCAGATGCGGGTTAGCGATGTTTTCACCAGTTCCATGTGATAAAATAAGAATGCATTTAAACCACGGTTCTTGACGTTTAGCAGCTCGGCTCCCGCAAACCGACTTTTCAGTCGTTCTTATATATGTTTCCAGTTTCTTATATGTCTGAGTATTCTGACCTCTGCATAACCTAAAGGTCAGCTGACTGTGTGTTCTTATTTAACTTCATTTTAATTTTATTAATCTTTGTCTAATCTTCTTTCTTTGGAATCAATAGAACTAGACCAATGTTTAAAGCCATTAGAAAAAGTAAAGAAAAATGTAAAAATGTTAAGTTTCTCTGGAGTTTTGATTCACTAAACTATTATAATGTTTACTCAAATAAAACTCAAATGAAACTGACACAAAATAGCTTTGTAAAAATTCCAAAAACTCAGCAAATAAATATGAAATATTTTTTCTTCACAATTAAAAAAAATAAACAACCAACCAACCAACCAAACAAACAAACAAACAAACAAACAAACAAATAACTAAATAAATAATCCTTTGGATGGGAATAATGCTTGTGATAATTGTTATTTATTAATGTGAATTATTTTAGTAGAGAGCTGAAAGTTATTTCATTTAATCAGTTTTCTAGTCAAAATATTTTTTCCTGAGCAGATTAGATAGATGATATTCCTCCACCTGTAAAAAAAAAAGATGAAAGAAAAAAAAACGCTGGGGTTTCTGCACATACATGTCTCCTAACAACCACCTGGAAGACCTTCCAACAGTGTCCCCATTAAATAAACACCACTCCCATCTCTGAGAGAGAGGAGAACATCCAGCTCCACTCCTGCTCCAGACCTGAGACCCTCCACAGGTGCTCCTCTCCATCCTTCACTGTGAGGAGACACCTCAACACTATGGAGGTCAGATAGGAGGTGTAGCTGTTCAATAAGCTCCTCACTGAGAAAAGCAGAACCACACATCCAACAAAGAAGCTGCTGGTGTTCTCAGAACAATGGACTGACCACCCCAGAGTCCAGAACCTCAACACCACTGACTGTGTTTGGGGTTACCTGAATGTGCTAATGCAGCTTCCAAGGTGAGGAGGTGAGTCTCTGGAGGAGAATGGAAGCTGGAATGGAGGTGAAGATCTGATGGTATGTTTAGCTGCCGCCTGCAGTAAGAACTGAACCGACGCCGCACTGTTCCTTAATCAGAGGCAGCGTGCGGACTCCTGAACGTTTCATCAGTCTGAGGGAATGCAGGTGTAATAAACAGGTGAGGTGTACTTGATGTGTGAATACGGAAACTCTCTCGGCCTTGTTGATGATGGATGTATGTATATGTGCTGCGAGTGCTAAGGAGGGCAAGGTCAGCCCACTGCTCATATCAGACACAGACAAATTTACCCTGTGGGCGGTGTTGGGGGGTGCGGAGAGGGGGGCAGTGGCGGATTTAACTACTCACTTTCAGACTAGGTCACATACTCCAGGCTCCAAGCTGTGATAGGGAGGTGTGTGATATCCAGGCTTATCTCAGAAATAAACACAATATTTACTCAGAGGAGGAGGAGGAGGAGGAGGAGGAGGAGGAGGACAGAATAATGACCCATCCATGCAAAGCAGTGTGTCCTTGCCTGGTCGGCATAAGAGATAGTGTCCAGATCCAGCGGAACCACAATAGAGCACCCTTTCAGAACACCAGCCCCATCAGACTGGCCCCTAGCACCATCGCTGCTTCCCCACACGCACTGTTCCCTCCTGTGAAAGCCCAGATTGATCGGAATGTAGAAGGCTCCAGTTTGGAAAAGTGGATAAACGGAGAGGTGGATGCTGGAATGCCATGGGCTTTGGACCTTCATTGATTCTATAAGTTGCTTGTTTTCACAAAACGTGGCTGGTGTAGCCTGGTGGGTATCAGGCTGCCGACCTTTAACCCCTACCTCTGTGCTATACCTACAAGACCCCAAATGATGCCTTCACCTATCTGTACACAAACTCTGGCTCCCTCTGTATAGGAGCGTCCACAACATGCCATAAACGCAAACATTAAAACACACTCGCTGTATCTACTGGGTCCGAATCAGACACGAGTCTCACGACGAGGCTTGAGAAGTTGCCGATGTGTTTCATTAAGCTCACCGAATAAAAAGCGAGTCACAGGTGGTCCATGCCTCGCTTCCTTTCACCTTGTTATCATTGTGGGAAAGAAGGAACCTTAGTTATGGGTAGGAACTGACTATAGCTAACTCGTCCTACGCCAAAGCAATAGTTCATCAAAAGTCCATCGGCTGCAGCTGTAAGGTGGTAGTAACTCCCGGCTCCTGCAGGTGGCGCTGCTGCTATAAATCCCTGCAGGGTGTGGGTGATGGGATCCATAGATTGGGAAGAGGTGCTACAGTGCAGGGAATGTCTCGTTCCATGTGTGGAAAATGGCTCCAGAGCAGATGTTAATGGTTGGCTAAAAGGAGGGACTGCATGTGGGCGTGGCCAAAGACCATAGTGTGAAGGAAGTAGCTGAATCTGCAGGTGTGTGGAAGCGTACGGTCATACGGGTCTACCAGCAGTGGATACAATCCCAGTCTACAGGGAATTCTCCTCGGAATTGTGCCAGGTAAGGCCTCCACCACATCTGGACCAGCTGACCAACTCTTGGATGTGGGACATTGATGTGGCTACATCCAGAAACTCATCCAGTCCATGCCACACCTGAAGAGGACACGCCGGTGCGCATTGCTGGCTCCTGCATTGCTGCTGTAATGATATGGTGATGTGTCACAGATCTCATATAGACTCACCTATAGAGGAGGCCCTGCTCTGCAGAGCTACCTGGTCATAAGACTTGTGTACGTATAGAATATCCGTATATATTAAAGCGCAGATGTAAAAGCGTACCTTCAGCTCCCTCCCTGGCCCTGGCTGGCTGTAGTGTACTCTCCCCCGGTCTGTGTTCCTGTTACATGTCATACACCTGTGCAATACAGATTCCTTTCATGTCTGGCGTACGTGGCGATATAAAGATTCTGTTTATGATTCCGAAACTGACTCAAATTCATCCATCTTGAATGAAGCACCAGATGTGGAGGGCGCAGAGTTGCAGACATTCGGATGTACGTGCGGTCGGATGTGCCGTGATTGCATCACTTTTGGTGCATGCACTCTCGCGCCACTCACAGCACGTCAATCATAAACCTAGCCTTAGATAATTCCGGCGTGCTTCCCAGAAACGCTGCGTCTCAAAGGCAACCGCTAGGCATGCAGGCATTTGATTGGCTGAAATTGAGGGGGCTATCTTAAGGATCATGTCACAACATGCTAATTCCGTACGTAGTGCCAGACAGGAGGGGAGAGCTAATCGGTGTGCTAACGGTACGCTATCAGGGCTGTCAGATCATATACCTCACGCCTGGGTGTAGATGTAGTCTTTCAGAGGACCTGCTGCCCGCACTGCCAACATGGCACCAAACGAGAGATCAGACGTCAGGTGATTTTCCCAGCACCCAGGGTGGAAGGACTAGGTAGTAAGCAAACTAGCAGCTATGTTGATTTAAACTGTAAACCTGCTACCTAAAAGCATTAGCTTGAGCGCTAAAGCTAGTTTTAGCTACTCTGTACTGCCAAAAGTATTCGCTGGTCTGCCTTATATGAACTCGAGTGACATCCCATTCCTAATCCATAGGAGTTAGTCTGAATGTCGGCCCACCCTATACAGCTGTAACAGCTTCAGCTCCTCTGGGAATTCTTTCCACAGGGTTAGGAATGTGTTTATGGGAATTCCTGACCATTCCTCCAGAAGCACATGTGTGAGGTCAGACCCTGATGTTAGAGTAGAAGGCCTGGCTCTCAGTCTCCGCTCTAATCCACCCCAAAGGTGTTCTATCGGGTGGAGGTCAGGACTCTGTGCAGGCCGGTCCAGTTCCTCCACACCAGACTCGCTCCTCCATGTCTTTATGGAGCTTGCTCTGTGCACTGGTGTGCGGTCATGTTGGAACAGGAAGGGGCCGTCAAACTTTATACTCGGCACAGTGCAGTCAGACCAGTACCGTTCTCCTGGTACCGCCAAACCCATCAGATTACCAGACGGAGAAGCGTGATTGGTCACTCCAGAGAACACGCCTCCACTGCTCTAGAGTCCAGGGGCGGAGCTTTACACCACTGCGCTCCACGCTCTGCACTGCGCTTGGTGATGTAAGGCTGGGATGCAGCTGCTCGCCATGGAAACCCATTCCATGAAGCTCTACACCCTGTTCCTGAGCTGATCTGAAGGACACATGAAGGTTGGAGGTCTGTAGTGATGGACTCTCTAGGAAGTTGGTGACCTCTGTGACCTATGACCCTCAGCGTCTGCTGACCCCGCTCTATCATTGTACGTGGTCTAACACTTCGCGGCTGAGCTGCTGTCGTTCCCAATGACTCCCACTGTGTTCTAATCCCACTGACAGTGGACTGTGGAATATTTAGTAGGAGGGAATTTCACCACTGGACTTGTAGCACAGGTGGAGCATCCTATCACGGTACCACCAAAACTGTGGTTCCACTGACTCACATTATAGTTAAACTAGGATTTTCCCCTCTACTGCCAATCTGACAGCTATCCAGAGCAACTTACAAAAAGACTTAGTGTTCAGTCAGAGTGTGTTCTAGCTAACACAGACAGGCTACTGTTCAAACTCCCCTTCAGCTCAGCTCAAATACTGCCTGAACACAGGGCTGTGCTACTACCCATAACAATACCGAACTGGATACAGCAAAGGAGCACTACCTAATCCCAACCCAGCACTCATAGCTAGAGAGAAGATACGTGAGTCACAAAGTAAAGGGTCTGCATCCAGCGAGAGAGGTACAGAGGCACAGGGCTCGAGGAACAGAGGTACAGAGGCACAGGGCTCAAAGAACAGAGGCACAGTGCTCGATGTACAGAGGCACAGGGCTCAAGGTACAGAGGCACAGGGCTCGAGGAACAGAGGCACAGGGCTCGAGGAACAGAGGTACAGGGCTCGAGGAACAGAGGTACAGGGCTCGAGGTACAGAAGTACAGGGCTCAAGGAACAGAGGCACAGGGCTCGAGGAACAGAGGCACAGGGCTCGAGGTACAGAGGTACAGGGCTCGAGGTACAGAAGTACAGGGCTCAAGGAACAGAGGCACAGGGCTCGAGGAACAGAGGCACAGGGCTCGAGGTACAGAGGTACAGGGCTCGAGGAACAGAAGTACAGGGCTCGAGGAACAGAAGTACAGGGCTCGAGGTACAGAATCTAATTGACTTGTTTTTCTTTGGGCAGTGATGAAACCTGACATTCAGAAGTCCTGGCTCTATCTGAGGTTCGGATTTAGGGGTGGTTGTGTCTCTACCAGTGCTGAAACCAGTCCTACTGTATCACACACACATAACCAGCTGCCCTTTAACTCCACTAACGCCTCTGAGTAAGTGGTGTTCAGTAGCTGTGTAGTGTTCAGCCTGAACATGAGCACTGCTCTGACTGCTCAGCAGACGAACCATGAGAGGTAGCACTAACAGGAGCTCTGAGCGTGCGGTACACCCACCTGCTCTCCAGGCCTACGTTACTACCCAGAACCCAGTTCTCCTGCAGCTGGACACATTCGGACGCACTCTGCAGCTCTGACGTCTGGTTGGCCAGTGAGGTGATTGACGGGTGCTGCTTATGCTGATGCGGAGCAGGTGGGAGAGGGGGCGGGGCTTGCTCTGTTGGTGGAGAAAAAGAGTAAGAGTGAGTTGATGGCTGATCACAGCTGCAGGTGATGACTGGTGTACAATGACTATCACTGTACACAAACAAAAACAACAACAACAACAACAGTAAACACAGAACTAGGAGAATACACACACACAGGATTCTTCAGGTGTTCCCTAAAATGCTCTCCAGGCAATGGAACCCTCTTAAATCCTAATAATAATATATGACAAGATATTTTCAATAATATAAAACCAATCAGAAAGCAAATGCATCTATAAAATCCTAATAAATTAAAATTAAATTAAATTAAAAAAAAATTCAGAAATATTATTTGTGTCCTAATCAGTGGGAGCTGTAAAAGATCCAGGTTATAATAAACATAATATACAGAATTTATTATATTTCAAATGTGCTGATTAAATCTCGAAGCAAACCACTTCACAGAAAATAATATAAATTGATAATTAGATTATTCCCCATCTAATAATTCCTGTAAATCTTCAGCTAATTACCTGAAAATGCTGTTTAATGAATCGCGTGTTGTAATTTACGTCCTGGTTTTTACTGTACATTATAAAAACTGACAAAAAATCCCAGCATATCTAATATTTCTCATTATACACTTTTTTAAATTATTATAGGACGTTTAACCAAATGTGTGCAATTAGGTTAAATTACTTTCTACATTGAGATTTTGGTAAAATTCTTTTGGAATTTATTTTCAAATGTAAAATAATATTAATAACTGAATAAAAAAGAACTGTTTTAAGCCCTGCTTCTTTAAAAGAGCAAAATAATCTGGCAGAAAAAAAACAAGCAGCTAGAAACAGGTGAGTAATCTGATCCCAGTGAGAAACATACTCAGAACAAGCAATAATAATTTACAATATTGTATACTTTATATCACGGTAATGTCTATTAACAGCACTCAGTAGAGTTATAAGCGCTGCGTGAGTACTGAATAGTTCAGTAAAGTAGAAATTCATCATCATTCACTAATATTAAAACACAGGAACTTTATTTTAGGTTGGATTAAAGTGTTTGTAGTCCTGACTAAACGCCTGACTGATTCTCCCCCTGCATGTTCATGTGTCTCACTGATCCTTTTATATATAGGTGTGCGGTGGTGGAGGGGAGGCCAATGGAAGAAAATAATAATTAATAAATAAATAAATAAATAAATAATATATATTATTATTAAATTACTATTAATCTATACTATTAATAGTATCTCCTAAGAACAGTTTTAATACTGTTTAATAAATATTACATAACTAACATATTTATTGAACCTCCATATTGAAGCAGCTCAAGCCCACTGAGATCACAGAGACCTGGCCAAGCGCGGCTTCACCGCTTCACCCATTCACACCAGGGCGTATAACACAAAGCCTCTACACCGAGACACCGAGACTCCACCGCGGCCTCAGAACTGTTAACCCCACCATATTCAGAAACTTCGTTTGGTTGGCTGTTCCAGGCCCAGGGTGCAGAAAAGGTGAGGCTGTCTTTCCCAGTTCAGTCCCAACTTTGGGAACAACAAATCCCAACATGAGGACGAGTAAACAGGAACTTTACCAAGAACGGCTTTATACAGAAAACCACACCGGCGTCTGAGACGGCGCACAACACACAGCGACCAGGATCATAACTCATAATGAAGATCAAAGCCTCATCATACAGGCTGGATATGAAAACACAAGGCAGAGGCATTCACATACAACTATATATTTATTTGTTATATAAGATGTTATATAAATAAATATATATTATATATATTTTTAAAAGTTATATAAGTATATATAGTATATTTATTTCAAGTTATATTAATAAATATATATATATTTTAAAGTTACATATATAACAAATGTATCTGAAATGATCATAGACCTCAGTAAACTGTTCATTAGTGTTCATTCTTACTGTCCCAGTTACTGAGTCATACAGTTCTCATTACCGTGAGTATTTAATGATTAACTTGGACGTTAATTTAGCATTTAGTAAATATTTTAAACTACTTACTAAAATAATGTTACTGTCTGAGGTCAACAGGTATACCCTTACTGTGTTACTGATCTACTGATAAACTGATCTTACCTGCTAATATATAATTACAATCTTAATGAAATAATTCAGTTCAATTAAATTAAATAAAATCACTGTGGAGTGTGAATTCTAAAATGTATTAATTAAAAATTATTTAAATTTAAAAACACCCTGCTAAGGTTTAGCTATAGGCTAGTCCATGTGAAAACCCGGGTGGAGAAAACATTCAACTGAACCTATTCACAAAATTATAATAATAACACATAAAACATGAAATATAAATATAACTCTAAATATAAAAAGTAAGAATTAAGAATTAAATGTGCTGTAACTTTTACACAGGCCGTGTCGAACTTTTCCCCGATGTGTTAAACAGAGCCAGTAATCAATAACTATCAATAACAGAAATGTGTCCTTTAACATGATGACATCACAAGGAGGGGAGCAAAGGGGCGGGGCTTAAGCATTCTTATCCCAAGGTCACTGAAGTGATGATGAATTGGGAAGCTAGCTGTCCTGATCGGAGGACCGTGTGAATCAGTTCAGACACACAGGAGGCGCGTGTGAGACAGCCCGGCCTGCCGCTCTCGTGGCGGCGCCGCCGAGCGTGCAGATGCTCGCTGGCTCCACCAGAGCAGACAGAGACGAGCTCTCTCCTCAGCCAGCAGATGTTCCTTGATGGATCCTTAAACCAAGTACTTCACGTTTGATTACAACCAGCGAGAAGCTCTCGTTTAACTAATGACCGGAACCTCCATTAGGACAGCAGGAGAAAGGCAGATTCCTCATTTCACACCAGGCTGTGTAATTGCCCCCCGGAATGACACTGTGTGATTATTTCACGCCGCCCATACGCCGCCGTCGTGACACCCCGGCGTCTGCCCCGATACGGACGCCGCTAACATATGCTGTCATACGGCAGACGCGCTCAGACGGGCCGCACAAATCCAATATCATTTTGCACCATTTATATGCAAAAGAAGAGGAAAAATATTAATATTAAACCCAGACATTCACATCCATCCGTCAGTCCGGAGGTTCCCAGACGGATCAGTCGGAGGCGGGAGGAATTCTGTGTTTTTACAGCTGTAATGAGAAACATGCTGGCAGAATGGAAACATCACCGTGTGTGACGTAGCACAGCAGCTGAACATTATATATATATTTATTTATTTACCATTTACACACGACTTAAAAGTTGGAATAGTTCGGTTACACAGAGTGGAAATGAAATACGGAATTTTTCTGTAAATTTTAATAAACGTTTTTCTGTGTTTAACCTAATGGAATCAAAGAAAACTTGAAATATAAAATATATACAAATATACAAATTTATTTTTTATTTGTTTTTCCTAAAACATTAAATATACTATTATCAAATATCTATATTATAATATTTCTCATATATCAATATCAAGTTCATAGAATGTCTATGTATACACACACACACACACACAGAGTCAAAAGTTTAGACACACCCCTCTAACTGGATGTAGCTGGTGGTCTTATAGACCCTACAGTGGTACACTGAGCAGCTCCACCTGCTGAGAGTCTGACCCAGTCCATATCCTGATCCACCACATCTACTCCTGATGTACACATTATGGTACTCCTCCATATCTCCACCTCTAATATATATTTAGTGGTGTAAAAACTTTGATCTCTTTTTCTGCACAGTGTAAAAGCTCTAGTTCTCCTTTCAGGTTAGTGAATATTCATGATGGACCGACCAATAGAATCGCTCCAAACCTGCTTAGTAATAAACCTTGTTCTATCAGCTCCACTGCAGGGTAAGGAAGCTGCTCCATCCTCCTGTACAGCTCCATTCTGGAGGTTTTAAGGTGGACTGGATAATTCCATTCTGGAGGAGTTTAAGGTGTACTGGATAATTCCATTCTGGAGGTTTTAAGGTGGACTGGATAATTCCATTCTGGAGGAGTTTAAGGTGTACTGGATAATTCCATTCTGGAGAGGTTTTAAGGTGGACTGGATAATTAAAAGCGTGCTAGTTTATAGTTTGGTGTCTTCACTTTAATTCTACAGTGAAGTTTAAGATACACAGACTATGAGGAACCGTCTCATAATTTCTGACTGGTATGTTATATGTATATATATATATATATATATATATATATATATAGATATATATATATATATATATATATATATATATATATATATATATATATATGAAAATGATCATTTATATATGATACAATGATAAATAGCATATAGTTTATTTGTATATTTTTTCTAAAGTCAGTGTTTTTTTAAATAAAGGCTTATTTAAATAATTAATTGCTGTACACAGACATTTCTTACTGTGTACTAACTTTTTTAATTATTAAAATAATTTGAAAAAATATATAAATAAATAATATATTATAATAAAAAATAATATATAAAATATATATAATAAATAATAATAATAAGACACAAAAAGTAGCCTACTCCAAAGTCACGGTATTCGGTATGGTTAACTTATGCTATTTGTAATTCTGCTGTAAAACTGGTCTAAAATCTGAAATTTTAAAAACGTAATCTTTTATTAATTGATTTGTTTTAGCTCATAGCCTGTTTGTTTCTGCAGCCCCAGCCAGTGAATGTGCTGCAACTAATGAGGTCAGAGAGGAAACAAAGAGAACAGGCAAACAAAGAGACTGGAATATCTGCGCCGTGTAACCGCAACATCTGAGAATTATTAAATTACTATTTTAAAATATATCCAGACAATAAGGCTCGGTTTGGGGGGTTAAATAAGCGCTGCAGTAAGTGCTTGATTTGATGCACTAGTACCAAAACAGACCACTTAAATAAATAAATAAATAAATAAATAAATAAATAAATAAATAAATAATAACTCGGTTTAGAACAGAGCCGGTTCCTCTGCATTCCAACACACCATGCTAAGCTACACCGCTCCGGCGCCGCCTTAAAAAGTACCCTGAAAAGGAAGTGATTGATGAAATCCGTCTCTCTGCGGGTAAAAAGGCTTTAATTGGCGAGATGCTGAAGTGCAGCCTTCTAGCTGTGAAGCTGCATGAGTCACCGCAGAGCAGAAGCAGATGTCAGGAACTAAAGAGGAATCGCTGTGACAGGTGTCATGCCGTATTGATGATGGGGTTAAAATAGGCCTCGCTGGCAGGTGCATTAAGTAAAGTGTTGGAGAACTAGCATGGGAAGCCCTCTGCTTTCAGCTCCTGACACAAAGAGGTCAGAGAGGCTAGGACTCCGCGCCTCGGCGCAGAGCTAGGTCTGAGGCGGCTCGCTCTTTCAGTGGTGGCGTCCATTAAGACCGTGCCTGATAATAACCGCGTCTTTATGATATGTGAACGGATACGACGGTGAGGACTGAGGCGCTCCTGCTGTTATTTATTATACACTCATCCAGCACTGTACCAGCTCCACCTCCCTGTGTCTACACCCATCATCCATCTTATCAGCTCCACTGACCGTACAGGACACTCTGTAGGTGTACAGGTCCAGACTGTAGTCCATCTGTTTCTCTGTGTACTGTATTACCCTGTTCTTCAATGGTCAGGACCCCCACAGGACCCCCACAGAGCAGGTATGATGTGGGGGGTGGATTGTTCTGAGCACTGCGGTGATGGTGTTAGGGAGTGTGGTGCTGGTGTGAGTGGATCAGACGTTTTATTATGTCAAAACTAGGTGGAGCAAAAACACAGACCTGCAAGTTTTAACATTCGCGTGTGTGAACATCCCACTGGTCCCACGCTGATGTGAAACATGCAAGCATGAAAAAACGTTCTGCTGCACATATTTCGGAATATCGCTCACACGCTCCGTTTTTCATTACCGGATGTGGCTTTCCTTCCCGACCTGGGAGTTTCCCTCGTGTTCAAACTGAATTACCGCCAGCTGCTCTCCGCACTCGAGAGGATTTTTTGAGCTCTGGTATCGTGACTGACCGCACACTATGAAACGCCTTCTCCAGGAAGACGGCGGACGAAGAGGAACGCCGACAGCTAAGATCAATAAAAACCAAACGTTGGTTTATCTAATTCCATAATGGTATACAGCTATACATCCACAAATGAAGCGACGTTCCTGATCCCACAAATTCCTGCAGAAGGCCTCTCGGAACTTTGGACTGGAAAGAACAATGGTCCCGAACTGAACCACATTCCAGAAAGAAGCTAATTAATCTTCTTCTTTTTCCTCTTTTTTATTATTATACATTTCTTCCGGTTTTCCAGCTGCAACACATTAGCAACCACCTGGGATAGCATAGCAATGGCCTAGCAGCGAACAGCCAGTTCAGAGGTCACCGCCTCCATTATTAAATCAATAAGTCAGATCCCTTTAATTTAGACCGCATTTCCACTTCCACACCATCCAGCCACTCTCTCCAGGCAGACGTCAGCACTGAAGGAGCGTTTCCAACTACCCACAGCAAACGCGCTCTGAGCGGAATGCTAAATCCTCACTCCAGCGACACCGTGCTCCATTTTCCGAAGCACTTCTGCATGAATCTTTGTGCTTGCATAGTTTATCCAGGCTTCCAGAGTGCGGGCGGAAATCTTGGCTGGCAGTTGGTGACATTTTGGGCGTGTCAAGGTGAAAAATAAATGCAAGCACATATGCATGCACGCCGTCAGCCAGGAATCGCTGGCAAAACTCGCAAAGCGGCTGGATCCAGCGTGAGATGATCTGCAGTGCGGGTTACAGAGGTCGGGAAAATTCTGTAGCTCCTTTTTTCCCTGTATTTCCTTTTCATGTTTTCCATAATACCCTACTTCTGTGCTCGTTTAGTGATGACGTCTGTGTGGGGATGTACTGTACTGAATCTCAGTGTATCTCAAAGGGATATATGGAAACGAACCGATTAGCTGTCCTGTAATGAGCCTTGTCCAGGCAGAACAGACTGTCCACCTACAGAAAAAAGAGAACGAGGGACGAGGACACCAGGGCAATCCGGAGTCACAAAAACAGGCCAAGCCAAATCCAGAAGGCAAGTACACAGACGCATGGGCAACCCGAGAGAGAAGAACAAAGACTGCGGCAAACCTGAAACAGGAATGAGTCACAAACCAGAGGCGGTACAGACCTGTGACTGAACCGTACCTACCAGCGTGTAACCCCTCTACCAGCACCAGTAACAACTGGGACTGGATTGGACGAGGTTCTGGATGTAGCCACGTCAGTGTTCAGACACTCTTACATTAGAGAACTGGTCAGCTGGTCCAGATGTGGTGGAGGCCTTCCCTGGCACAGTTCCGAGGAGAATTCCCTGTAGACTGGGATTGTATCCACTGCTGGTAGACCCGTATGACCGTACGCTTCCACACACCTGCAGATTCAGCTACTTCCTCACACTATGGTCTTTGGCCACGCCCACATGCAGTCCCTCCTCTTAGCCAATCATTAACATCTGCTCTGGAGCCATTTTCCACACATGGAACGAGACATTCCCTGCACTGTAGAACCTCTTCTCAATCTATGGATCCCATCACTCACACCCCGCAGGGATTCATAGACCCATAGATTATCCTCGTGCAGCAGCGCCATCTGCAGGAACCTGAAGGTACTACCACTTTAAACAAGCATGGTATCTGATCTTTTGTGTGAGGAGTGTACATCATGTTCTACGATATGAAATATTTATTTTTCTGTAAAACTGACCGCATGCTGTACTCATACAGCTGCAGCTGTTTTTTGGGGTAGGAGGGGCTAGTTATACCCAGTTCCTACACATTAGCTAGGTCTCCTTCTTTCCCACAGTGCTAACAAGCTGAAAAGATGAGGGGAAGCATAAGCCACATGAAGCTCCACCTTATCTCTTCAAAGTGCCACTAATGCCCCGTCACTGAGGCTCAACACACTTGGAGGAGAACACTAACTGGCTGTTTAGCCACATGGTATTACATGGGCTGAACTGGCTAGCAATGGTGCTGGGAGACGGGACAAGAATGCCCATTCTACCCACCTACTAAGACCAAGAGAGGACAATTTTGACCTCCTAGACTCCTAGTTATGGATGGCTATGGCATCATAACTCTGGAGCCCCGTTGGAGTTACCCTCATGCAGGCGATGCCATCCCCAGCGTGCCTTCACCCACCAGTCAGAAGATAAAGGTCTGTTCTCCTGTGTAAGTAAAGCTGGACTTACTGTACGTCACCCTGTACCCTGTCACCGTGCATCCAGGAGACGTTACACGCTGAAGTAGAACGCTCTGTAAAACGTACGTTAGGTACATTTCCTCTGCAGCGTCTTTCCGCAGGAGACCTTTAGCTGCAGCAGTGCAGTCTCGGCCCACGCCACCCAAGCGGTTTATCATGCAGCGAGCGTAACGCGGCCTACAGCCTGTGATCATATTACTGTCTAATTCTGCAGGAGACTAATGACTCACAAACATACAGACCTGCTGGGTCTGATTAGAGTGGAAAACAGGCTTTAGCACCGACCCGGCTCCATCCCGAGCTAACCACAGGAACGGTGTGAAGTTCAGAGGGAGTTCAATTACAGAAGTTATGTCGCTATTAATATGAGGAAAAGGAGAAATGATGACGGCCTTATTAGAACTTGGGTCTTTAGCATTGCTAACGTTCCATCACTGGCTTCTTCGAGCTGCTCCCATCAGATGTGAAGCTCTCATGTTCACCTACAAAGCCAAGAATGGACCCGCCCCTCCCTACCTTATGGCAACGGTCAAGAGTTGACCTGTACCTCGAGCCCTTCAGCCTTCGAATACAGCTCGGCCTGACCCGCCATCACTCAAGCTGCGTGGAGGACAAGCGTCCAGACTCGTCTCCGTCCTGGCTCCCAGATGGTGTAATGAACTTCCTTTGGCTGTCCAAACGGCTGACCCTCTCGTGGTCTTCAAACGCAGACGGGTCTCTGCTAGATATTAAATCTGAACTGCTTTGTTTTGCACTGAAACTGAGCGGAACCTTTCCGCTATCTTCGCTCGCCTGCCTTCACCTCCATAAGAACTTGAGTGACATCCCATTCTCATTCCATAGGGTGTAATCTGTTGTTCCACCCTTTACAGCTAGCACAGCTTCAGCTCTTCTGGGAATACTATCCACAGGGTTAGGAATGTGTTTATGGGAATTTCTGACCATTCCTCCAGAAGCTCATTAGTGAGGTCAGACACTGATGTTGGACGAGAAGGCCTGGCTCTCAGTCTCTAATCCATCCCAAAGGTGTTCTATCGGGTGGAGGTCCGGACTCTGTGCAGGCCAGTCCAGTTCCTCCACACCCAGAAGCGTGATTGGTCACTCCAGAGACCACGTCTCCACTGTTCTAGAGTCCCGTGAGGACCCTCAGCATCCGCTGACCCCGCCCTGTCATTGTACGGGGTCTAACACCTCATGGCTGTCATTCCCGATCACTCCCACTGTGTTCTAATCCCACTGACAGTGGACTGTGGAATATTTAGTAGGAGTGAATTTCACCACTGGACTTGTAGCACAGGTGGAGCATCCTATCACGGTACCACGCTGGAGTTCACTGAGCTCCTGAAAGCGACCCATTGTCTCACTAACGTCTGTAGGAGCAGTCTGCATGACTAGGAGCTTGGGTTTATACACCTGTGGACATAGAAGTGAATGGACCATCAGGACCATCATTAACCACCGCTAAATGAGTTCAATTTAGATGGGGGAGTGAATACTTTTGGCAGTATAGTGTATATAGTATATAGTGCATATATATATAATGTTGCTGTTATATATATCATCGTTGTCCAAAGAAAAACCATCTCCGAAATCGCAAGTTTACAGGAGAGGCCAAAAACCTCATTTAATTTGAATGGAAGTCAATGGAACCAGACGTTTTTCCAAGCAGCTTTGGGTCATTTCTGTTGATCCATTCTTGAAGAAATTTCCATACAGTGTTAACAGCAGCTCATGTGACCAAATGAGACATAAAAGTAAAAATCAACAAAAATGGAGAAAAATGGAGGTCTGGCTCCGACAGCTTTATTAGTTCTATAATTATTAAAGTTTTTATTCCTGTTATTATTACTGTAACCAGAGCCGGTCCCGGTACACATACACAGAACAGAGCTTTTTAATTAAACCTTTGGCCATTTAATGAATTGGGCAATCTCAAGCACATTCAATTATAGCTCTTTAATTAAACTCCCAATTAGGTTTGTTTACTCTTATTGGTGCTCTGATGTCACGTCCTGTTGGTGCTTACTGAAACGCTGTGTACGGCTCGCCCTGTCCTTCCAGACCCTTCAGTAAGATTAACACACTTAAGGATAAAATCATTCTCTTCATGAACTTTTGATTAGATTTGCAATCGGATCAAGAGGGATGGCCCCGGCCCCAAATTCCTCAATGTCAAGTTGTCATGCTGGGAGTCAACGAGACGCTTTAGTGGACCTCCTATGATTAATACTGCATTCTCCCGCCGCAAAGACATCCTCATCCCACTCGTTATGCTGATGCTGACGTCTATCTATCAGAAGCTACTCCACGAGCTGTCTCCATTTCCCTTGGAAAGCTGGAGGAGGGACATTCAGATTCCAAGCAGCTCTAACGCAGGCGATGTCCAGTCCAGGGTTCCTCGTGGCTGGACAAATGAGGGAATCGTGGAATTATCCCCAACTACACCATCCACGTCTAATTCCATTACAGCAGGTATACATCAATAAACCGCACCTCCAAACGTTCCCAATGTCCTTGTGTAATTTCCAGTGGAATGTTTCCAATAGAATGGACACTCTGGAGCAGCTGCACATGAGTTTAAGGTCACCATGTCCAATGCCAAGAATAGGCTAGAGGGCTATAGAGCCCTCCAGCTTTGAACTGCAGAGCAGTGGAACTGAGCTCTCTGGAATGATAGAGTTCCACGCAGTACCTCTGGGATGAGCTGGAGTGATCCAGGACTGATTATCCCACACTAAAGTGTGCCTGAGATAAAAATAAAAATGGCATTTTCTACAAACATGAGAGCTAAATCATATGATAAACTAAAATAAATTAGAATAAATAGTTTATTTGTTTTTTTTGCAGAAACTGAAATAAATAAAAACTGATCTTAACTAAAATTAAAACTATCCTGTAATTAAATCTTAACTGAAATTAAAACTAACCTGCAATTAAAACTACACTACAATTACAAACAAACTAAAACAAAAACTAAACTAAACTTTAAACTAAAATTAAAACTAAAATAATTGAAACTTACTTGAAATTAAAATCTAAAGTAAAATTAAATCTCAACTAAAATTTAATTTTAACTGAAGTTAAAACTAACCTGAAATTAAAACTACACTACAATTGAAACCAAAATGAAAAGTAAACTAAAATAAGCATTACATTTAAAATTAAAACTAACCTGAAATTAAAAATAAACTAAAATTAAAACCCTAAATACAGTTGCTGTCCAAAATGGCATCTTTACAGTAGAGGACGACGTTATTAATTTTAATGTAAGTCAATGGAAACACACCGTTGGGCCATTTCTGTCCACTCATTGTGGAACTCCCCCCAGTGTAAACAGCAGCTGCAGCTCTAATGAAGCTTTAAAAGTAAAAATGGAGCCGCATGTTTCTCACTGGACAGCGAGGATATGAGACTTATGGAGTAAAACTGTCCCTGATCTGAACACGATGATGCCAGAAAAACGGCCTGCATCCGAGAGTGCGGAATCACATCTGGAAAAAATGGAACGTGTTCAGACCCGGAACGCCCGGCCCCGCTGCTCCGAGGCTGCCGTTCATAAATACGTAAATATGAGCTCGGGCGTCTGTCCATCTGCCTTCCCAGCCATCATCAGCCCGTCAATCACAGCTGGGGAGGAACATCACTCACTCCACACTTCTCCAGACCATCAGTGTGAATAGAGAGAGCACACCATTCCGAATTCTCCCGGACGGACGCTGTTTTCACTGATTACAGTCGCATTACGGAATACAATGACAACACATGCATCACTTGATTACCTGGAGCAGGATTCCACTCGACTGCTTCTCCCTCTCCCTCTCCCTCTCTCTCTCTCTCTCTCCTTTCTTTTTCTCTCTCTCTCTCTCTCCCCTCCTCTATCTCTCTCTCTCTCTGCCTCCCTCTCTCTCTTTCTCTCTCTCTCTCTCTCTGTCTCTCTATCCCTCTCTCTCTCTCCCTCTCTCTATTTCTCTATCCCTCTCTCTCTCTCTCTCCCTTCTCTATTTCTCTCTCCCTCTCCCTCTCTCTCTCCCTCTCTCTCTCTCTCTCTCTCTCTCTCTCTCATTTCCCAATTTCTCCTCTGTCCGTCTTTTTGAGTCTCTCTCTCTCTCTGTCTGTCTCTCTCCCTCTCCTTCTCTCTCTCGGTCTCTCTCATTCTCTCTCTCTGTCGCTCTGTCTCTCTGTATATATCTCTCTCTCTCTCTCTGTCCCTCTCTCTCTCTGGCTCTCTCTCTCTCTCTGGCTCTCTCTCTCTCTCTCTCTCTCTCTCTCTGCCCCTCTCTCTCTCTGGCTCTCTCTCTCTCTCTCTCTGTCCCTCTCTCTCTCTGGCTCTCTCCCCCAATCACTCGTGAAGGTGTTAGCGAATGGCCCGGTGGAACAGAGCCACTCTCCGCGGTGCACAAAAGCAAGATTTTGTGGAAAGCTGTAATTGTCATCCATTTCCTGTCCAAGCCTTTCATTAAGCATCGCCAGGCCCTCCAAAAGCAAGAAAACGGCGTGTTAAAATCTGTTAGAATTCATAAACACATTTCATACCTCCTCTCATTCACAGAGCGACGGCTAAACACCTCCTTCACACCCTCAGCACGTATTACACTGGCTGCATGTGTAATGGGTTTAATCAAACTACGGCATTCTAATAACACGGCCAGACCAATAACCCACCTGGAAAAAATACACACCGGTGGTCTGACCTTTTATCAATCAAACCCACCGGCTTGTTTATGGACTGATATCTCCTGTTTTAGCGTATAGGAGCGTTTATTGAGGGCGTGTATGGACTGATATCTCCTGTTCTAGCGTATAGGAGCGTTTATTGAGGGCGTGTATGGACTGATATCTCCTGTTCTAGCGTATAGGAGCGTTTATTGAGGGCGTGTATGGACTGATATCTCCTGTTCTAGTGTATAGGAGCGTTTATTGAGGGTGTGTATGGACTGATATCTCCTGTTCTAGCGTATAGGAGTGTTTATTGAGGGCGTGTATGGACTGATATCTCCTGTTCTAGCGTATAGGAGCGTTTATTGAGGGCGTTTATGGACTGATATCTCCTGTTCTAGCGTATAGGAGCGTTTATTGAGGGCGTCTATGGACTGATATCTCCTGTTCTAGCGTATAGGAGCGTTTATTGAGGGCGTGTATGGACTGATATCTCCTGTTCTAGCGTATAGGAGCGTTTATTGAGGGCGTGTATGGACTGATATCTCCTGTTCTAGTGTATAGGAGCGTTTATTGAGGGCGTATATGGACTGATATCTCCTGTTCTAGCGTATAGGAGTGTTTATTGAGGGCGTCTATGGACTGATATATCCTGTTCTAGCGTATAGGAGCGTTTATTGAGGGCGTGTATGGACTGATATCTCCTGTTCTAGCGTATAGGAGTGTTTATTGAGGGTGTCTATGGACTGATATCTCCTGTTCTAGCGTATAGGAGCGTTTATTGAGGGTGTGTATGGACTGATATCTCCTGTTCTAGTGTATAGGAGCGTTTCTTGAGGGCGTGTATGGACTGATATCTCCTGTTCTAGCGTATAGGAGTGTTTATTGAGGGCGTTTATGGACTGATATGATAGGTTACTAATATATTTTCTTTCTGATCTAAAAATAAATAAAATAAATTCCAGCAAATACAGGGTGGTCCACCCGGTACACTGGGGGATCCAGTGGGTTCTCTGGCTCTGAGGAAGCTATAAATCTGCGATAATGGTGAGCCTTCCTGCCATGACAGCCTATTCAGGAGGCATTTGGAGCCCAACTTCAGAGAGAGGCAGAAGCATTTAATCAAAATGTCACTCTGTAGCAGCTTTGAAAGTACTCGTATAGATGGAGGAATATTCCACCTCGTCCTGGAGGCCTGAAGTGAGCAGCAGGATGCAGAGCACCTAAAAGAATGAGATGACCTGCGAATTGATTTTGAGCTTTTCCTCCTAAAGAGTCGATAGAAAATGCTAATGGCAGCCACTAATGCTACACTTGCTCTTTTCAGTCATTTCCCGACCACACTGCTGTAAAACTTGAAGACTGTCCCAGTCAGGAGACATCATCCCACACAATGTGTGTCGCGGAGCTGCTGAGAGCTAACATCCCATTCCGTTTTGTCAGCCATTGATTTTTATCTGCTTGCTCTCTGTCTGGAAAAATGTCTTTGCGCTCAGCAAAGAGTCCAAACAGATCACACCACACTGAACTTCATATCCCAATGAGGGCTTCGGCAGAATGTACGTGCAAGGAAATTCAGTCATTTCATGCTCGGCTTTGCGTGATATTGAAGTTTTTCTTGACTTCTGGTCGAGTGGAATGGAGGAATGAAGCTTTCGCTGCTTTGAGAAGAACAATTAAGGGCCTCCTAAGTCAAGGTCACCTTCCTAATGCTCCTGCTGTTTCCCCACTCTAAAGTGTGGGGGGTTACAACATGGTGCCACCAAAACGATCAGCTCAGTACTTAAGGGTTACTTAGAGGAGCTTGTTAAATGTAATTACAATGTAATAAACAAGGTAATTACACGTTAATTACACTTGTATTCAGTCCAAGTGTTTTTTTTTTTCAGAGTTGATCCCAGAAAGTGACCAAGATATGACAAAATGTAATTTATAGAGTAATAAATATAGGGACATAATAAATACCTACACAGGTGTTTAATTAATTAGCGATTGTGTAACTCACAACACCAACAGTCGTAAGTTAACTTATGTTGGCTAATTCAACATTCCATTTTCAACTTCAGGATGTTCAGTCTGATCAGGAATGGTGTGTTGTGTACAGCTTTTTGATCTGACCTACAGTCCTTCAAAAAATGTCATTAAATTCCGAATTTTTTCCCTTTAAGAATGAATGGGTTGGAAAATGACACGCCCACTTACTGTACTGTACTGTGCTCAGCCGATAGACACCAGATATCAGGGCAGACCTCCGAGCACCAACAATGTTGGTCCGACCTGCACTCGTCTGTTTGTCTTCTTCCCCATCCCTTATTCCTCCCATAGACTCCCGTTCATTAACCCCCCCCATTTGAACCCTACTGTCTCCTTTACCTTACAGCCAGCAAACTGCATGTACTCACTCAGGGCACACCCCCAAACTCTAATCCACATACTGACCCACACTCCTCTATGTGTCGTTTATTTATCCCTTTTTCCTCCATAGACTTCCATTCATTTCAAACCTTAGCAACCCACAGACAACGAGCATCACCGGCGCGATCACGCCGCACGTCCTTCAGGTACATTCAGATTCAGTATTTACAGGCTCTGATGTTACAAAGCGGCAAAACAACAGAATCGAGAACGTTCCGCAGACGTGCTGCGCATCCAAAGTTTAGAACGTGAACGGTCCACATCATTTCTCCATGAGGAGCTACACAAGAGTCAGGAATAATTCATATAAGATTACAGGCTGCTTTCAGCACTGCGGGGAGGTAAACGAGATAAACCACGAGTTAACGAAGCGGCAGTGATGTCACCGTCAACAACAGCACTTATTTAGGTGCTGAAACATTCATGTACAGGAGGAGTGAAAGCATGGCTGACTGAATCTGGCAACCTCTCCATCTTCACAACAGCTGGCTCTCATCTCTCTGTTACACCTGGAAGCGTTTCCGTCACCGTCATAACACACCAGCACCCACGACAGGCTTTCACAGTCTAATATTAACAGGCCCGTATCCGGGGAGAACAATGTTCCTCGTTTGTTTTGGAGTACAGGTGCTTGACTAAGGATGTGACTGGGGGTGAGCTGTGGCTTTCAGAGCTAGCCCTTCAGCTCAGCACATGCTAAACACAATCAGCTGGATACGTCTGAAAGGGCTCGCATCGTAGCGCTCAGGGAAGCGGGATAGTCTTACCGAGGTATCGCAAGCCATACCCGTCATGTGGATACTACCATAGCACACTGTTGGCCGCTGTGGCTAGAAGAAGACCCACACCAGCAACATGAGGGATCTGGGAGACCCACACCAACCACAGAGAGAGAGATGACAGATTGTGCAGAGTGACCCAACACCACCATTACAGACCTCCAGTGAGCAGTGGTGTCCTCCAGGAGTCCTCCTGTTAGTGCAGCACCATCGGCAGACGGCTGCACCACGCAGGACTACATGCACACAGACCGTTACCACGACTGTCCTTAACACCACGTCACCGTCACCAAAGACTGCAGTGGTGTCGTACCAGACTGTCATGGAGTGACTCAGAATGGCAGCGGGTCATCTTCAGTGACGAGTCCCGCTTTAGTCTTGGTGGAGACGCCCAACGAATCCGTGTGTGGAGGCACCGTGGTCAGCACCAAGATGAACGGTTTGTAGTCACACGTCCAGAAGCCCTCGTGTCCCTCCCCCTCTTCCCCTACCGCACCATCTGCAGGAACTGTGTGAGGATGTTCAAGCTGCATGGGATGGAGTATCACAGGACACCATTAGGAACCTCTACAGCTCCATACCGAGACGTCTGGCGTGTTGGGTTAGCGAACACGGCGGCCCGACGCCATACTGAGAGACACTCAAATACAGAACATGATTGGTTGATTTCTACTTATGGTAGCAGTCAATCATCCATCCAGCTCAAATTGGTGAGCACTCTCTTGGCTGTATCTACCTACGTACTACAGAAAGGACGATCCTGATTGGCTAGCTGCCTGTTGAACATATCAACAATTGGATCCTTTTGTTTCCAACCAAAACTGAACAGTGAAATACTAGCACAGCAATTCTATTTATGCTACAGCAGTTTAGCCCCGCCCACGCATGCTGAATTTAGAAGGAGTGCTTCAGCCCGGAATGCTTTCTGAACAAGGCATAACGCAGGGCAGCCAATCAGAACAATCAGAGTTCATTTGCATCAGGCTTCCTTCTGCAGGATAAAGAGACATTCATGCAGCAAGGAATCACGAACGAACCTACAGGAATGTCAAGAAGCCAAAATAGGAGGGAACTTCCGTGCGCGGGGCTGGTTCAGTAAATGACACCGCTAATGCACCGTGTTTAAGTTCGTCTGCCCGCAAAAACATGCAAAAAATGTCAAAGCTAAAAAGATGGAGATCATCAAAAACACGACAGACATCAAAGAGTTTGTCTTGTTCCGCCGGATAAGGTCACACGCCCACACGCATTACCCTCGCGCGTCTCATCAATGCGAGCGCCTTAAAAACAGCGGCGGTGAAATGTGCTTGGATCAGCCAATTTAAATGCTAAAGCCTCTTTTGAAGAGATTGAGGCCTTTGCTTAAATACGGACAGAAAACAAATCACTTTGGCCATTTGGAGAGCGGCGGGGGGAAATTGAATGACCCTAACGGCTCCTTGTGTTGTGTCTGCTCCAGGCTAATGGAGATATTGCTGATAGGCCGGCCGGCAGAAACATTTTCATCCTGTCTTAAACGCCTTGAGCCTCTCGCTCCCTGCCTGCCGCTGTTAGTTCCGTGGAATCCGCGGCTCTTAACGGGAGGGTTTGTATTGATGGATCATTTCTGCACGGTAATGAAGCTAATTTATAACTCTTTGTGCATTGAAAGATGAGCCCTGGACTACTTCCGTTAAGAACTTGAGTAATTAAGATGCAGTAAATGTCGAGCACCGGGCGTCCTGGCCGTCCTCCTGTGAAGCCTATTAAATGATATCTCCACGGATGAGCATATCACCAGGTAACTTCACGGGCCTCTAAAAGGTTAGGTTAGGTTGGAGGCGATAATTAATACACGCTGTAATCCTATATAAACCGCGACCCTAGTCTGGACTACGCGGTATGGAGATGGACGGCTGCAACCCTACATAAACCACCAGCTACTACCGCACTCAGATCTCAAAGAAGCATCGAGAGAACTGTGTGGAAGAGCAGACAGTCCATTTTCAATCCAACCAACACTGCCATGGGAGTAGAAAAGGAGGTATTTGTATTGACCCGGTAATGGCTTTTGGGTGGTGGTCTCAATACAAGAGTTTTCAATCAAAGCGCTATGCTTCCCACATCTTCTCACTACAAGCCTATGCCACATTGGTATCAGAAGTGGGATCGCCTTCTAATGAGATGCAGAGCCCAGAGCCCAGAGCCCAGCAAGTCACCTTGCGTGTTTTTGTGAACTGTGCCAGGGAAGGCATCCACCAAATCTGGCCCAACTGACCAAGTCTTTGATGTAAGAGTGTCTGAACACTGATGTGGCTACATCCAGAACCTTGTCCAGTCCATGCCCAATCCAGTCCCAGCTGTTACTGGTGCTGGTGGAGGGGTTACATGGCATTAAGTATGGTTCAGTCACAAGGACTTTATTATTTATCGGATCTATCTATCTATCTATCTATCTATCTATCTATATATATATATATATATATATATGAGGATCATCTGATAGAAGGTCAGTCCCAGTCCCATAGTGAAGCATGGTGGTGGCAGTTTTATACAGCCAGCTTTTTTTCAGGGACTCACAGCTGTTATTGGTGCAGGTGGACTTGTTACACACTAGTGGGTATGGCTTAGTTACAGGGGGGCTCAGTGTTTGTCTGTTTGTCCAGTGAGCTTATATATGTATATATACATATACATATACATATATAAGCTATAATATATATACACTGCTGACAACACAAAACTTTATATCTCCAATTTTGTTGATTTTCAGCAGAACGGACTAAAGAAATGAACCAAAATTGCTTAATTGGGACGTATGGTTCCATTGACATACATGATTTTGGTCTGACAGCAGTGATATAGATATACGTATATCATTGAGAAGTAGTTAGTTTTTATATGATGGTTCTAGTTTGGTTCTAGATTTCCAGCTTTTACACAGATAGAGCCTTGGAAGTGGCTGAACAAGCCCACATATGAATAATATTGTAATATTAATGTTCAGCTTTTTCACTCTAATATTCTTAGGTGCCAATAACGTTCGTACAGCATTATGAATATATCAAGTCATATGCTTTTATCCATATACCGTTTCTCCTATAAACGCTCTGACTGCCCGTTTCACCGGTGAACACCATCACACCGTGTCATTGTTATATGCATTATATAGTCATCTTAATAGCCTCCCACTGTTCCAGCACCCTGTGAGTCCACTGACTGGCTGATAGCAGGCTCAGCCTGCCTCTCTGTAGCTCTGATTTCAGTGTGGTTAGCCGCCTCGGGCTAAAGTCTGAAAGAGCCGCTCCGGCATGCTTCCGTAATGCACAAAGGTAATCTCAGCCCGACAGGCCGCACCGCTGCGCAAAACTCCACTGCCTCCTGAATAATGAACGCGCTGCCTCTTCCAGTCAGACTCCGACAGAGCAGTGCTCGAAATAGCACTAAAGTCTGGCGCTAAGGCTAACGCTAGCACTTTAACCCTCTCCTCCAGACGGCTCAAGTACAACAAGTTCTCATACAAGTGCGAAATCAATCAGCGCGGCTATCCGATCAGCCTGGAAAAGGAAAAGCTGTCGGTGTTCTTTCCGGGCCTTTTGAAAAAGCAGGAATCAAAGCTAGGCTAAGCTAGCGTTTTCAAACGCCGTCAGGGCCAAGCGGGCAGGGACAGTAATGGCTGCTGGCAGCTTCTGGCCACTGAATGATGGATGGCACTGAAGAGAGAGAGAGAGAGAGTGAACGAGGGAAGAGACAGAGCATATGAAAGCAGGCCATAATTATTCAGGCTATGCTGCCCTATTCCAGGAATTCCTCAGTGTGCGAGCTCGCCCGCACTCACCAAAGCGAGCGGGATGACTCGGAGCAGAAATATGGGCCTAAGTGTTCTTTCATTTGGACTTCAAAGCCTTTCTCTTTGCATGGGATTAATTCAAAGGAAATCAAGCCGGAGCGAAGCCGCAGACATGTCCAGATTAACCAGATAATGTTCATAACTCAGAAACTGCCCTCCAATGACGCCCCATTATCCGTACATGTTGCCGATAATTTCCAGCTCTGGCGCACATCATCAGCTCTTTCGTAGAGCGAGTCATACTTCTAATAAAGTTCTTCGCTGGTGGACTTTCTAGCCGGGCTGTCCAGGAAGCCCATTTGTTTTTAGTTCTGTGAAAGATTCCCGGTTGGAAGCGGCAATTACCACCACTGATTGCATCAAGGCCGATGCTAATGCTAAGAGCAGTGTGAAATGTAATCAGGGATCTCTTCTGGTGTCCTTGAGGAGCTGGTGATCCTCATGTGATGCTGAAGTGGACGATCAGTTGAAGGGTAAAGACATTGTCTGGCTCTGGAGAGACGCTGCCATGAATGTAAACAGGCCACGTCGTGGGACTGCAGCCAGCCGAAACAGCACATGGGTCTGTACACAGAAAGTGATTCAGAGCTACAGAGAAAACAGAGCTCCTAACAACCACCTGGAAGACCCACCAAAACTGTCCCTATCAGCTTCCATCGTTTAGAGTGAGGAGAACCACAGGTACTTCGGTCCACCCTTCCACTGTGAGGAGACATCTCAACACTATGGAGGTCTGAAAGGAGGTGTAGTTGTTACGAAGCTCCTCACTGAGACAAGGAGACCCACACACAGCCAACAAAGAAGCTGCTGGTGTTCTCAGAACAATGGACTGACCACCCCAGTCCAGAACCTCAACACCACTGCATGTGTTTGGGGTTATGTGGATGGTGAGAAGATGCAGAAGATGCAAAACCAGCTGAACTTTGGAGGTGTGTGTGTTTAAGGTGGTAGTAACTTCAGGCTCCTGCAGGGGGCGCTGCATGAGGATGATGGGGCTATAAATCCCTGTGGGGTGTGAGTGACGGGATCCATAGATTGGGAAGAGGTGCTACAGTGCAGGGAATGCCTCGTTCCATGTGTGGAAAATGGCTCCAGAGCAGATGTTAATGATTGGCTAAAAGGAGGGAATGCATGGGGGCGTGGCCAAAGACCATAGTGTGAAGGAAGTAGCTGAATCTGCAGGTGTATGGAAGCGTACGGTCGTACGGGTCTACCAGCAGTGGATACAATCCCAGTCTACAGGGAATTCTGCTCGGAACTGTGCCAGGGAAGGCCTCCACTAAATCTGGACCACCTGACCAGTTATGGCTACATCCAGAACCTTGCCCAGGACAGGCCCAATCCAGTCCCAGCTGGTACCGGTGCTGGTGGAGGTGTTACACTGTTCTAGGTACTGAAACGTAGTGACTCATTTTTTGGTTCTCTGGTCAGCTCACACTACAACTGAACTTTTTGGCCATCATGGGAAGTGCTATGTCTGGCACAAACCCAACACTTCCTATGACCAGTGAAGTATGGTGGTGGCAGCTTTAGACGTGGAAACAGGTCAGTACCGAAGGAATGATGGATGTCAGTAAATGCAGGGCCATTCTTGAGGAAAACCTGTTCCAGTCTACCAGAGACAAGGACATGGGAGCATGATAGCGGAATGTCTGGACTGGGCTCATGTCGTCATCATCAGAACGGAAGTGGTTCATAATCCGTTCACCTACTGCTACCCCATGACTTCCGGAATGCCAGTGCAGTTCCAGGTTGCAATGCCGCAAAACAGGTGGTACTACCAAATCATGTAAGGTTCCTGCTTTTAATGCGACAGGATTTTACGCTAAGTGGAGCATTTCTATTAGCCCATTCCTCCAGAAAACTTAAACACAAAGCCCATATAGAAGCAGGACTGACACGGGCTTCAACACGACAGCCACAATATGGAAAACCAGCGTTAGTGCGCAAGACTAACAGGTGAACACGACCACAGCGGGAATTCATTCTCATGCACCACCAGCGTTTGAATATCTGATTGCAAACACGGCGATGGCGTGTGGCAGCCGGAGAAATGGAGCCGTCCATTAAATCCTGCAGCACCGAGAGAGGGAGTCCTTCAAATTTCCTCGCAGCACCTTGTGGTGGCAGTTGCTTGGCAGCGTGTGTTCATCCCGAAACAGGCCTTTTCTAAAGTAGCTTTCAGGGAAAGCTCGCAGCTTTCGGTTTAAGTGAGAATTCCATCAGCCTCATAATGGCCTTTCTAATGGGAGCTTTATGTGCTCCTCTGCTTGAACGTGTCTGTCATCCGTTTCCCGGCTCCAAACACGGATCTCCTCCCGCACGCAAACTCCCAAACCCATTTGTGGGTGCAATAATTTAAAACTATCCGGCTGAAGTCCGTATAGCCGTGCCTCGTTTTCGTCCCTGGGTGGCTGTTGTTCCATCACGCCAGCCGCTCGTTTGTCAGCGCACATCACACGCAAGGATTATACATATCATCTCCGCTAATACTGACTCCACATGAATAAATAATACAGCCGCACACTTCACTCTACATTACAATGCATGCATGAGCACGGAAAGGGCCGGAGCGCTATGGAAACTTTGGGTCTGATTCTGATTCTGATTTTAGGGGGATGGAAATTCCCCACAAAGACCTGCACCCAGAAGGAATCAACCCCCAGGACTGAAACTGGGTGTGGAGGTTTGACATGATGAGACGTGCTAATGATTCAAGTTCCACACTCAGCCGCACATGTGAGGTAACCAAGGACAGGTCTTATCTCTGTACCTGACCGACCCAACACCACCATTACAGACCTCCAGTAAGCAGTGGTGTCCTCCATGAGTCATCCTGTTAGTGCAGCACTATCGGCAGACGGCTGCACCACGCAGGACTACATGCACACAGACCGTTACCACGACTGTCCTTAACACCACGTCACCGTCACCAAACACTGCAGTGGTGTCGTACCAGACTGTCATGGAGTGACTCAGAATGGCAGCGGGTCATCTTCAGCGACGAGTCCCGCTTTAGTCTTGGTGGAGACGCCCAACGAATCCGTGTGTGGAGGCACCGTGGTCAGCACCAAGATGAACTGCTGTCAAGCGTCACAAGTCCAGAAGGTGGTGGTAACTCAGCAAGAGCTTCAGTCATGGATGTGTTCCCTGGCCCTTAAATGATCTAACCGGTAGCAGAGCTACTTCTTCATCCTCTTATGTTGGACAGATTCCACTTGTACAGCGCTACAGTGACTCACTATCGCCTCTTCAGGTACACAGTGGTATTGCAACCCCATTCATAGACGTCATTTACCCAAACTTCCAAAGTGAGTTTGGTGTGAGGTGTAAACAGAGTGACTGAGAGTGGGCCACCAGCGTCTTCTGAGTGTGTATGGAATGTGGATGATGAAAATCTGGAAAACCTAGAATTACTAAGTTCCTTTGGGGGACTATTTGACCTCACAGCGCCCTGCAGCATGTATCCCTCCACCATGAATGGAGTTTAAGGCTTAGATCTTCTCCACACTATCATAAACAGCATCTCAGACATCAGGCAGCGTATTCAGAACCACCTCATGTAGGAACTTTCTGTGAGGGAGCTTTTAGAGGGGGACGTCTGGTTACCTTCACCACCACTGGGAACAGTTTCTCTACAACTTTCTCTGAACGACTCTGTTTACAGTGTGACGACTGAACTGCACAGAAATGTGAAACTCAGCAGGTGAGGCCAAAGCCTGAAACAAGTGCAGCTCCCATGATGGATTAGGAAAGACCCTGAGGATGCAGAAAGCAAGGCACACTTTCACAGAGTATGCAAATTCGCCACGCCTTTTACATAAATGACCCGCATATTTATACAGGTGTATAATTCATACCGGGGCAGTCATCAAGATTTCCCCCAAAAAAAGCAGCACAGAACAACTCACCTCGTGACCGGAGCCATTAATCACGCGGCGGAGTCGCGTTTGGAGGACAGAGCGTTAGCGGGAAACAATAGAAGCGGTGTAGCGCGGGGAAAACCTCTGTCATGTGTAAATATGTGCGGATTTGCGCGCGTCTGACCCCGCACGACTCGGCTGTTCATTTCAGCTTGATGTATCTGTTCTGCTTACTTTAGCCTGCTCTCAGTACACACCGATTACTCTCTGTCCCGGTCGCTAGTGCTCCGCTAAGCACTTCAATCCATCATTGCCACACCTGCCCTGCTCGGGACTCACTGTTAAACCATGCTTCACCGTGTACCTACAGGCTGCAAGGCCGCAATTCAGCTGCAATTCAATTAGAGCTCAACGATACCGAGCCAACACCGCAATATGTTAGATCTACATAAGAGGGATATCCCAATATTCAGACCAGATCATTATTCCCATATTCAGCTTCTCTAATGGGACCCAGTCAAGCAGTCAGACTCGGATTGTTTATTAGGATACATATCGCAATATTCAGATATTACCATCGTCAAACTCACATATACGGCTGAACAATATGGAGCAAAAAGTCTCACCATGATGTAATGTCAAATTTCTCCCCAAAACCAGATCAAGACCAGGATTAACTGGTGATAAATTTAGACTGATATGATCAATATTTATTGAGCTACACATACAGAAGTCTGTCTCTCAGTATGGCGTCGGGCCGCCGTGTTCGCTAACCCAACATGCCAGACGTCTCGGTATGGAGCTGTAGAGGTTCCTGATGGTGTCCTGTGATAATCCATCCCATGCAGCTTGAACATCCTCACACAGTTCCTGCAGATGGTGCGGTAGGGGTGGAGGTGGAGCGACACCAGGCCTTCTGGACGTGTGATACCAAACCGTTCATCTCGGTGCTGACCACGGTGCCTCCACACACGGATTCGTTGGGCGTCTCCACCAAGACTAAAGCGGGACTCGTCACTGAAGATGACCCGCTGCCATTCTGAGTCCCTCCATGACAGTCTGGTACGACACCACTGCAGTCTTTGGTGACGGTGACGTGGTGTTAAGGACAGTCGTGGTAACGGTCTGTGTGCATGTAGTCCTGCGTGGTGCAGCCGTCTGCCGATGGTGCTGCACTAACAGGATGACTCATGGAGGACACCACTCGCTGGAGGTCTGTAATGGTGGGTGTTGGGTCGGTCAAGTACAGTCTATCCCTTCATCACCGGATCAGTGTTTTAATGTCAGGTGGAGGGGTGTGATATGCGTGTTCCTACACTGGTCCACCATTTGTGTTACTGAAGTCCTGAGTGACTGATCATTAGAAGTCTGACTGTATGATCGTATCACACCTCCTTCTAAGCTCTGTGTTCTCTCTGGTCCTCTCTCGGTCTGGCCCGGAAACAGGAACGCGTAGAACAGCGTGATGGTGATCGATTCATTACCGAGGCGGTGTGGTATTTTAGACGTACATGGCTGTGACCTGAATGTGTCAGACGGCAAACACTGTGAATATTTCATGGAGGGGTTTCACGCTAAACCACCGCGTCCGTCCACCCCGCTCCCTTACGCCGAGGGCTACTGCGAGCCATCGCCTGCAGCTCCGTCCTCAGCTAATGCAAACACAGCACCATCACCCGGCACCTAATTAAAATCCACTGGACTTGTAGCCATTGATTTACAGCACCCCGCTGATGGGTTTATATGGCACTGCGATGTCAGAGGGGGGGATTTATTCCAGCTTGCAGGACATTTATTAGACTTTAAGTGGATTAGGTGAAGGATATTTATAATATTTACCAACAAAATCACATGAATATTTAGCCCTTCTGTAAAAACACAGCATTCACAGTCAGGCCAGGCCAACATTTAAACCAGCTGCAGCAGACCCCGCTCAGTCGTCTCTGCACAAGGCCAATTTAAATCCAACTCAAATTACTCTCTTTGGATTTTCATTGGTCTGAATAGACAGTTTTTGCCCATCTTCCTTAATAGACGCCCAGAGCCTTTTATTAATTTTCTAACAGTTTGATTAAAATAATAGCAGCATAGCTGTATGTAATGAAATGTCCAACATAATTATCAGGTAGGACGTCTGATGTGTGCCGCGTAGAGCAAAGCCTAGACTGACAGACATGTGACTATTGTTAGGAAAATTAATATTATAGAAAGACCTTCTGGAATGGTCCTCTTTTCGCGATTACTTCTGTTATCCAGTGTGGAAAAAAAAAATTAATAGCATCTTAAATGTAGACGGGATAATGCTGTTCATATACAGCCTTAATAATGAATTAATACAAAATTAAGAATACATTTTTATACTGTCCAAAAGTAATTTCTGTATATGTAATTATTTATGTATGAAGAAAAAAGGAATTAAAAAGTCCATGCAATCATTCTGCAGATACCGGCCCATAAACGCCCTATATAAACTCTCCTATATGCTAGAACAGGAGATATCAGTCCATAAACGCCCTCGATAAACGCTCCTATACGCTAGAACAGGAGATATCAGTCCATAAACGCCCTCAATAAACACTCCTATACGCTAGAACAGGAGATATCAGTCCATAAACACCCTCAATAAACACTCCTATACACTAGAACAGGAGATATCAGTCCATAAACGCCCTCAATAAACACTCATATACGCTAGAACAGGAGATATCAGTCCATACACTCCTATACGCCCTCAATAAACACGCTCCTATACGCTAGAACAGGAGAGATACAGTCTCATAGAACAGGAGATACGTCCATACACACCCTCAATAAACACTCCTATACGCTAGAACAGGAGATATCAGTCCATAAACACCCTCAATAAACATAGAACCTATACACTCAATAAAGAACAGGAGATATCAGTCCATACACGCCCTCAATAAACGCTCCTATACACTAGAACAGGAGATATCAGTCCATAAACGCCCTCAATAAACACTCATATACGCTAGAACAGGAGATAGCAGTCCATAAACGCCCTCAATAAACAGTCCTATACGCTAGAACAGGAGATATCAGTCCATAAACGCCCTCAATAAATGCTTCTATACGCCCTCAATAAACGCTCCTATACGCTAGAACAGGAGATATCAGTCCATAAACGCCCTATATAAACACGGAGATATCTCCTATAAACGCTCCTATACGCTAGAACAGGAGATATCAGTTCATAAACGCCCTATATAAACTCTCCTATACGCTAGAACAGGAGATATCAGTCCATAAACACCCTCAATAAACACTCCTATACGCTAGAACAGGAGATATCAGTCCATACACGCCCTCAATAAACGCTCCTATACGCTAGAACAGGAGATATCAGTCCATAAACACCCTCAATAAACACTCCTATACACTAGAACAGGAGATATCAGTCCATAAACGCCCTCAATAAACACTCCTATACGCTAGAACAGGAGATATCAGTCCATAAACACACACTGCAGTTAGCAGTTTCATTACCTGTTAGCTACATTAGCCTCGTGCTAGGACTAAAAAGGGAACTTCAGACAGGAAGCATGTCTCGGCTGATCGGCTACGTTCGGGGTAAGGGGTAAATTGAGTGTGATTTTGATTTTTGATGCCTTAAAGACGAGGAGCAGCTCAGCGACGATGAGCCGACTGCAGTACAGCGCTGAGCGTTCAGCAGACAAGAGGAAAACAACAACAGCGACTACAGAGCGTGTGTGCTGTTCTCTGTGAGCCGGCGTCGGCGCTCCTAGCTTCACACACACATCACATGCTCCGGTTAGAGCGGAACGCTGACAGTATAACACACACGGCGCGGCTCTAGCGCGCCTGGCACGCCGCTGTATCTGGGGCATTGTTTCCATTTGAATATGATAAATGCCGTACTAATGACTCTCCCATTGTAATGATGCTGAAATGAAGAAGGGGGAATACAATAGGCTACGGCGGACATATGTTTCACACTGCGCTGCCTTCTCCCGAGACCACCCTCACAACATTAATCATGCCCCCGTAGACGCTAGCGTTATTCTCCCCACACGAAATTAAGCAAAACACTGAATCGCAGGTTTTCAGGTGTCACAACACTGAGCAGTACACACCCTGAGCAGATGCACCGGGCCGCAGCGTGGGAAGGGCGTGCGGTGAGGGGCTGTAAATGGAGTTAAGGCTAACGGCTAGTCACGGGGATTAGCATGCTGACGTTTCCCCACGTTAGCCTCCAATTCCGTTTGGTTTCCTGTTTATCGGCCACCGGTCGGAACGCTGGGCGCCACAAACACCATAACGTGTATGTACGTGTGTGTGTGTTTTTCTCCATCCTGCCCCAGACCAGAGACGCTCCTGAGCTTGAGGAATGATCACATGCATGCTCTATTAACCCACTCATCAAAAAGCCTAGCACATATTCATTCATTCATTAATTTGTTCATTTGTTTGTTCGTTCATTCATTCGTTCATTCACTCGCTAGTAACTCTAGTAAACACACACACACACACACGCATGCGCACACACACGCACTCACACTAGGGGCAATGAGCACACTTGCCCAAAGCGGTGGGCTCAACCCCATCTAGGGTGCCTGTGGAGCAGTTGGGGGTTTGGTGCCTTGCTCAAGGGCACCTCAGTCGTTACTGTCAGTCCAGGGAACCAAACGGGTGACCCTTCCGTCACAGGGCTGGTTCCCTAACCTCCAGCCCACGACTGCCCCCAACCTTAATTGGTTCAGGTGTGTATCTAGTAGAGCGGAATGTGCAGCGTTCAGATTATGCATTCCTCTTACTGGACTTCATTCTCCAAAACAGCGGGACGTGAGATTTGGTGGGAATGAGGACTTTTCAGGACCCATATTAGGGAGACACACAGGGAGACATTGTGGTGGGTGTCTGGCAATGGAAGGCCAGCTTCTGGCAGGTGGTTGACGGAAGTTGAAGTTCAGTGGACGATCTGGTGTTGGTAACAGACTCACTAGTTCATGTCTCTGTTTGGGAACTGCGGAGCTCTAAACCCCAGGCCTGAGGAACCAGGCTGATCAACCTGCCATTCCAAACAGCTCTTCAGTTATTACATAATCTACAGTCCATATGCTTGATGTTGATATCTACCTGCTGCCGTGGTTTAATGCCCCATCATTTCAGTGCATGGGACGCAGCCGGTGACCTTCAGTGGGGAAAAATCACCATTCATTTTGGTCCTAGAGAAACCCAGCTTTGATCTGGAGTTCTGAATATGGCCATGGTGCCGAGTACAGGATGACGCACTTCAGAAGTCTATATCTAAAATTAGAGCTAATAACTCCTGCTAGCGCAAAGCAACCGAGACGGCACCGCACCAACCCGCTGATCAGGTTTACTGTTAGGCTGAGAGTGAGGGAGAAGACGTCCTCTACCGCACCCAGCACATACGCGCTCCGGCTGGTACCTGCTCCCGGTCCTCAGCTCAGGCACACCCCGGCGTCTCGTCTCCAGAGGCTTAGGAGTATATTTTTGGCCTCTGAGTCTTTAAAGAGACATCGGTCTCAACCTAATCAGACCCAGACGAACTCTCAGTGTATCCCTGCTATACTTAGGCGTCCGTGCTGTGAAGGTGCGGAGGTACTCAACTAACTAGGACTCCGGTGTGGCAGTGTGGCTATAATTATAAACATATGGAATTATTATTAATTAATTTACCATTTTGATTTAAATTAGCACATAATTGAGCATGTGAGGTCCGAACACAGAGTAAGAGCGGGTTTGGTGTGAGGTCCGAACACAGAGTGAGAGCGTGTTTGGTGTGTGGTCTGAACACAGGGTGAGAGCGGGTTTGGTGTGAGGTCTGAACACAGAGTGAGAGCGGGTTTGGTGTGAGGTCCGAACACAGAGTGAGAGCGGGTTTGGTGTGAGGTCTGAACACAGAGTGAGAGCGGGTTTGGTGTGAGGTCTGAACACAGAGTGAGAGCGGGTTTGGTGTGAGGTCCGAACACAGAGTGAGAGCGGGTTTGGTGTGAGGTCCGAACACAGAGTGAGAGCGGGTTTGGTGTGAGGTCTGAACACAGAGTGAGAGCGGGTTTGGTGTGAGGTCTGAACACAGAGTGAGAGCGGGTTTGGTGTGTGGTCCGAACACAGAGTGAGAGCGGGTTTGGTGTGAGGTCTGAACACAGTGAGTGAGAGCGGGTTTGGTGTGAGGTCTGAACACAGTGAGTAAGAGTGGATTTGGTGTGTGGTGGTTCAGGTGTCCTGTACAGTGGTGGTGATGGTAACCAGGGTTCTCCATGTCTAGAACACACATATAGAGATTATATTGACTATCTAGAACCACCAGTGAACCTACAGGTGTCTTCTGAGTGTGTATGGAATGTTGATGATGAAAACCTGGAAAACCTGGAAATACTAAGTTCCTTTGGGGGACTATTTGACCTCACAGCGCCCTGCAGCATGTATCCCTCCACCATGAATGGAGTTTAAGGCTGAGATCTTCTCCACACTATCATAAACAGCGTCTCAGACATCAGGCAGCGTATTCAGAACCACCTCCTGTAGGAACTTCCTGTGAGGGAGCTTTTAGAGGGGGACGTCTGGTTACCTTCACCACCACTGTAAATTAAGATTCTCCAGATCAAACCACTCTGAATGAGTTTGTTTATATCTTAAAGACAGAATTATACAGTCAGATCTAAAGAATTGTGGGATTCCTCTTTAATAGGTCGGTTCTGCTGCTCTATACATCGTTCCCTTTGATGTTGAGCAAGCGGTGTAATCTTGTTTTACATATAAAACCAGGTTTTGGACATGCTCCCCGCTTTAAGAGGACAATAGTTCAGAAAGACACCAGTATTTTATGAACAGAGAGTCTTTTTTTGTAACAGGAGGCAGCCTTTGTCCGTGCAATCTTAAATTCCCACCATTACAGTTCCCTGCTCCGGCACGGTTCTGCTCATCACTCACACTGAGAAGTTTAGCGGAATTCCTACGTCCTTTCCAGAGCAGAACGGAATTATGAATCGGCTGATTATGCAAGGACGATATAGCTTGTCGTAGCACGTTAACGTCTGAGCACGCTCGCCGTTGTGTCCAGCAGCATGGGGCCTGCTAAGTTTGGCTTGCTTTTCCATTTCTGAATGGATGCTAATGCTGTTCGTCCATTCCCAGCGCCAGCAGCTGTGGGTTTGTGTGTAATCTGGATTATGGGGAGCGTTTGACGGTGACGCCACAGTAAGAGCTCCCCACAGAGCGCCATCTTAGACTCGCCCCGGGAGACCGCTTACATCCTCCACGTTCCCCACGCTTCCCGAAACGGCTACGAAACAACGGGAGGAGAAAAAACCGGCTGCTGTTACCATCCAAAAAGCAAAATGTGGCCCATCTGGAGGAAAAGGAAAAAAAACCCACATCTGCCAAACGGATGCTGCTGTAGGGAAGAATAGGGCCGATACCCGGACTGCAGAACAAACTGATCTGGTTTATTATTATTATTATTATTATTAATAATAATAATAATAATAATAATAATAATAAATAAATAATAGAATACAAAAAAATCCATTCATGAAAGTGTGTAGGAAGAAACAGAAAGGCATACAAGAAAAACAAAGTTACTAAATCTGTATTTGAAATTACATCCCTATATGTTTTACAGTTTAAATAGTGTAACAGTGCACAGGAGCTCATTCGTGTTCACTGTAACGGTGTAACAGTAATTAGGAGTCCCTATCTGTTCACTGTAACGGTGTAACAGTAATTAGGAGTCCCTATCTGTTCACTGTAACGGTGTAAGTGTGATTAGGAGTCCCTATCTGTTCACTGTAACGGTGTAACAGTAATTAGGAGTCCCTATCTGTTCACTGTAATGGTGTAAGTGTGATTAGGAGTCCCTATCTGTTCACTGTAACGGTGTAACAGTAATTAGGAGTCCCTATCTGTTCACTGTAACGGTGAAACAGTAATTAGGAGTCCCTATCTGTTCACTGTAACGGTGTAACAGTGATTAGGAGTCCTATCTGTTCACTGTAACGGTGTAACAGTAATTAGGAGTCCTATCTGTTCACTGTAACGGTGAAACAGTAATTAGGAGTCCCTATCTGTTCACTGTAACACTGAAACAGTGATTAGGAGTCCCTATCTGTTCACTGTAACGGTGTAACAGTAATTAGGAGTCCCTACCTGTTCACTGTAACGCTGTAACAGTAATTAGGAGTCCCTACCTGTTCACTGTAACGCTGTAACAGTAATTAGGAGTCCCTACCTGTTCACTGTAATGGTGTAAGTGTGATTAGGAGTCCCTATCTTTTCACTGTAACGGTGTAAATGTGATTAGGAGTCCCTATCTGTTCACTGTAACGGTGTAAGTGTGATTAGGAGTCCCTATCTGTTCACTGTAACGGTGTAACAGTAATTAGGAGTCCCTATCTGTTCACTGTAATGCTGAAACAGTAATTAGGAGTCCCTATCTGTTCACTGTAACGGTGTAACAGTGATTAGGAGTCCCTATCTGTTCACTGTAACGGTGTAACAGTGATTAGGAGTCCCTATCTGTTCACTGTAACGCTGAAACAGTAATTAGGAGTCCCTATCTGTTCACTGTAACGGTGTAACAGTGATTAGGAGTCCCTATCTGTTCACTGTAACGGTGTAACAGTAATTAGGAGTCCCTATCTGTTCACTGTAACGGTGTAACAGTAATTAGGAGTCCCTATCTGTTCACTGTAATGGTGAAACAGTAATTAGGAGTCCCTATCTGTTCACTGTAACGGTGTAACAGTAATTAGGAGTCCCTATCTGTTCACTGTAACGGTGAAACAGTAATTAGGAGTCCCTATCTGTTCACTGTAACGGTGTAAGTGTGATTAGGAGTCCCTATCTGTTCACTGTAACAGTGTAACAGTGATTAGGAGTCCCTATCTGTTCACTGTAACGGTGTAACAGTGATTAGGAGTCCCTATCTGTTCACTGTAACGGTGTAACAGTGATTAGGAGTCCCTATCTGTTCACTGTAATGCTGAAACAGTAATTAGGAGTCCCTATCTGTTCACTGTAACGGTGTAAGTGTGATTAGGAGTCCCTATCTGTTCACTGTAACGGTGTAACAGTGATTAGGAGTCCCTATCTGTTCACTGTAACGGTGTAACAGTGATTAGGAGTCCCTATCTGTTCACTGTAACGGTGAAACAGTGATTAGGAGTCCTATCTGTTCACTGTAACGGTGAAACAGTAATTAGGAGTCCCTACCTGTTCACTGTAACGCTGTAACAGTAATTAGGAGTCCCTACCTGTTCACTGTAACGCTGTAACAGTAATTAGGAGTCCCTACCTGTTCACTGTAATGGTGTAAGTGTGATTAGGAGTCCCTATCTTTTCACTGTAACGGTGTAAATGTGATTAGGAGTCCCTATCTGTTCACTGTAACGGTGTAACAGTAATTAGGAGTCCCTATCTGTTCACTGTAACGGTGTAACAGTAATTAGGAGTCCCTATCTGTTCACTGTAATGGTGAAACAGTAATTAGGAGTCCCTATCTGTTCACTGTAACGGTGTAACAGTAATTAGGAGTCCCTATCTGTTCACTGTAACGGTGAAACAGTAATTAGGAGTCCCTATCTGTTCACTGTAACGGTGTAAGTGTGATTAGGAGTCCCTATCTGTTCACTGTAACAGTGTAACAGTGATTAGGAGTCCCTATCTGTTCACTGTAACGGTGTAACAGTGATTAGGAGTCCCTATCTGTTCACTGTAACGGTGTAACAGTGATTAGGAGTCCCTATCTGTTCACTGTAATGCTGAAACAGTAATTAGGAGTCCCTATCTGTTCACTGTAACGGTGTAAGTGTGATTAGGAGTCCCTATCTGTTCACTGTAACAGTGTAACAGTGATTAGGAGTCCCTATCTGTTCACTGTAACGGTGTAACAGTGATTAGGAGTCCCTATCTGTTCACTGTAACGGTGTAACAGTGATTAGGAGTCCCTATCTGTTCACTGTAACGGTGTAACAGTAATTAGGAGTCCCTATCTGTTCACTGTAACGGTGTAACAGTGATTAGGAGTCCCTATCTGTTCACTGTAACGGTGTAACAGTAATTAGGAGTCCCTATCTGTTCACTGTAACGGTGTAACAGTAATTAGGAGTCCCTATCTGTTCACTGTAACGGTGAAACAGTAATTAGAAGTCCCTATCTGTTCACTGTAATGCTGAAACAGTAATTAGGAGTCCCTATCTGTTCACTGTAACGGTGTAACAGTGATTAGGAGTCCCTATCTGTTCACTGTAACGCTGAAACAGTAATTAGGAGTCCCTATCTGTTCACTGTAACGTTGAAACAGTGATTAGGAGTCCCTATCTGTTCACTGTAATGGTGTAAGTGTGATTAGGAGTCCCTATCTGTTCACTGTAAGGGTGAAACACTGATTAGGAGTCCCTATCTGTTCACTGTAACGGTGTAACAGTGATTAGGAGTCCCTATCTGTTCACTGTAACCGTGTAACAGTTATTAGGAGTCCCTATCTGTTCACTGTAACCGTGTAACAGTTATTAGGAGTCCCTATCTGTTCACTGTAACCGTGTAACACTGATTAGGAGTCCCTATCTGTTCACTACTGTTGTACAAGTGAGTGAGAGTTTATATCTGTTCACTGTAACAGTGTTATAATGAGATGGAGCCCATATGCATTCACTGTAATAGTTTAATAGTGATTTGGAGCCCACAATTGGTCACTATAGTAATATAATGGTGAGTAGGAGTCTATCTGTTCACTGTAATGGTGTTATAATGAGATGGAGCCCATATGTGTTCACTACAGTAGTGTAATAGTGAGCAGGAGCCCATATCTCTGTACTATAGTTGTATGATAGTGAGTAGGACTGAGTGGGAGATCTGGCCATTCCAGTTCACCATAATAGTATATAGTGTGTAAGTACCCATCTCTGATAGTGTTCTACACAGTAATTAGCAGACCCGTTACGTTTCCTGTAGTAGTATAGTAGTGATCAGTAGTGATCAGTGGGTGGTCATTTCGGTTCACTGTAGTAGTGTTCCATACAGTGATTGGATGGCCACACCTGGTCAGTATAACGGTGTTCTATATATTGATTAGTGGACCAATTCTGTTCACCTTAACGCATGTTTTGATCAGACCTTAATCTTCAGAACCGGCCAATCAGCGGCAGTTCCCATCTCCATGGTAACGGCGGTGCACAGACAGGAAGCTAAGGTCGCTCTGACACTCCAACTGCATTATTCACTAGCTCTGCTAACCTGGAGGACACAGTGCAGCTACGGCCCCGCGTTTCTACAGCGGCAAAATGCTCCCCATTCAAATATTGATGAGAACGCGATTTCAATTTATTGCACACTTTTTTAATTTATCGTTCTATTGTTCTCCGAGGAAAACCAATTCGATCCGGCAAGGGTACTAAAGGCAAGTCCTGAGCCACGGGGAGGAACCCTTTCATCCAAATTGAATGTTGGATTCTGTAATAAACAGGTCGTGGCCGAGAGATGAAAACCCCCACGAGTCTCTGTCCTTGCGTCTTTGAAACTTTGCAGCAAAGACGGAGAACAGCTGCATCCGTACCCATAAATAAATAAATAAATAAATAAATAAGTAAAAAGCTCAGTGTGAGTAAAAAAAGTCAATGCACCTCAGCAGTCCTGGCTCGCCGTGTTCCACCACAGGCACCATTTCCTCCAGTGGACCCTCAGGAGAACTTTCAGGCTAGCTTCAAACTACAGCATGGGTTTATTGCATATTAGGCAAACCAGGCTGGCCTTTAACGTTCCTCAGATATCCCTCCACAAAGGCCCATTCCGTGCAGGTACTTGGTCAATCTGTTCAGTATGCAGACACATTCTGCGTTAACACGCTGCCTCTCAGGCTTCTGACATTTTCCTGATCGATCTGTGTCCGATCGTGGCTAATCATTACAATAGGCTGCTAAAACAACGACTTTCCCGGAGTCAGCAGCCTTCGGCAAAACTCTCCGGAGACGACGTGTTGCACTTTTTTATCTCGGCCGTGTTGACTGGTGTTCAGAACTTCAGGATTAACACTTGAAATATGTGTCGTCTCTAAACAGCTTAAGGTATCGACGGCCCGGGAACGGGCCTCCAATACAGAATCGGCATTGCGGAATGATTGGGATTTAGGCGGGATGTGCTCCGAAGGTACCTGTTTTTGATGGCATTGTCGGAGAAGAGTTTCCGTTCTTTACTCAAGTCATTTGCATGAAGACAATAAGCATGCCTGGTAATTGCGGAGCCTGCTACGGAGCAGCTGAAGAAAATTAGAGCTTCCTTTTACCAAATGACAACCTTGTTTATCTTTCCTTCCTCGTGACGGTCCCTGCCTTCCAAACAGCAGCGTTCACTCCTGAAAGAGCTTCAGAGCCAGAGACCGGCCTTTGGAATGATTTCCATAGAAGAACCACTTTTTGGTATGCAAAACAGATTTGGTTAGTAATGTGGAAGCTTTGGTTCCTCTGAGAACCTTTCCGTTATATAGAGGTTCTTTAAAATGAAAAGGTAGAGCTTCACTGGAAATCCACCAGCTGTTCTTTTTTCCCTCAATGCTGAAGAAGAACCACTTTGGGTTCCCCAAATGAATCTTTCAGCCTATGGTTCTGCAAGAATTAGATGGGCTTAAATGCTAAGGCTAGGCCTTTCAAAGCCGAGAGCCATTTAGGGTGTGGCCACCACATGCGGTAAACTAGAGATGCTTGACTGAGGGTTCCTTAAAGAACCTTTCTGTTACCTCTGGATTCTTTAAGACCAGCTGTTCTTCTGTTGTTGGCAACATTCCGCTTGAGTGATGTTAAAGAAGAACCACTTTGGTTCCCTAAAGAATCTTCTAATCTTCTTATCGACCGGCTAAATGACCAGCAGGGGTGAAGAATCCTTTGTGCAGTTTAAAAGATCTCCCCAAAAAGTTCTATTCCAGTTAGGCTTTTCCCAGAACTGTACGTCCGAGCCGAGAGCCATTTAGGAAGTGTGGGATCCACATGCAGCAAACTACAGATGCTTGATTGAACAGTCCTTAAAGAATATTGTGGAGGTTCTTTAAAATGAAAAAGGTAATCCTCCAAGAAACCTCCACTGGAAACCCACCAGCTGTTCTTCTTTTGTTGGTATCTCTGTGTAAAGATTTACGGGAATGGCTCCCCACAGAATCATGTGGTTTATTTTTTGGGCAGTGGAACCAAAAGTGGTTCTCCTGTTGTATTTTGGCACCTTCATGTTTACAGGGTGTTTTAAGGAACCCTTCACTGAAAGACTCGGGGAAGCAAAAGTGATTCCTCTGTGGACTCGACGCTGAGAACCTTTCCTGTAAACTTCTATTGGCCACCTTTATTTTGCAGCAGGATAACAGAAGTCCATCAGTCATTTTTATGACAGCTCATTTCGAACGTATCGGATTCCTAATTCGGAGTGCAGTTTTAGAGGAGCTGGATACGAGCAGATGCCCGCTGCTGGGTGATGGTGCTGATACCGGAGCGGTATGAGTAGAGGACGTTGAGAGTTTAGAGGTGGGCGAAGTGAGAAATGGTTTGTCACACTCAGCACTCAAAGGTTACATCTCTATTACCAGCTGCGCTAAAATGTCATGCGCGTCCCGTGGAAGAGTGGACAGTGATATTTAATGGTGGAGTCTGGGACTCCGCTTTCCCTCCTGGAGCTCCATTTCTGCCTGCTACATTATTCACACAGTTGTCAGGTAGCACCTGGCCGAGCGCTCCAACACCTACATCTACAAGAAGCAGAGAAAATGGACTTTCCTTTCTCACTCGCAGCCGGGCCATTACTGAGAATGATGGGACTGCAATGATGGCACAAATACACAAATACGCTGGCCAAGGCTCTTTACAGCCACATACCGCTGATCTTCAAAACGTACGGGACAGGCACAGTCATTTTACTGCTGACTCACGCCCAGGGCCAACGTACCGCACGACAGATTACGACTGAGAGTACTTAGTGAGTAAGAGTACTTCAGTAAGAGTATTCACAGTAAGAGTACGTCCGTAAGAGTACTTCAGTGAGAGTACTCAGAGTATGAGTACGTCAGTAAGAGTACTTCAGTAAGAGTATTCACAGTAAGAGTACGTCAGTAAGAGTATTCACAGTAAGAGTACGTCAGTAAGAGTACTTCAGTAAGAGTATTCACAGTAAGAGTATGTCAGTTAGAGTATTCACATTAAGAGTACATCAGCAAAAGTACATCAACTACATACTTCAGTAAGAGTACGTCAGAGTATTCAATGTGAGAGTACATCACTAAGAGAATTCACAGTAAGAGTACTTTAGTGGGAGTACTTCAGTAAGTGTTCTTTCACTAAGAGTACTTCAGTAAGAGTATTCACAGTGAGAGTATTACAGTAAGAGTAATTCACAGTAAGAGTATTACAGTAAGAGTATTCACAGTAAAAGTACTTTAGTGGTAGTGCTTAAGTAAGAGTACTTCAGTTAGAGTATTCACAGTAAGAGTACTTCAGTAAGAGTACTTCAGTTAGCGTATTCACAGTAAGAGTATTTCAGTAAGAGTAATTCACAGTAAAAGTACTTTAGTAGTAGTGCTTTAGTAAGAGTACTTCAGTTAGAGTACAGAAAGAGTACGTCAGTGAGAGTCCTTCAGTAAGAGTATTCACAGAAAGAGTACTTCAGTAAGAGTATTTCAGTAAGAGTATTCACAGTAAAAGTACTTTAGTGGTAGTGCTTAAGTAAGAGTACTTCAGTTAGAGTATTCACAGTAAGAGTACTTCAGTAAGAGTACTTCAGTTAGAGTATTCACAGTAAGAGTATTTCAGTAAGAGTAATTCACAGTAAAAGTACTTTAGTGGTAGTGCTTCAGTAAGAGTACTTCAGTTAGAGTACAGAAAGAGTACGTCAGTGAGAGTCCTTCAGTAAGAGTATTCACAGAAAGAGTATTCACAGTAAGAGTATTCACAGTAAGAGTATTACAGTAAGAGTAATTCATAGTAAGAGTACTTCAGTAAGAGTATTTCAGTAAGAGTACTTCAGTAAGAGTATTACAGTAAGAGTAATTCACAGTAAGAGTATTACAGTAAGAGTAATTCACAGTAAGAGTATTTCAGTAAGAGTACTTCAGTAAGAGTATTACAGTAAGAGTAATTCACAGTAAGAGTATTACAGTAAGAGTAATTCACAGTAAGAGTATTTCAGTAAGAGTACTTCAGTAAGAGTATTACAGTATGAGTAATTCACAGTAAGAGTATTACAGTAAGAGTACTTCACAGTAAGAGTACTTCAGTAAGAGTATTTCAGTAAGAGTACTTTAGTGGTAGTGCTTCAGTAAGAGTACTTTAGTTAGAGTATTCACAGTAAGTCTCTCTCTCTCTCTCTCTCTCTCTCTCTCTCTCTCTCAGTGTATGTTTCACGAATGAATCTAGTCTTTATCCCTGAGACCACACTGGGTCTGAGGTACATCAAAAAACAGCTATAGGGGAAAAAGTACAGAGGCACTGAATATTTTATAGGCCTTTCAGTTCATCTCTTCTACATTTTCATTACTCGAAGCCGCTAAGAGAACGTGTGATGTGGAGAGGAAGATTTGGAAGAAACCAGACAGTGAGGATGAAACGAGAGGAACACCACAGCACCAGCAATCACGCCACACAATTACAACGCGAAAATATTTACAGCATCGCAGTCAGGCATGATCATCGCCGCCTGCGGCCCACTCCCCATCATCAACTCAAGTACGGAACTTATGTGGAATCTGCCCTGGAAGCAGACAGTAGCGTTCAGGCGCTCAGACACCAAGTACACTATACAACACGGGCCAAACGTGTAGGTACAACATGAACACCGCAAGTTACTAATAACAACAACAAGCTGTTAAGATCAAGAACATTCCAGACAGTTCGGAAATGTTTCCATCTTCCACACTCCTGGATCTGTGGTATAGTCTCTCTCTGGCTGCGGGGATTCTGTTGTTTTTGGCTCGGAGATGTTTGCGTGACCATTAGCTGCCGTCACGTGAGGCTTTAGCACCGCACGTCGCCCACGAGCGAGGAGCTCTCCGGATGTTTTTACTGGAGTCGTGGTGTGGCATCCTGGCATCAAACCCGCAGACCAACACTGGCGCTTCCGTCGCCGCCGAAGATAATTATCAAGCATGATCATCTGGACGCTGCACGAATCGCTACAGGGACACGGACACTTTACACGCATGCAGGAGCGCCGCATGTGCGGTTCATCAACACCAACAGCCAATACGCTACAGGGGAACGGAAAGAGGAGCGCGCTGTGTACAGCAGAGCAACACCACCAGCCTGAAACTCCAGCAGACTGCTCTGAAACATCCCTCACAGAGGAAGGAAAAGTTTAGGGACACCCAGCTGTCCGAACCGCTTTTAATGAATAAGCTTGTTTTTATTTGTAGTTGCCATTTTCATTTGCGAAAGCTGCAAAACTGCTACACGCATGTCATCTCCTTGTTATGGTGTCAGCGTTCAAACCTTTCACTTCCCAAAAGCATCCCGGTGGTAGGATCCTCTTCAGTGGTAGAGAGAGCAAGAGTTCATTGTGATGCTTGCTCTGTCTTTGTGCTAAGATGCTTTCCGGAAACCCGGTCCATCTGTTTAAACCACATATGGATCAAAGGAGTTCAGTTTGGAAAACTGTCAAGTTCCCGAAATTCCCAAAAGCATTCCTAACCAAAATCTAACTAAGGATCCTCAACTCAACTCAACTCAACTCAACTCAACTCAACTCAACTCAACTCAACTCAACTCAACTCAACTCAACTCAACTCAACTCAACTCAACTCAACTCAACTCAACTCAACTCCACAACACAAACAACACCCCACCCCACACCCGGCTGGAGTGAACCTTTGAACATCCTCACACAGTTCCTGTAGATGGTGCGGTAGGGGTGGAGGTGGAGTGATACCAGGCCTTCTGGACGTGTGACTACAGACCGTTCATCTCGGTGCTGACCACGGTGCCTCCACACACGGATTCGTTGGGCGTCTCCACCGAGACTAAAGCGGGACTCGTCACTGAAGATGACCCGCTGCCATTCTGAGTCACTCCATGACAGTCTGGTACGACACCACTGCAGTCTTTGGTGACGGTGACGTGGTGTTAAGGACAGTCGTGGAAACGGTCTGTGTGCATGTAGTCCTGCGTGGTGCAGCCGTCTGCCGATGGTGCTGCACTAACAGGATGACTCGGGAGGACACCACTGCTCACTGGAGGTCTGTGATGGTGGCTGTTGGGTCAGGTCAGGTACAGAGATAAGACCCGTCCACTCCTGTGGGTTGATTTGTTGGGGGTCTATCATTAGTGCTATTAAACATATACCTAAATAGAACTGATTGAACTTCACTGTACTATTCTGAGACACCACTAGAACTCCTCTTTAAATACTTAAGTACATATTAAAGTACGTTTCTAGTACAGGTATCAAAGCATTCCACTGCTAGTTGTTCCACATAACTAATGATAGTGTATCCGAGCTTTGATTATCCCTACCCGAAATAAAACATGCCCACTCATCCCCACGTGGCGTCCCCCGGTTTGAAACCACTGGTGTAGATGATTCAGCCGAGACAGAAAGCACTGGCTCCTGAAATAACAGCTGTATCAGGCTATAAACCGTAGGTGTGATTCCGACCTATATGAAACTGGATGACTAACTCCGGAATGACGCAACTCTCCGAAGTGTTTAGCAGAAATCTGAACCCGGATTATTTCTGTATGCTCAAAGCAAGCCAGAGGCGGACCTGGCGCACAGTGTTTCCACCGGACGTTCACTTCTCTGTAAGATTTAGAAGCAGAGTGCTCGTGGGAACTTCGTGATCGTTGCTGTATGGAATTCTGCCGCACTTCTTTGGAGATGATTGTCGAATCGTTAAGATTATGACCTCCTGTGTTTTATATACTCTATATTTGATGAAATTTGAGCCGTCTGCTGTCCCGCATGCTTCTCCCTGATCACGAGCCCAGGCAGGCTGCCCTAAAGACACGTAACTGCTTGAATATTTTATTGAGAAGTGTCAGTAAAGCTAGCTACACGTTTGGGAAAGCCAGATGAGAGCTTCATAAATATTTTTAGCCGTAATAACTTGGAGGAAAATCAGCATTACAGCAGTAGATTCTACTTGCGTCCCTGTCAAGCCCTCCAGAGTCCAATTACTCCTGATTCACAGCTCGTGGAATCAAGAGGGAGAAAATGTGTGGAAAGTGCAGATTTCAAACTTTCTTAGTGTAGGGAGATGAGGAACCGGCCTTTAGACTAATCGACTCTACTGCTCAACGATGGAGGTCAGTGTGGAGATGCTGTGCCATTTTGCTTAACTTGTGTTCTTTCACACTGCATGAAGGAAAACAAAGGAAATACACATTTAGGTGTTCATTTTCTTCGTTTTATCCCATTATTATGACCACCAGGTAATATCCCGGGTATCTGGAGCCAAGCTGATTGCAGTGCATCCCACGGCGAGCGTGGGGGAGGTTCTACAGAGCAAACATGACGATCTAGGTGGTCCCACAGATGCTGACATCTGGGGAATCAGTTAGGCAGGTAGTAGTTGGAAGTCTTGGTCATGCTCTTCCAGCATATGTCAGACATTTCTAGCCGTGTGACGTCATGAAAAGTAGCGAGTGGTCATAATAATGTGAACCGATGGTGTACAATGTTGTTAGAGGTCTGATTATATATGGGGTCTGTAAAAATATCGTTTACAGTAAACATGTCTGGAATTTTATACCATAATCTTTAAAGATCATGTTGTTGGAGTTGATGTAGCTCAGCAGATAACACCACCACCCGCAAGGGATCCACCACCACATATGGGAAACTGGGACAGTCGAACCCTGGCCTGGGTGACTACGCTATGCTACACCAGTAAGACTCCTTGGGCAAGACTCCTAACACGACCTTGGCCCACCTGGAATATGACTAATCTTATAAGTCGCTCTGGATAAGAGCGTCAGCTAAATACTGTAAATGTAATTGAGTTGTCTATGAGCCAGAGATCTCCATTTCAGCAGCTCTTACATTCACCTCATTCTCCAGCTGTATCCATATCTGTATTCTCAAGGTTAATACAGAGGGGGTTGATTATATATCACTCCTAGCCTGAGTTATAGAACCTTTTATGCTTCAAAACATGGTGAATATGGGTGTTTTGGGTCGTTATGTATTTTCTGATTTAGAAAGTGTTATAAAGGGAGATGCAGAATTCCCTCCTCTGTAAAAACCTCTCATTCTAATATCTCAGCAAAATGAAACTAGAACTTTGAAGCTGGCTTCATCCACTGGTCAGATTCCTTCCTGAATAGTGTGCGTATTTAAGTAGATGATGCCTCATTTGCATATTCCAGCATACAATTTCATTAAACTACTGATGAAAGGATCGCTTGTCTTACTGCAGGTAACCACCTGAGGGAGTGTAATGGTGATCTCTAGCAGTGAAACGTTTGACCCTGTTCACCTGTGTAGTGTCCTGCCCCACGTTTGAATAAGGAAGCCTCACAGAAGGTGACAGGTGAGGCACCTGGTGATTCTGGGGTCTGTATCTCCAGTGTGAGCCAAGGCTTGGTGGAAAGGGTAGTTCACGTTGTGGAGCTGTGGAGTTTCTCCTTTCTGCCAGCCTTTTACAAAATGAAGATGGTAAGTCAGGTGAAGTTGGAGAGGCACCATAACACCTTACAGTCCTGCACAGTTCCAAGTTGGTTCCTCTCATTATCTGGCGTTACCTGGGCTAGCATCTGGACAAGGCCACCTAGTTCTGAGTTGGATACAAATACGTCGAATCCCAGAGTCCATGTCTCAGGTTCCCTGAACGTCTGTAGCGTTGGAAAGGGAACGTCACGTGGTTTACGTCTTTGGCCTGTTACGTCTGGCTTCATCACAGATTTACAGAGCCATCTGTGATTGGTCAACTCGACTTCCATTACTTTACTCTCAGCTGTAAAAATCAGCTGCAGTTTGGCATTTTTTGGCATCAAAACAATCAGAAAAGATTCGGAAGTGCAGACACAAATCTGATCCAAGCTGAACATGAGTGTTATTCAGTGTGTAATTACCTATGTAATTAACTGTGGTTGGGTAATTACGCTTATTTTAGTAGTGCAGTAAAACAACAACAACAATGAACCCAGAATCCTAGACACGCTCCAACCATTTATATTATAGAGCTAATCTGGAGCAGTGGATGTAGGGCTGGGCGATATGGCCATAAATGTTATCATGATAAATGTTTTAATATTAGTGATTATCTCACGACTGACGTCAAACTGGAATCGCTCCATCCAGAAACACTGTGCCGAATGTAAACCTACTAATCTGGGCAGTGAGTATGCTTTAACCACAATATAAATATATAATATAAAATATAAAATGAGCTTAAATACAAACACTCACTACATGACAACATGTGTTTCAGTCTAGGAGAACACAGGTTCGATTCCTGACCTCCTGCTGGACGTGTGAAGTGCCATCAGCTGATTAAATTTAATGAAGGATTGATTGATTAGATAAAGCAGGTGCTGGATGGTGACTGTAAATCCGCTTGTTCAAATCCCGGATTTTATCAGCCCTCCTTCATATGGCCTCGTCCCGTTTCCCCTTGGGGGGATCCCTGATGCCATTTCATTGCTTTATTAGCTCAAGTGACATTTGCTAGATGATGCCTCAGAGGGGTGATGGATCAAGTGAACAAAGGTGTCGACTTCAGCAGCAGAACTGACCCAGAAACCTTCCAATCTGACGCGCTTGACTTTACAAAGCCCAAAACAGCAGCCGGCAAAGCTGCTCATAAGCCACAGCAGCAAACTACATCAGCATGCTTGATATTTCAGGAGCACAGCATTGGATTTGCTGGACTTCTCCATCTGTTACACAACTGCTGGCACCTGCTAACTGGCTATTTAGCATGCTAAAGGCTACACGGGTAACAACAACAGAGGTTCTGCATCAGAATCATGAATTTACCCCAGACACACCTGTACCTGCAGGTTTAGTGTAGAAATATTCACATTATAAAGATGTTCCCACATACACACTGCAAAAACAAGAACCCAAACAGAACCCAGCAGAACAGATGGTTCTAAGTGCGTGTTACACCTGCTCGAGAGACAGAACCATTATAAACACTCTGATTAACCACTTTCTGCTCATTTCATGGCACTCTAAAGCAGCTAACTAGCCTAATTAGCTAGCTAATTTGTTGTTTATCTTATTAGCTGCAATGAACCGATATACTGCTGTTCTCTGCGCACACACACACGTCTACATGTACACAGAACCGTGTGGAGAACCAGACACCGCTTTTATTTTCCTCTGTCGAGTGTTAATATGAGCAGAAACACTCGCTCTGTGGCTGTTAGCATAATCGCTAGCAGTGTTAGCTTCTCCTAGCTGGTCTCCTGATGTAGTAAAGCTCTCTACAGAGTAATAACTCTACACATATGGATCAGAACATCATCATCCCCTCCTAGTTTACACTCTGGAGCTCTTACTGGAGTACCATAGTGCTGGTGGAACTTCATCTCCATCTGGAGAGTAAAGGATTCACTACACTGGGATTAGCTTCAGCTGCTAACATTAGCAAACACAGAGGATCCTCAGTGAGGCTAATACAGCAGCTCTGCCTGCTTTAGGAAGCTGGAGAACGGAGTAGATCTATATATCCTCTGGTATATATGACATTACAGCCTCAAACAGAACTCCGTGGTACTGTTACTGACAAAGCTGTATCCGTTATGACGGAATTTATTGTGTCTCCGTTCGAACTGGGGGCGAGTTATCCATCCAGAGGCGTCCTGAAGCCTTTTGTTTACAAACAATAAATCTGTTCTATAATAAATAATATATCTAAGTTATCCTATCAGAACTGAACTGTAAATGGAACCGAGCACTCAGACTAAAACAGCATTATGAATCCGGTGATCTGTCTTCATCTGACATCGGCATTTCTTTAATGCTTCTTTAGTTAAAACATGTCCTGTATAGAGAAATGAGAACTCAAAGAACCATGGTTCTCTGCATAGTGAAATGCTTTTACAAATGTATAGAGAATGTGCTTTATATGGTTCTATATAGCACTTAAAAGGGTTCTGCTGTTATGGTGCATCAAGAAGAGAGAAGAGAGACGAGATGCGGCTGGACAAGCTGGTCAGGCGAGCAGGGTCAGTTGTTGGTGTGGAGCTGGACTCGGTCGTGAAGGTGGCGGAGAGGAGGTCACTACACAAACTGCTGTGTATTATGGATGATGATGGGCACCCACTGCACACCATCATCATGGACAGAAGGAGCAAGTTCAGTGGCAGGCTGCTGTCACAGAGCTGCTCCACGGACAGACTCAGGAGATCCTTTGTCCCGAGAGCCATCAGGCTCTTCAACTCCTCCCAGCAGGGCCGGAAGAGGGACGAGGAGGACTGCTGAGGACTAATTTCTCTTGTTTAATCAGAAACTTATTTATGCACTATTCACTTTACTGTATATACTGCACATCTTTACCACCTGGACACTCTGACACTTACTGTATATACTGTACATATACTGTACATCTGCACTCCTGGACACTCAACTCCACTTAAATATCATGTTTCTGATGTTAATTCATTCTGTTCATTTATCTGCTGATAACTGCGTCCCTTGCTCATTTATTTATTACTTTTGCACTACAGCCTGTTTTGTACTTCTGTGTATATATTTCTTGCCTCCTTACCAAGTGAGATATATTTATATATTTATATTAACATATCCATAGATAGTGACTCGCTGTATGTATAGTTCTATAGCCTATACCTTAATAGTTAGTAATACTGCTGCCGTTACTGAACATCCCTTTTAGGTTTCTCATACTGCACAACACTGTTTTATTTTTATATTTTTGTATTATTATGTGTATCTGTGCTGTTCGTTTTTTGTGAAACCGCTACTGGCTGCTAAATTTCCTTCGGGATCAATAAAGTATCTATCTATCTATCTATCTATCTAGTATAGAACCATACACAACACATTCTTCACCATATACAGACCCATTTAAGCAAGCACATGAGTGTTCATGATTTAGAACCATGGTCTTTACTAAAGAACCCTTTAAGAGCCATCTTTTTAGGAGTGTATGGAAGCAGTTGAAGGTGGTTAAATGAACTGGATAGGCACAGAGTGTTAAACACAGACTGCTGCTGGTACAGAACCTCGTATCTCCAGCACGATGTGAGTCAATGTGAGTCAACGGAACCAGACAAGCCATTTTGGACGATTCAACATGAATTCGGACAACAGGTACTGTCCGAAACCAAACCATGACAAATCTGGAGATTCAGGGATTTTATATTTCAGACAGCAGCAAAATTAATTAATTTGTCAATACTGAAAGAAGAATATCTATTTTAAACTGTAATATTTAAATCATAAGAACTGCTATGCAAATTATAGGTCTAGATGGGTTGGACCAATCAGAGGCAGCCAAACAATATATGCTGTGACATCACAACCACAGCTAATTGAGGAAGGGGATGATGCTCTGGTCTTACTGACCAAATACCAGGCCTCAGTCGGAATACCGATCGGAACAATCATATCCAGATACTCATCCCAAATCGTTGGGTCTAAGACGCGACTGTGATCTTCTGAGCTGATGACCCTGCGGATATATCACCGTCCATTGGGTTGAGACAGGGAGACAGCTAAGCTCGGACAGGACTCCTGCCCATTACTCTCAAAGGCGGAGCCTAAACCAGTCATACTGAGATTTAAACATGGCAGGTGCCTTGCCCGCCTGACCACCCGACGCTAAGCCTGTGCCCACAGTTCCTTCCAGATCTCAGGAAAGTTCCGGAATGAAAAATCCAACATTCTCCTCTGCACTTTCAGAAAGTCGTCTCTGACAGCGTCATTATTTCACCCCCTTCTTTAAAGACACCCAGGAGAGGGGGAGTGGCCACTGCGCTGCCAGGGCCTGTGGGTGGGCTACTCATTATTTTAATCGATGAGAAATGAGCAGGAAGAAAAGACTAATTTACCTGCTCTGACGGAAAAAAAAACATCTTTCATCTGCTTGAGTTCCAGCTCATTTCTGGGCTAATATCATCTTTTTATTCCTGCCTTCGGCCTCCCGCTACGCCGCTAATGTCACAGCGCTTGCTCTCGGCGCTGAAATCCTCAGGGTCCCATCGACCCTCATCAACCGTCCGCCACGTCGCCGCAGGACAGAAACAGCCAAGAGGAGGCCAGAGCAGCTCCGCAGGCTTCCTGCCGAGAACAGGAAGTCATCGGAGTCGGTTCACCCTCTGTAAGATGATTTGAGGCCATTATTTCTGAAGCAAGACGCCAGCATGCTAACGCTCTTACTCCGTATTGATCCGGCCTGAGGTCTATTCATTACCCTGACCTAATGGGAGCGAACAAACGCGTCTGAATGGAGCGACACAGTCGATTATAATGAATTATAATACCGCTCGATAAAGTATGAACTCATTCCCTACACAAAGCAAAGTGAAATGTTAAGAGTGATGTAAAAATTCATACTACAAATCCAACCAGCTGAACGCTTCCTCCGTCCAGGTGAACAGAATAAACCTGAGATTAAACTGAACTGTCAAAACAAATGATCAGATTTACTGTGGTCAGATTTACTCCCCCGTTTATATACGCTTCCAAATTCAAAGCACTAGAAAATATAACCTGGGATTATATCTACCGTTTGACTCATAGTCCAGGATTAATATAAACTGGGATTATATCTACCGTTTGATTTATAGTCCAAGATTAATATAAACTGGGATTATATCTACCGTTTGATTTATAGTCCAAGATTAATATAAACTGGGATTATATCTACTGTTTGATTTATAGTCCAAGATTAATATAAACTGGGATTATATCTACTGTTTGATTTATAGTCCAAGATTAATATAAACTGGGATTATATCTACTGTTTGATTTATAGTCCAACATTAATATAAACTGGGATTATATCTACCGTTTGATTTATAGTCCCGGATTAATATAAACTGGGATTATATCTACTGTTTACTTTATAGTCCAGGATTAATATAAACCGGTATTATATCTACTGTTTGATTTATAGTCCAGGAGTAATATAAACTGGGATTATATATACTGTTTAATTAATAGTCCAGGATTAATATAAACCGGTATTATATCTACTGTTTGATTTATAGTCCAGGATTAATATAAATTTAGATTATATCTACTGTTTGTTTATAGTTCAGGATTAATATAAATTTAGATTATATCTACTGTTTGTTTATAGTTCAGGATTAATATAAACCAGTATTGTATCTACTGTTTACTTTATGGTCTGGGATTAATATAAACCGGTACTATAGCTACTGTTTACTTTATAGTCCAGGATTAATATAAACTAGGATGATTCTACAGTTTGCATTGTAACACAAGATTAACATAGTTTGGGGTTATTTCTGTGCTTCATTTTGTAGTACAGGAATAACATGAACTGGGATTATTTCTACTTTACTTTATAGCACAGGATTAATATAGCCTTGGGGATTAATATAATTTGGGTGTATTTCTACAGTTAGTTTTAAAGGACAGGATAAATATAAACTGGGATTATTACTATTTATCTTTATATCACAGGATTAATGTAATTTGGGATTATTTCTACTGTTCGTTCCATAGCACGATTATTATAACTTCATTCAAGTATGAGATTAATGTAATATGGGATTATTCCTGCAATTAGTTTAAAGCACAAGACTAATATAAATAGGGTGGTTCACCGTTCGTTCCGCAGTACAGGCCTGGGGTTAATTCCTTATTTTAAAGTGTGGGATTAATATAATCTGGGATTATATTCTGGTTAGTAATACTGGACAAACACTGGGGAACAGTGGTAATAATGAGATTACCCCTCTCCACCGTCCCAACACCACATTAGAGTTCTCTCTGTTTCTTCTATTTTCACTGCCATCAAACACTCTGGAGATCAAAGTGTCCTGCTGCTGTACTCGTGACTAACACAACAAATATCAAACACCCAGAACCCAGTCTAGAACAGTCCTCATACAGCAGCTTTAATAACGTCCCCACTGACAGGCCCCTCCCTCCCTCCCTCCCTCCCTCTCACTCTCTCCATCTCTCTCTTATTCCCTCTCTCTCCATCTCCGACTCTCTCTCTTTCACTCCCACTCTCTTAATCTTTCTCTCTCACTGACTCTCTTTCTCTCTCTCTCACTCACTCCCTCTCTCTCACTCTCTCGCTCTCTATCCCTGTCTCTCTCTCCTATTCCTTCTCTCTCTCACTGACTCTCTCTCTCCTATTCCTTCTCTCTCTCACTGACTCTCTCTCTCTCACTCCCTCTCTCTCACTCTCGCTCTCTATCCCTGTCTCTCTCTCCTATTCCTTCTCTCTCTCACTGACTCTCTCTCTCTGTCTCTCTCACTCTCTCTATCTCTCTCCCCCTTTCTCTTTCCCTCTCTCTCTGCCTCTCTCTCTCTCTCTCTCTCTCCCTCTCTCTCTCCCTCTCTCTCTGCCTCTCTCTCTCTCTGCCTCTCTCTCCCCCTCCCTCTCTCTCCATCTCTCTCTCCCTCTCTCTCTGCCTCTCTCTCTCTCACTCACTCCCTCTCTATCCTTGTCTCTCTCTCCTATTCCTTCTCTCTCACTGACTCTCTCTCTCTCTCTCCCTCTCTCCCTCTCTCTCTCCCTCTTTCCGAGGTGTCTATAAGAGCTGCAGCTGATCCCCGAGACGCAGGCTGTAGTTAACACTCTGGCTCTGACAGCTGCTTGTTAGGATCTCTGGTGTTGTAGTGAAGTTGGTCTCACACAGACGTGTTCTGCTGTACTGAGCAGTGAGCCGGGAGAGGCTTTAATCACACTGGGTTAACTGCACCATCAGCAGTCTTACTACTTTCAGCGGTCAAACACCGAAACATGACAGAAAACAGACTACACACGTACTGTAACTACACTCATATCTACCGATATCTCCTGTTCTAGCGTATAGGAGTGTTTATTGAGGGTGTTTATGGACTGATATCTCCTGTTCTAGCGTATAGGAGTGTTTATTGAGGGCGTGTATGGACTGATATCTCCTGTTCTAGTGTATAGGAGTGTTTATTGAGGGTGTGTATGGACTGATATCTCCTGTTCTAGCGTATAGGAGTGTTTATTGAGAGCGTGTATGGACTGATATTTCCTGTTCTAGCGTATAGAAGCATTTATTGAGGGCGTTTATGGACTGATATCTCCTGTTCTAGCGTATAGGAGTGTTTATTGAGGGCGTTTATGGACTGATATCTCCTGTTCTAGCGTATAGGAGTGTTTATTGAGGGTGTTTATGGACTGATATCTCCTGTTCTAGTGTATAGAAGCGTTTATTGAGGGCGTTTATGGACCGATATCTCCTGTTCTAGCGTATAGGAGTGTTTATTGAGGGTGTTTATGGACCGATATCTCCTGTTCTAGCGTATAGGAGTGTTTATTGAGGGTGTTTATGGGCTGGTATCTCCTGTTCTAGCGTATAAAAGCATTTATTGAGGGCGTGTATGGACTGATGTCTCCTGTTCTAGCGTATACGAGTGTTTATTGAGGGTGTTTATGGGCTGGTATCTCCTGTTCTAGCGTATAGGAGTGTTTATTGAGGGTGTTTATGGACTGATATCTCCTGTTCTAGTGTATAGGAGTGTTTATTGAGGGCGTGTATGGACTGATATCTCCTCTTCTAGTGTATAGGAGCATTTATTGAGGGTGTGTATGGACTGATATCTCCTGTTCTAGCGTATAGGAGCGTTTATTGAGAGTGTTTATGGACTGATATCTCCTGTTCTAGCGTATAGGAGCGTTTATTGAGGGTGTTTATGGACTGATATCTCCTGTTCTAGTGTATAGGAGTGTTTATTGAGGGCGTATATGGACTGATATCTCCTGTTCTAGCGTATAGGAGTGTTTATTGAGGGCATGTATGGACTGATATCTCCTGTTCTAGCGTATAGGAGTGTTTATTGAGGGTGTTTATGGACTGATATCTCCTGTTCTAGCGTATAGGAGTGTTTATTGAGGGTGTGTATGGACTGATGTCTCCTGTTCTAGCGTATACGAGTGTTTATTGAGGGTGTTTATGGGCTGGTATCTCCTGTTCTAGCGTATAGGAGTGTTTATTGAGGGTGTTTATGGACTGATATCTCCTGTTCTAGTGTATAGGAGTGTTTATTGAGGGCGTGTATGGACTGATATCTCCTCTTCTAGTGTATAGGAGCGTTTATTGAGGGTGTGTATGGACTGATATCTCCTGTTCTAGCGTATAGGAGCGTTTATTGAGGGTGTTTATGGACTGATATCTCCTGTTCTAGCGTATAGGAGTGTTTATTGAGGGTGTTTATGGACTGATATCTCCTGTTCTAGCGTATAGGAGTGTTTATTGAGGGCGTATATGGACTGATATCTCCTGTTCTAGCGTATAGGAGTGTTTATTGAGGGCATGTATGGACTGATATTTCCTGTTCTAGCGTATAGGAGTGTTTATTGAGGGTGTTTATGGACTGATATCTCCTGTTCTAGTGTATAGAAGCATTTATTGAGGGCGTTTATGGACTGATATCTCCTGTTCTAGCGTATAGGAGTGTTTATTGAGGGCGTTTATGGACTGATATCTCCTGTTCTAGCGTATAGGAGTGTTTATTGAGGGTGTTTATGGACTGATATCTCCTGTTCTAGTGTATAGAAGCGTTTATTGAGGGCGTTTATGGACCGATATCTCCTGTTCTAGCGTATAGGAGTGTTTATTGAGGGTGTTTATGGACCGATATCTCCTGTTCTAGCGTATAGGAGTGTTTATTGAGGGTGTTTATGGGCTGGTATCTCCTGTTCTAGCGTATAAAAGCATTTATTGAGGGCGTGTATGGACTGATGTCTCCTGTTCTAGCGTATACGGGTGTTTATTGAGGGTGTTTATGGGCTGGTATCTCCTGTTCTAGCGTATAGGAGTGTTTATTGAGGGCGTGTATGGACTGATATCTCCTCTTCTAGTGTATAGGAGTGTTTATTGAGGGCGTGTATGGACTGATATCTCCTCTTCTAGCGTATAGGAGCGTTTATTGAGAGTGTTTATGGACTGATATCTCCTGTTCTAGCGTATAGGAGCGTTTATTGAGGGTGTTTATGGACTGATATCTCCTGTTCTAGCGTATAGGAGTGTTTATTGAGGGCGTATATGGACTGATATCTCCTGTTCTAGCGTATAGGAGTGTTTATTGAGGGCATGTATGGACTGATATCTCCTGTTCTAGCGTATAGGAGTGTTTATTGAGGGTGTTTATGGACTGATATCTCCTGTTCTAGCGTATAGGAGTGTTTATTGAGGGTGTGTATGGACTGATATCTCCTGTTCTAGCGTATAGGAGTGTTTATTGAGGGTGTTTATGGACTGATATCTCCTGTTCTAGTGTATAGGAGTGTTTATTGAGGGCGTTTATGGACTGATATCTCCTGTTCTAGTGTATAGGAGCGTTTATTGAGGGCGTTTATGGACTGATATCTCCTGTTCTAGCATATAGGAGCGTTTATTGAGGGTGTTTATGGACTGATATCTCCTGTTCTAGCGTATAGGAGTGTTTATTGAGGGTGTGTATGGACTGATATCTCCTGTTCTAGTGTATAGGAGTGTATATTGAGGGCGTTTATGGACTGATATCTCCTGTTCTAGCGTATAGGAGTGTTTATTGAGGGTGTTTATGGACTGATATCTCCTGTTCTAGTGTATAGGAGTGTTTATTGAGGGCGTTTATGGACTGATATCTCCTGTTCTAGCGTATAGGAGCGTTTATTGAGGGCGTTTATGGACTGATATCTCCTGTTCTAGCGTATAGGAGCGTTTATTGAGGGTGTTTATGGACTGATATCTCCTGTTCTAGCGTATAGTAGTGTTTATTGAGGGTGTGTATGGACTGATATCTCCTGTTCTAGTGTATAGGAGTGTTTATTGAGGGCGTTTATGGACTGATATCTCCTGTTCTAGCGTATAGGAGTGTTTATTGAGGGTGTTTATGGACTGATATCTCCTGTTCTAGCGTAAAGGAGTGTTTATTTAGGGGTGTTTATGGACTGATATCTCCTGTTCTAGTGTATAGGAGTGTTTATTGAGGGCGTTTATGGACTGATATCTCCTGTTCTAGCGTATAGGAGTGTTTATTGAGGGCATGTATGGACTGATATCTCCTGTTCTAGTGTATAGGAGCGTTTATTGAGGGTGTTTATGGACTGATATCTCCTGTTCTAGCGTATAGGAGCGTTTATCAAGGGGTTACTTGATGTTAATTCTGGCATCTCAGTTCACATAGAAACAAAGTCTGAAAATATTCATGTTATTTTAACCAAATACTAACAAAGCTGGACTGAATTCTTTCTTTCCCTGTATGTGTGCGGTGCCAGCGAGGGACTAATGCCATCATAGTCTTGGAGAACCACCACCAGTGGGTGGAAGGACTGATAGAACTGCATTTATTATCCAGTTATGTCATGCTGTGATCAAAGACAATTTACACATTCACAATTTCCAACCTGACGGTCGTGCAGTGCCCGGGCCCGTAGCACTTAATCAGATTTCAGACAGCTCTGGAGTTGCCAATTGGTGGCCAATTCACCCACGTTATCCCAGCATGCCTCCAGCTTGCCAATAGCTTTAACGGAGTGTGAGGAATCTATTGGCTTTGAGCTGAAAGTGTCAGCGCTCCTCTTTCTGCTCTGCCCGACCTCCATTATTAATTCTGCTGGAGGCGACACTAAAAGGATATAGAAGAGCAACTAGATGAATGAGGTCTGACCCCAAAAACCAGCCGAAGGCCAAACGCTCTGATCCATCAGAGTGACCTACGCAATGGGTGACACAGGACTTGACCTTTGACCTTTCTACCTAATCCCGGCAGGTGGGATCAATACCACACAAGGTCATGTGGACCCAAAGTACCCAACACACATGGGCTCTTCGGAAAATTACCAAGCCATGCATAACGTTTATAAGCGTAGCACCCATACTCCACCCACTGCACAGATGAACGATGGTCTGCCCCACACTAACACCAGGAAATTCAACATTAGAGTCTGCTTCTTTCTACTTCCAGCAAACCATCAACTCATGCTTGAACATCTGCCTCATGACCGGTGCTCATATTCATATATGAAATGACTAAAAAAATTAAATGTTGACTTTAATTGAAAATGTTCTGTCGACTGGTCCCACACAACTGTGTTAAGTAGTTTTTAATATACTTCACTGAGTAAAACATACTTAACAAATTCAGTAAGTAACACTAAAGTGAGTTGAGGAAGTTCTAATTTACTGGACGGGTTAATTTTATGAATTACCCAAAAATGAAAAGTTGGGTTTACTTCAAAACCTAACGCTGAGCGGTTCCATGCAGCTGTGTTAAGTAGCTTTAGAGATGCTGTTTTGTGTAATATGCGCTCAGTACAGTTAAATAAATCACACATGAGGTTTAAATAACTGGACTGATCAGTGGTAGGTGTTATTCATGTTCACCGTGATGTGGTCATGTTCTACTAATCACTGTAGAGAACGTTCTAGAAGGTCGGGTTTGATTCAGACCCACATAGCTTTGTTAAGCTACTACAGTGATACTGAGCTGTCATAGAACTACAGTCTGTGGTGGGTCACATGGTAACCTGCCCTTACAGCCAACAGCGAAGTGGCTAGGCAGCTAACTGTGGAGTATAAGGATAAAGGCAGGGCAGGGGGAAAGACAACACATGGTAACACAGAGATCGTAAATAGACAATGCCAGGAGCCTATGGGAATGCTGGTAGGTTTTACTCAACAAGAATCCACTGACCAAACAAACAGGTGTGAAGTAACTCTGACCCACCGAAACAACCCAGCTGACTCAGTTTCACTGACTCACATACATCTGTTAAAGTCAACCACAATAACCGATTCTAACCAGCACTTGTGGGATTAATTGGAGGGTTCGGAAGGTTCGGAAGGTTCGGAAGGTTTGGAAGTAAGCGCGAACACGCGTGTAAGGATCAGGGCAAGATATGAAGTGTGCAGGTGAGGCTAAAAAAGGTTTAACACCAAATCACAATCCAAGGCTGAAGTCGAGCGAAGGATCGATACGCAGGCAAACAGACACAAAAGGGAGATCCAACATCACAGTCAAAAGAAGGTCAAAGGTCAAAAACACAGAGATCACACCGAACTGAAGAACTGAATATACAGATAGAGTACTCTGCAAAGGACTGGACGAAGCAAACACCTTAAACAGACCCTGAAACAGGCGACACAAGCCAGCGACCAGGTGAGGTCGATGTGGGGTAGGTTGCTGACTGCATACTGGAGGTCACATGCTCACCAGGGTATCCTGGGGAATGGAGTCTCCAGGATGCGTGACAACAAGCCAGACTGGTGGCATTTCATCTGCACAAAACCTCATACGATTGCTCCAACTCCCAACGAGCCGTGGGTATTCCGTACATGACTCCAGCAGAACCACATAGGAGGAGTGGTGAAGCCTGCCCCTGGTACTGAGCACAGCAGCTATTGGGGAACAGCTCTACAGCATGGCCAGTAAAGTTCTGTGAGGCTGTGTTTTCACCATTGATCCCCAAACATATCGACCGCGAGTCGCTTCTTCCTACAAATAGTCCATTTTTCTGTTCTCCACTTCGGCCGGAGCAAAATACAGCCAATCTATTGATGTGTTTGTTGTGGAGGGATGTATTTCTCAGACCGGCTTTCTGGACAATGACAGCAGACCACCACTCACGGTTTCTCTTATGGAGTCAGCTCCTGATTCCCAAATGCCTATAGAGCTGAGTCTAAGAGCTAGTGAGCCAGAACTAAACCATAACCAGTAACCAGCAACCACAGAACTGAGACGGCATGAGCTGGTGTTGGGACTGATCTCAGGCAAAACGCTGGCGTGCAAAATCTTTCTACCCCTGATCTGATCTGACTTAGGTCCGGTTTTTATATAATTGATCACAAGATTCCAATTAACATGCTCGGTCGGCCTCTCAGGTACAGTTCTAGAAGGGTTTCAATTGTATTTACAGAAATCAGCTCCTGGTTTAACGGGGAACTCGTTCAAAGACAGAGATCGATTCTTGGGGAGTACCACAGGGGTCAGTTTTAGGGCCTTTGTTACATTGAGCTGACGCTATTTCCATTTTTACTGGTAATAAGAACACACAAAATCCGACACACTCCATTCCGATTTGGGCCGCCTTCAAACGTTTCCCAAATGAGTGATATGACTCTATATCTAAACAGCCAGACTGGAATCCTTGTGATTCTTGTGTTAGTCCAGCTCAATATTCATCATAAATCCGCTTTGCTGAAACCTTAACCAATACGACTGATGTTTCTGAAAAAAAAATAAATGAAAGCACTTCCGAACCACTCTGGGTTCAAAGGGATTTCACAGGAAACGGGGGAACGCAGCGTGAACAAGGTTGCAGCATCAAAGAAACAAAGCCTGAAAGCAAAGTTTAAAGAAACCAAAGACGCAAAGCAAAGAGGCGCCTGCAGCCGAATATACCGGGACAGTCAGGGGCTGCAGGTTAGGGAACCAGTCTGGTGACCAGCGGGGCGCTGGTTCGATTCCCTGAACCGACAGTAATGACTGAAGTGCCCTTGAGCAAGGCACCTAACCCCGCACTGCTCCCCAGGTGCCGTGGATCGGGCTTATAAGAGTGCTCACTGCCCCCCAGTGTGCGTTCACTAGTGTGTGTGGCTGTTTCACTTCACAGGTGAGTTTAATGCTGAAGGCTAATTCCTCTGAGTGTAAACACACATGGAGCAATAACTCCGTACTCAGATCGACTGGCCCCGGCTCAATAACAGGCCCCTTCTACAGTGAGCTGAACATGTTCTTGGTGATGAGCCCAGTGGTCAGTCGATCACTCTTGTGAGGCTGGTGAAGACGAACTGAAACCAGGAGTTTGCAGCAGTCAGTGGTCATTGTTTACGTCTGGATGAGCCAGGTGAAGCAGGTGTTCTTTTGCATGTGTGCAAAAGTGACAAAGAGTCGATCACTGTAATGGTCCTCTTACAGCAGAGTGGATCACTGTAACGGTCCTCTTACAGCAGAGTGGATCACTGTAATGGTCCTCTTACAGCAGAGTGGATCACTGTAACGGTCCTCTTACAGCAGAGTGGATCACTGTAACGGTCCCCTTACAGAAGAGTGGATCACTGTAACAGTCCTCTTACAGCAAAGTTGATCACTGTAATGGTTCTGTTACAGGAGAGTGGATCACTGTAATGGTTCTCTTACAGCAGAGTGGATCACTGTAACGGTCCTCTTACAGCAGAGTTGATCACTGTAACGGTCCTCTTACAGCAGAGTTGATCACTGTAACGGTCCTCTTACAGCAGAGTTGATCACCGTAACGGTCCTCTTACAGCAGAGTGGATCAACGTAACGGTCCTCTTACAGCAGAGTTGATCACCGTAACGGTTCTGTTACAGGAGAGTTGATCACTGTAACGGTTCTGTTACAGGAGAGTTGATCACTGTAACGGTCCTCTTACAGCAGAGAGTTGATCACCGTAACGGCCCTCTTACAGCAGAGTGGATCACTGTAACGGTCCTCTTACAGCAGAGTGGATCACCGTAACAGTCCTCTTACAGGAGAGTTGATCACTGTAACGGTTCTGTTACAGGAGAGTAGATCACTGTAACGGTTCTGTTACAGGAGAGTGGATCACTGTAAGGGTAAAACTGGCTCCTAACGACACCAAACCAGAGACTCATATCACTCTGTTTAGAACCCACTCTAGAACCCGGTCTGGAACTGGTGGAGAGAGTTGAAGGTTCTGCTGCTGGTTCTATATGACCTTAAAGCTCCGGACTGTCTGTCTGGATATGATCCTAGATCTGCAGAAACTGACCTTCTGTAAACGCCTTCCAGGAAACACAGTGTCAGTCACTCTGCTCCTACACTGAGGAGCCCAAGCTGCACGCTCCTCCGACGCCTTTTACATTTGCCCATTACGTTTGCCCCACAGGTGTGTGGGTATTCCATCGTATCCTGTGGTTTTCCTCAAGTATGGAGGAGTTTAGCTTGGCACAGTGCATGGCACAGATACCTTGGGTCCCTCAGGTCTGTGGCAAACCGCAGATACCGTACGACGCACAACCCTCAACAAAGTCGAGCCACAGGCCTCCTCAGAGCCGTGACTCTTCTGGGAGCTTCAGCTAAGTCACTGTGTAGCGTAGCCTACAGCCGACATACCTGTTATTAACATGTAGCTGCTAATCTACACACTCAGATATCATTACTAAAATAACTGGGCTATAGGGCTATCATCCTCTAGTCCTTCATCAGTGGTCACATGACGCTGCCCGCAGGACGCTGCCCACAGGAGGCATCCACAGGACGCTGCCCACAGAACCCTGCCCACAGGAGGCATCGACAGGACCCTGCCCACAGGACCCTGCCCACAGGAGGCATCGACAGGACCCTGCCCACAGGACGCTGCCCACAGGACCCTGCCCACAGGATGCTGCCCACAGGATGCTGCCCACTGGACACCGCCCACAAGATGCTGCCTACAGGAGGTATCCACAGGACCCTGCCCACAGGACGTTGCCCACAGGACTCTGCCCACAGGATGCTGCCCACTAGACACCGCCAACAAGATGCTGCCCACTAGACACCGCCCACAAGATGCTGCCTACAGGATGCTGCCCACAGGACACTGCCCACAGGACACTGCCCACAAGATGCTGCCCACAGGAGGCATCCACAGGAGGCATCCACAGGACCCTGCCCACAGGATGCTGCCCACAGGATGCTGCCCACTGGACACCGCCCATAAGATGCTGCCTACAGGAGGCATCCACAGGACCCTGCCAAGAGGAAGTTGCCCACAGGACCCTGCCCACTAGACACCGCCCACAAGATGCTGCCCACTAGACACCACCCGCAAGATGCTGCCTACAGGACCCTGCCCACAGGTCCCTGCCCACGGGACTCCGCCCACAGGATGCTGCCCACAGGACGGTTTTGGCTCAACAGGTTTGGTTGTAGCCACTCCCATCTCAGTCATTTATGCTGAGATTTCTTATCCCATGTGAATCAGTCTGACATCCTGTAGTAAACCTACATTACTCCGCCTCCCCATGTAGAACGAATCCCGTCCCAATAGGGCTTTACAGTACCAAACGCAGCCTGGTTCATTTAAAGAGATAAACACAGTTTGGAAAACGATCACGTACAAACGAATCACGACTGTGTAACGACGGTGCACACCTACAGTGTATGTGTTATAATAAACTAAAGCAACAGTGGCTGTAGGATATACACCACGAAGCAGCAAAACTGGCCAAAAGTGGAAAAACACAGAGGCCCAGAAAACTTGCACAGCTATATTCAAACACTTTCCGACATGCCAAACTGAGCAAATCCATAAATATGCATTCTACACTGCAAATAATAAACAGGCATAAACAAACAGAGCGGCTCCGCAAACAGACAAAAGCACACCCGTCCAAGACTGATGGGTGTTGGCAGCTACTTTAAGCGTGTTCCACACAGAGCCGGAGCCTCGACTCTCCCAGGTGGATTCTGGCCTGCAGAAGTGGGAGGAAGCTTTTTTCCCCCTTCAAAACGAGGCCAACGGCGTCCGAATCGCCCTCCGCAGGAAACTCACTCCAGCCCTCCGTCTCTTCTAGAGGAGATAATCCGTGACCAGATTTCCCAATCCATATTTATCCTCAAAACGCTGATGCCGGCTTCCAGAGCTGACTATCGACCACTGGATGTGTTGCAGGGAGGGGACCACAATTTCTGAAGCTGGAAGATTAGCAATTAGCACAGAGGAACAAACGGAGAGGCTAATTTGATCAGACACAGTTGTGAGTTTGCAATCGACAGAGAACAAGACAGAGACGTAAACACAGAGGGATGGGTGTCCTGCGCCTTCCGAGTCAGCGCCAGCCTCAAATTAGAGGCATCACACTCATGGGGCATTCAGCACCAGCCTAAAGATGCAGTTTATGCCTCATAGTGTGGCACCGATCTGATCCAATCCACTACTGATGCTCCACAATAAACCTGAATTTACGTTACCGTATTAATTCCAATAGGCCCTTTACACAATTCTGGGTTCTCATCCCCATTGATTTCGGTTAGCAGTTCATTTGGCTGGAACAAATGGCGCTGTAGATGTCCTGGAGTACTGTTCCATAGCCCCACAACTCCAGATGAAAACAGCCATAGCTGGGATTCCATCAAATTCCAACCAAGCACACATCAGGACCTAAAAGGATCCCGTCCATTGGAGGGGTGGGAGTAAATACCGGCGTTCACATCTCCAACCATCACTTTGGCGAGAGCGATGTTTACAGGAATACCTCAACTCACGCCCCGAGGTGGTCCTGTACCTGCAGCCATTCCCTTTGGAATGACATTCAAAAGTCAGAGATTCCAGAATCTGTTTATTCAGGAGCCCCCACACGGCTTGGAGCTGATAAGGATAGCCAGCATAAGGATGAGAAGGCTAGCGTCAGCTTCTCATTCAAATTCCCTTTCCACCTTAAATGATGCAGCAGTCAGCTAAATTGGCATGCAGATGCCAGAACTTGACCGCAGCGCCGTTTAAGGTGGAACAGAATGTCTGAATAGGAAGTCAAATTCAACTTCATCAGAAATCCCAAAAAAGTCCAAAGCAGTTTACTGGTTCTGCATAAGCAGCCTGGCCCTACACAGCGCTGCAGCCGCTGACACGAACTCCGCTGGTCAGCACTGCTAGCTGACATCTTTGGTTAACCAGCTCAGTACTACAAACTCACCATCACAGCTGCACCCAGAAGGAGGTGTGGGAGTGCAGGTGTGTTGGGAAGGAAGATGAAGGTGACCAGGATCAATAACTGGTGATAAATTTAGACTGATATGATCAATATTTATTGAGCTACACATACAGAAGTCTGTCTCTCAGTATGGCGTTGGGCCGCCGTGTTCGCTAACCCAACACGCCAGACGTCTCGGTATGGAGCTGTAGAGGTTCCTAATGGTGTCCTGTGATAATCCATCCCATGCAGCTTGAATATCCTCACACAGTTCCTGCAGATGGTGCGGTAGGGGTGGAGGTGGAGGGACACCAGGTCTTCTGGACGTGTGACAGCAAACCGTTCATCTTGGTGCTGACCACGGTGCCTCCACACACGGATTCGCTGGGCGTCTCCACCAAGACTAAAGCGGGACTCGTCACTGAAGATGACCCGCTGCCATTCTGAGTCCCTCCATGACAGTCTGGTACGACACCACTGCAGTCTTTGGTGACGGTGACGTGGTGTTAAGGACAGTCGTGGTAACGGTCTGTGTGCATGTAGTCCTGCGTGGTGCAGCCGTCTGCCAGTGGTGCTGCACTAACAGGATGTCTCATGGAGGACACCACTGCTCGCTGTAGTCGTGGCTGTCGTGGCGAGTCAGGTACCGGGTCATGCTTGCTGATGTCACATGCTAATGTACACAAGCAAGGTGGAGGGGTTTCTGATAAAGTGGCCAGTTTCATGTTTTTTTAAATGCTGTCTCAAATGTTCTCTTCACCACCATCAGAGCTCAATGGCTTCTATGTGTGTCCTCACCTGTTGGATCACCTGTTGGTATTTGGCTTCCAGACTTCTGAATTTGCGGTGATCCACAAGCTGGGTGCTCAGATGGTCATGCTGGATTTCCTCTCTCACTGGGTGGGTTGGGGGAGTGAGGTGCTGGTCAGACAGGCGCCTGGTGTGTGTCGGGCGCTCGGGGTATGTGGTAGACAGGTGATATCATCAGTGGGACTAAGTCATGGGGGAGCAGTGAGTGGTTAGGCTACGAGCTTCACCTGTGTGTGGTCTGCTTCCTGCTATTTATGTTAGTCTCTCTCTCAGCTGGAAAAGAAGAAGGAGATAGAGAGAGAGAGAGGAAGGGAAAGAAAGAGGAGGAAGGGAAAGAAAGAGAAAGTAGGACAGAGATAGAGACAGAGAGATAAAGAGAGAGAGAGAGAGAGAGAGAGAGAGGAAGGGAGAGAGGAGAGGGAAAGGGAGAGACGGGGAGAAACAGAGAGAGAAAGAGATAATGAGAGAAAGGAGGAAGAGAGAGAGAGAAAGGAGGAAGGGAAAGAAAGAGATAGGAGGAAGAGAGAGAAAGAGAAAGGAGGAAGAGAGAAAGAGAAAAGAGGAAGAGAGAAAGGAGGAAGAGAGAGAGGAAGAGAGAGAGGAGGAAGAGAGAAAGGAGGAAGAGAGAGAGACAGAGAGAAAGAGAAAGGAGGAAGAGAGAGAAAGAGAAAGGATATTAGAGATAAAGTGAAAAGAGGAAAAGAGAAAGAAGGAAGAGAGAGAAAGGAGGAAGAGAGAGAAAGAGAAAGGAGTTAGAGATAAAGTGAAAAGAGGAAAAGAGAAAGAGAAAGAAGGAAGAGAGAGAAAGAGAAAGGAGTAAGATATAAAGTGAAAAGTGGAAGAGAGAAAGAGAAAGAAGGAAGAGAGAGAAAGGATGAAGAGAGAAAGAGAAAGAGAGAGAGGCTACCTCTGCAGCAGCCTATAGAAGCGGCTCTGTACGCCGAGCTGTGTTATATATGATCTGTATGGGCTTTAAAGCTGCAGCCGTCAGAGGAGGAGTCTGATTACAGTCACCGCTCCGCTGAGCCTCTCTGCTCCCGAGTCCTTCATCATTCCCACCGCAGGAACGACTGTTACACTGCCATGCGTAAGTTTGTTCTCTCTGTCAACTCGCTCGCAATAGACCCGTTATCCGTCCCGGTTTTCCTCTTTGCTTTAGTGTGTCGGAGCTGGACAAAGTATTCCTCGTTGGAATTCCGAGGTGACATCATCTTGTAACACAGTCCTTAAAGCACGCCTACCAGGAAGCTCGACATGCCCTCACACACCACACAGGCAGCTAACCCGGTAAAAAAGGACCCCTCTGAAACGGGTCTGGTCCAGTCCAGCTCGTGAAGGTGGATCTACTAGTTGGTTCTACCAGACTTTCAGGATCAGACTCCGGATCAAACTGTACCTGCAGAACCAACACCAGTAAGAATAGACGCAGTGGCTGTTTGGGGAGGAGCCTGTACCAGGATGCTGCCCTGGTGCTTGACCTTTTAGAACAGAGTGGGTGAGCTGACCAATCAGAGCACACTTGGCTCATTGGGAGGTGGGGCTTAAAGACACAGCAGCTCTAATAGAGCGTTTTAGACCGAGGGTGAATACAAATGTACAGCTAGGGTTGCCACCTTTCAGAAGTGAAAATAAAGGATGGGGGCGTGGTCATGTGTGAGTGACATGGGTTCGAAATCGGGTTTCAGATTCTGGGGATACGAAACAAATTTACGGACATTTACAGAAACACAGAACAAATTTGCGGACATTTACGGAAATAAGGAACAAATTTACGGACGTTTACGGAAATCCGGAAAAATTTACGGACGTTTACGGAAATACGGAAAAAATTACGGAAATACAGAACAAATTTACAGACATTTACGGGAATACGGAACAAATTTACGGACATTTACGGAAATAAGGAACAAATTTACAGACATTTACGGGAATACGGAACAAATTTACGGACATTTACGGAAATAAGGAACAAATTTACGGACACTTACGGAAATAAGGAACACATTTACAGACGTTTACAGAAATACGGAAACATTTACGGACATTTACGGAAATACGGAACACATTTACGGACATTTACGGAAATACAGAACAAATTTACGGACAAATTAATTGCCAAATAAAGGACAATTCTGTATTTTACGGGACGGGTGGCAACCCTATGTACAGTCTAAAGACAACACAGTGTTGTAGGAAAACTGAAGCAGGTAAATCAGATCTAGTGGAACCCAAACACACACTCATCACCACCGAACCCCAGCAGAACAGATCCCCTTGGTAAAACTGCATGTGGGATCACCGGCAGGGAAGCGCAGCTCCTGCGTGCGCCGGTGTGTGAATGAGTAAGCGGGACCGTGAGGACAATATTTAGGCTTTGTGGAGATTTGTAAAGATTAAATCCAGCAGATAATGACACTGATAAAAGCCTTGTTATTCAATAAGACTGAAATGACTGTGTTTGCCGGCGCACAGCGTGAATACCCACAGAGCGCGGCTCCATAAAGGCCTGATTCATTCGGAAGCACTATAGTATCCATAAAACTCCTTCATTTGAAAGGCCGGAGACGCGCCTCCTAAACGGCTCTAGATCACAGCTAAACAGCCCGGCGTGGCGTCAGTGAATATTTCATGCGAGGTGCGGAATAAAAGTGATCCGGCGGCAGCCATATGCACTCCACAGCTCTGAACTAACTGAATATTAAATGCTCCAGATTGCCTTATAGTGTCATCATCTATTTATACCTCCACTCCACAACACTCGTTTATATGAAAATGAAGTGTTTGGTGAGATTTAGCTTCTAGCGCTCTTAGCTTTGTTATTAAATGTCTTTGTGGATTACTGACGAACCTAAGAACATAATACAGCACTTCATTATCCAGCGTTTGAGAAACTCTCCGTACAGGAATAGAATAGAACAGACTTTCTGGAAACAGAACTCTCCGGTTTGGGATCTGAGTCCAGCGCAGTGAATGAAGAGAGGAATGTAAACCGGGCTAATGTAGGTTAATGTAGCCATACTGGTTTCAGATGATGCATACTGGTCAGGTCTAAAGAAGCCACCAAAATATGGAGAAGGGTCTGTTCCAGCAGCCGCAATGCATATGACTTGTAGATGCCAATAAACGTTAGTGAGAGAACGGGTCGCTCTCAGGAGCTCAGTGAACTCCAGCGTGGTACCGTGATAGGATGCTCCACCTGTGCTACAAGTCCAGTGGTGAAATTCCCTCCTACTAAATATTCCACAGTCCACTGTCAGTGGGATTAGAACACAGTGGGAGTGATTGGGAACGACAGCAGCTCAGACACGAAGTGTTAGACCACATACAATGACAGAGCGGGGTCAGCGGATGCTGAGGGTCATAGGTCACAGAGGTCACCAGCTTCCTACAGAGTCCATCACTACAGACCTCCAAACTTCCTGTGTCCTTCAGATCAGCTCAGGAACAGTGTGTAGAGCTTCATGGAATGGGTTTCCATGGCGAGCAGCTGCATCCAAGCCTCACATCACCAAGCGCAGTGCAGAGCGTGGAACGCAGTGGTGTAAAGCTCCGCCCCTGGACTCTAGAGCAGTGGAGGCGTGTTCTCTGGAGTGACCAATCACGCTTCTCCGTCTGGTAATCCGATGGACGAGTCTGGGTTTGGCGGTACCAGGAGAACGGTACTGGTCTGACTGCACTGTGCCGAGTGTAGAGTTTGGTGGAGGGGGGATTATGGTGTGGGGGTGGTGTTCAGGAGTTAGGCTCCGCCCCTTAGTTCCAGTGAGAGGAACTCTTAATGCTTCAGCAGACCAAGAGACTCTGGACCATTCCATCCTCCCAACTCTGTGGGGACAGTTTGGGGACGGCCCCTTCCTGTTCCAACATGACCGCACACCAGTGCACAGAGCAAGCTCCATAAAGACATGGAGGAGCGAGTCTGGTGTGGAGGAACTGGACTGGCCTGCACAGAGTCCTGACCTCCACCCGATAGAACACCTTTGGGATGGATTAGAGTGGAGACTGAGAGCCAGGCCTTCTCGTCCAACATCAGTGTCTGACCTCACAGATGTGCTTCTAGAAGAATGGCCAGAAATTCCCATAAACACATTCCTAACCCTGTGGAAAGAATTCCCAGAAGAGCTGAAGCTGTTCTAGCTGTAAAGGAACATCAGATTAAACCCTATGGAGTAGGAACGGGACGTCACTTCTGTTCGTAAGCATGTGAAGGCAGACTTCAGTTTTACCGGTACTCTATTTAGACATGGCTGACACAGCTCCTAGATTGACCTTTCACCCCATCTATAGTAATTCGGGCTGATGCACAGCTGCCGTGTCGCTCTAATAGAACCCATGACTGTGGAGTTCTCGTTCAGATACACCCTTTAAATGGCTTACAAGGAGAAATCAAAGACCACAGTAGAGAGACACTCGCAGGAGAACGATGGACAAACCAACGAGCCACAAGCTAACCAAACTAGCAGCCTGGTGGAGCTCCGGCTCCCCTCCGGATCCCCCACAGGAAGAAGAGCCCACCAGCTGAATGACCAAAAGAGAGAGGCTACAAATCACAACGGAGCTAAAGCCCTGACTGTAAATATGATATATATGATATATACACTCACTGACTGTATACATCATATATATTATTTATATACTCACTCCCAGCATGTACATCACACACTGACTGTATATACCACCACTGTATATAACCTGTACAAGCGTTATGTGTTCTCAGGGTATTTCTGCTGATCCACCTTTACACTGTGGGACCATATCACGACGAGTGGACCACCAGGGATGGTATATATATATACGCCACCTTAAATGTAACAGCGTTTATGTGCTTCATCGAAAAACTCCATTCCAGAGCTCAGCTGTGACAGGCTGAAAACCATCAACAGCAGCGCTGCAGTCTTCACAGATGGACGGAGAGAGAACCCAGCAAGGACAAACTCGCCTCCCGTAATTGTTTCCAGAACAATGCGATGCTCATGATGTGAGAGCAACACTTCCAGAAAGAGACGATCCCCAAACCCCGGCAAATCTCCTGCCATCTGCGAATTGGAGAGCAGTGCCCAGGCACCGAACTAGAGCAGGCGTCCCAAAAACCAGAGCCCCGCCATTTAACCAGCCCCCGTTTTACGGCCATCACAACCTAATCCACATGTAAGCTGATGAACGGCATTGTGCGGAGCAGCAGGCTCTGACCTTTCCATCACAAAGTCTTCGTGAACAGACACAATGAAGCAGGGCCGGGGAACAGACCCAAACACGCCGCTCCGCTCCCATCCCAGCTTTATCCTGCATGAGCGCAACAATAACTTCAGTAATATCACACCGCAATTACCCTGCACACGCAGTCCCGCTCGCAGCGCCGCAGAGCGCTTCACGTTCCACTGCTGCCCGGGCGCGCGCCGGAGAACCGCGGCTGGTGTAAAACACGATGCTATATAATAACAATAACCGTTTAACAATCATTATTAATATTAGAGCCGCTAATGCACGTCTGCGCTGTAGTAGCTCAGCAGAGCTGTAAATATTAACTACGCATTCTTACATCTGATGCAACCGGAACCGTTCCTAATGAAACCCGTTACACTGCAGTCGCATGTGATACTGCACCACATAGGTCAATATCATAAACACGATTAACATACAGCCCACTAGAACTCCCTCAGTCCAGAACCCACTAGAACTGGAGCTCCCTCAGTCCATAACCCACTAGAACTGGAGCTCCCTCAGTCCATAACCCACTAGAACTGGAGCTCCCTCAGTCCAGAACCCACTAGAACTGGAGCTCCCTCAGTCCATAACCCACTAGAACTGGAGCTCCCTCAGTCCATAACCCACTAGAACTGAAGCTCCCTCAGTCCAGAACCCACTAGAACTCCCTCAGTCCAGAACCCACTAGAACTGGAGCTCCCTCAGTCCATAACCCACTAGAGCTCCCTCAGTCCATAACCCACTAGAACTGGAGCTCCCTCAGTCCATAACCCACTAGAACTGGAGCTCTCTCAGTCCATAACCCACTAGAACTGGAGCTCCCTCAGTCCAGAACCCACCAGAACTGGAGCTCCCTCAGTCCATAACCCACTAGAACTCCCTCAGTCCATAGCCCACTAGAACTGGAGCTCCCTCAGTCCAGAACCCACCAGAACTGGAGCTCCCTTAGTCCATAACCCACTAGAACTGGAGCTCCCTCAGTCAATAACCCACTAGAACTGAAGCTCCCTCGGTCCACAACCCACTAGAACTAACGCTCCCTCAGTCCATAACCCACTAGAACTCCCTCAGTCCAGAACCCACCAGAACTGGAGCTCCCTCAGTCCAGAACCCACCAGAACTGGAGCTCCCTCAGTCCATAACCCACTAGAACTCCCTCAGTCCATAGCCCACTAGAACTGGAGCTCCCTCAGTCCAGAACCCACCAGAACTGGAGCTCCCTTAGTCCATAACCCACTAGAACTGGAGCTCCCTCAGTCCATAACCCACTAGAACTCCCTCAGTCCATAAACCAGTCTTTAAGATAAAAACAAACTCATTCAGAGTCACCAGACGTCCCCTCTAAAAGCTCCCTCACAGGAAGTTCCTACAGGAGGTGGTTCTGAATACGCTGCCTGATGTCTGAGACGCTGTTTATGATAGTGTGGAGAAGATCTCAGCCTTAAACTCCATTCATGGTGGAGGGATACATGCTGCAGGGCGCTGTGAGGTCAAATAGTCCCCCAAAGGAACTTAGTATTTCCAGGTTTCAACTCATTAAAACAGATAAAATGGGGAACGTTTTTGACCTTGAGGTTTCGTCTGACTCTGTGACCACCATCACAGTCTGGCGAGTATGCTAATGATACAGATTGTGACAGTGATGGTTCTGATGATGAGATGACAGGCAATTTCAAGCATCTGCCTTCCAGCTAAAGAGACTAGCGCTACACCCCAGCTCCCCGCACAAGAACAGACTCAAGTAGAGCTTTAAAAACGCATCTACAGCCTCAACACTGGTCAACAGTGCTATAAATAGAGATGAACCGCTTTCAAAACAACCCCCAAACAAAGAGCGGCGAGCGCCAGATATTTACAGTGAGTCATTAAATTCCCAATTAAGTGGAAGACAACGGAACCACTGAAGCATGTTCTCCTATCTGATGATCTTTCATTCACTCCCCAGAGACTTCGGGCTGGAGATGTCAAATCTAAACACTGCTCAGATGGGAACCACGGGTCAGGATGAGCTTCAAGAGGTTCTACAACATGTTGGAACATGCAGGCACGGAACCGCTTACGGCCAGAGCCAAGCACAAGCATGGTACTGCAGTATGTCAGGAAAGAAAATGATTCCTGGGCAAACTCTTAAACAGATGGTTCTTCAACAGTTCTTTAACAAAGGTTCACTGTATGTGGGTTCTACGTACTGGACTCTCCATATTACACCACCACAGTCTACATACAGCTGCACACTCTGCAAAAAACCCAAAGAGAATTCCATTCCAGTGAGCGTACGAAGTCCTGCTCCTTCAAATGCTACTGGTAGACAAAGCACAAGATTCCCAAAACTAAAATTCCAACCAATGTCCCTTCCATCACCACTGGAAGCCTGCCACGCAGAACCTCTGTAATCGTTCCCACTGTAATGGATGGAATCCTGCTGCCTCGGTGCTAACATGGCTGCCTGAGAGCCACGCAGGACTTAATATATCAGGACTGGGCCAAGGAGTCAGTACGGATCTCGGCACTGCAGAGAAAATGCTGGAGTCCCAGCTGGATGTAAGGTCTACCGTGATAACCTGACCACCGCTCTGCCCTCGGTGGGCGAAATGACCGTGGAGGGCTCCGGATGCTGCAGCACAATCCGTGAAAACAGTCCGTTTGATGTCGTGCTGACCCCAGCGTCTGAGTTCAAGGAAAACTCCAGAGGCAAGGCTGAGGTTCTTGTTGGGAAGCCGATTGTTGGATGGAATGAGAATGCTGTGCAGGTCGTGGTCAGCAACATGGAACAGGTCATCTCTCTCAGGCGTGAGCAGAGCAATTCAGCAGAGCGAACGGAACGGTGCTTTTATCACGGAGACTGAAGCCAATCAGACTCGTCTGCATGCATCAAAACTCAAAGGCGACCTTTTCTCTTTTCCTTGAGCTGGGAATTAGACTGGAATTCAGTCCTGGAGCAAAAAAATAAAAGTGAGTGTAAGGTAAACCTCATCACTCAGCACCCGTCAGGTATAACACTGAAGGACTTGCGTTTATACCACTGCATATCCAGAGCCCATTAACTGGGAATACGAGCTCACAGTTCATTTTTAGAGGATCAGGAATCACGGAATGCAACTAGAAAAGTGCATGTCCTGAAGGAAATGCGGGATGGTTGCGCAGCTTAGTCAGTGAGGAACGAGGGATAAGTAAACGAGTGCGGGTCAGTATGGCTGTGGATTAGCATCTGTGGCCCTCCCGTTAGTGAGTACGTGAAGTTTGGTGGGTCTCGGGCGAACGACAGCATTACTACTTGGATTGGGTTGAAAATGACTGGGACTCTATGGGAGGAACGAGGGATGAATAAACAACAGATAGAGGAGTGTGGGTCAGTATGGCTGTGGGTTAGTGCTTGGGGACCTGCCCTTAGTGAGTATGTAAAGTTTAACGCATCTAGGCCAAACAGCCGGCTTTAGATGGGTCCATTAATGACTCTATGGGAGGAACGAGGGATGCGAAAAAAACTGCGGGTCGATCAAACACTGCATGGCTGCACCCCGAGCCAGTGTGTCCGATTTGGTGTCTCTAGGTCGAGCGGAAGTGAGTTAGATAGACATGCGTTTTTTTGTGGTCCTATTCATTCTGTATGGGAAAAAATTCCGGAAAAAAATCCTGGCAAATCCTAACCCTAACCCTAACCCTAACCCTAGATTCCTACTCGGAATCCGTGCATCCAATCAAAAAGCTGTATACAAGCCCACATCAGCGTATCATACCGGAAAATCTGGAGTTGGAACGGAGTCGATATCTCGAATGCTGCGGGACGAGTTAGTCTGCGATGAAACAGGAGAAAAAGAAAAATCTAATTTATAATTGCTCTGCAATGCGCACCCATAACCAGCTGTCCAGGTCTGGCTGGAGGTGGACCTAATATTATGGCAGGTGTAGGTATACTGTATATCTAGTCACACGTCACTTTGGCAGTTCTTGTGGGCAAAGCACTACAGCGCGTCATTAATCAGAATTATTTCTGCTGCACCTCCGACTTTTCCATTTATTTGGATCCCAAAACAACAATAACAACAAAAACATGGGAAATTTCCAGAAAATAAAGTTTACTCCATAATAAAACGTCTCCTACACACAAACTATGCTGTGGTATGAACTAAAGTTTAGCATCTGCACTTTCCACTCCTTCCCTCCGCCTGTTCCGGGCAGCTGTGGAGCAGCAGTAATGGAATCTAACCCTGGGAATGGTGATAAACTGAGGTTTCTGAGGGTTAAAGAGTGGCTCGGTCAACAGCTGGTGCTATCAGAGGCATGTCCAGCGGGAGATAAACATCTCCTGTACTTTCAAAGCCTTGTGGCCCAGAGTCTTCTGCAGTGCTATGGGGGGAAACATCAAGGGCGCGGGAGAAGGTCAGCTTTGACATCACAGATAAGTGAAATGGGAAGATTGGACAGCGTTAGTCGTGGGCCATATGGCACCTGGAGTGAAATATCAGAGGTGTGGTGAGTTTGTTTCACACCGCGCTGCACACAGGCTGCCTCGGAGCTTCACGATCCTCAGATCACAAAACAATATCTCTGGAATTTATGGCTATAAAGCTGATAGATCTGCTCCTAAAATCTGATTGGCTGAGCTGCGTCAGACATTGTGGTATATGCACGCTGGACACTGCACAACACCTGACCTCAGTATTACTGACCACATGAAGCATCTTCGTGCTGTTAAAGGAACCATCTTAGACTCTACTGCTGCTCGCATGGCGGACTGGTGAAGTCAGAACCTGGTTCTGTTTTAACTGATTGGCTGAGTAACCTATCTTCTTATCTAGAACTGGGCTGGTCAGCTATCTAACAGGCTAAAAGACGGCAAACACGCTAAACAGTTCCATCATTAATATCACAGGCTTGAGCTAATGTACTTACAATATCATCGACTGTAAAACTGCAGTATGGAAGTGTAAAGAACGTACCTAGAACGTCTTACATGCTTCAAATGTCCATCAGAAGTATGATCAAACCCAGGCTGAACCTCAAACACCTACTCAACAGTGTGCTTTTGGAATTCTGGCAAGTAGGTGTAGTGTACTATATAGAGAGCAGGGAGGTGTAGTGCACTATGTAGAGAGGAGGGAGGTGTAGTGTACTATGTAGAGAGCAGGGAGGTGTAGTGCACTATGTAGAGAGCAGGGAGGTGTAGTGTACTATGTAGAGAGCAGGGAGGTGTAGTGCACTATGTAGAGAGCAGGGAGGTGTAGTGTACTATGTAGAGAGCAGGGAGGTGTAGTGCACTATGTAGAGAGCAGGGAGGTGTAGTGTACTATGTAGAGAGCAGGGAGGTGTAGTGTACTATGTAGAGAGCAGGGAGGTGTAGTGTACTATGTAGAGAGCAGGGAGGTGTAGTGTACTATGTAGAGAGCAGGGAGGTGTAGTGTACTATGTAGAGAGCAGGGAGGTGTAGTGCACTATGTAGAGAGCAGGGAGGTGTAGTGCACTATGTAGAGAGCAGGGAGGTGTAGTGTACTATGTAGAGAGCAGGGAGGTGTAGTGTACTATGTAGAGAGCAGGGAGGTGTAGTGTACTATGTAGAGAGCAGGGAGGTGTAGTGTACTATGTAGAGAGGAGGGAGGTGTAGTGTACTATGTAGAGAGCAGGGAGGTGTAGTGTACTATGTAGAGAGCAGGGAGGTGTAGTGTACTATGTAGAGAGCAGGGAGGTGTAGTGTACTATGTAGAGAGTAGGGAGGTGTAGTGTACTATGTAGAGAGCAGGGAGGTGTAGTGTACTATGTATAGAGCAGGGAGGTGTAGTGCACCATGCAGGGGGCAGGGAGGTGTAGTGCACCATGTAGGGGGCAGGGAGTAGTTTTGAGAATCTGAGTCTGAGAGGGGCGGAGCTGAGCGCAGCCTTGAGTGGTCTGTTGCTGTACTGCAATAAATAACTTATTTAACGTCCGACCTTGTGGTTTATTTTAGGGCTCTTTATTAATTTAGCAGGTTTTAGTACATGGATAAATGTAAATATAAATATAAATATATATATATATATATATATATATATATATATATATATATATATATATATATACTGACTGCTGGATGAGTTAATGCCTTTAGACAGGAGATCCTTTTTAACTGTTGTTTTTAAATGCACTGTGTGACCATCTGATTAACACTCATGGCCCACTTCATCAGCCAAACACGTTCTCCCAGGGAGAGTTCTGGTCCCGAGTATTGTGATGAATGTGCTCGTGCGTTTAAAGCGTTTAGTCCGACAGAATGTTCTGTGGAGAGCCGTTCCTCAAATATTTGGGGAAAACAGCAGCTGGACCTCCTTAACTGGGTCAGCGCTAATGCATCAATGCACATAAAACGTCAGGAGGATATCTGAGGTACCACACAGTGAGCCCGGTATTTTTAGATGTGCCCAGATTGATGAACAGAGCTGTGGAAGATCCTAACATGACCGAGAAAGCTGCAGAACCTCACGAATAAATATAAATAAAAATAAAATAAAATTATAATAAAAACACAAATATAATCAGATTTATATTCAGAATAAAGTTCTAAATTATTAAATAGCCAGACTTAAATTATAAAACTACGGTAAATAGTTATTATTTATGTACTAATGAATGATAGAAACAGAAAATAAATAAATAAATAATAATTATTTCTTTAAAAAATACTGAATAAAACATCACATACATATTAATAAATTTTTTTTATATTTTATAATATTAATCTGGTTTATATTTAAATCTACACTGTTTGCTTAATTATGAGATGAAATAATGGATATGATTACAGAGTACACCCTTAACAAAAGCGGTTCTTATGGGTTCTTTAGGGTTCTCCACTTGCACAAAAAAGGAGAAAGTCAAAGGTGAACAGACAAAAGCTTCTAAAACTGACTCAAAGCAAATGGGACTAGCAACCACCTGGAAAACCTGGTAGACCTTCCAACACCGTCTCCTTCAGACAAACATCAGCTTCATCTCTGAGAGAGAGGAGAACATCAAGCTCCACTCCTGCTTCAGAATCGAGAACCTCCACAGGCATCTCTCTCCATCCTTCTTCCACTGTAAGAAGACACCTCCACACTGTGGAGGTCTGAAAGGAGGTGCAGCTGTTCAAGCAGGAGACGCACACCTCCAACGAAGAACAATGGACTGAGCACTCCCGAGTCCAGACCCTGACCTTACTGAGCGTGTGTGGGGTTACATGGGCATGCTTAACCAACGTCTAAGACTGAACTGTGGAGGTGCGTCTCTCTGAGGAGCTGGAGGTGCGTCTCCTGGGAGGGATGGGAGCAGGGATGACGGTGAAGAGTGGACACACTGAAAGAAGCGTATAACTGACTATGACTTGTTCTGTGATCTGCAGTGTGTGTGTTTACATGTGTGCGGCTCTCTGGTGTGCTGAGTGCGGCTAGCGGTCACTGCGGCGCGCTCCCAGCGGCCGGCCGTAATGAGAAACCATCAAACACCGGCCTCATCAGCTTTTCTGTTTGAAGTCCTGCATCCCGTATACACAGGACAGCACAAAACCCAGCACAGAACGCGAGACTGGCGCTCCGGCGCTGGCTGAAGTGTGTTAGAAGCGGCTGATTGGATTTGTGAAAGAAGCGCAGATGGCCACTCACCCCTGACCATACTGAGCACGCTTGTGCGGACGTGCGAGCGCATACGCGAGGGAGCGAGCGGGCGAGCCTCCGCTTCTGCCACGATCAATCGAGTAAATATTTTGGTGTCATAAACTGAGGCGGGGCGCAAATCACAGCCTTGACAGATGGCTGGTTAAGCACCCCCGCTGAAGAGCGCGCGAGGGTCCGTCTGACTCACTCGCGGACCTGTCTGTGCCCGCCGCTCAGGGACTATGAGAGCTGTGATCAGGAGCATTAATAAGCTGCTCTGATTAAAATGTAATTCCACTCTCTACTCGTCCTCGGGAAAAAGAGAAAGAAGGGAAGACAGAAACTCTCCCTCGGCTGTTAGGGGGCAGAGACACCCCCCCACCCCCATCCCAACCCATATCCCATCACCCCCGCCGCCGCTCTGCTCAGATATCAGTTCCATTATACTCACCAATAAGAAGGGTTCCCGAAGGTGAAGGAATTCCACAATGGGCAGTTAAAGGGCCAGTACCATGGGAAAACCAACATTCCGTACTTTCACACAGTATCATACACTGACTCCGGCCATGCCTTTCTCCTGCCCCAGCCCAGATACAGTGGGAAGACCCAGTAGTACCTCTTTGCCACCAACCACGTGCCAGTGCTCGTGCCAGAGTGGAGGCTGGTTCTCAGGATACGAATGGGCCCCATTTTCCACAGGGTGAGAGCCGAGTGAGTATCTACCCGGGTGTGGGAAAGACCATGGAACGTGATCTTTAATCAGGAGACCACCGTTTTCACTGGTTCTCCTGTTTTTTGGGGAAAAAAATGGCAGTGCCAACAACCTTGCATGGTGACGGCAGCGCCACCTCCTTGCCACTTGCATCACAGGTTCCATGGTTCCAAACCAGCGAGTTCAAGGGGCTGGAACCACACTGATTTAGCAGGCCGGAGAAAAAACAGACCAGTTCGAGACTTTGGCATCGGCACCGGCACCATGCCGGCGGAGCTGTAAACGAACTGGATGGAATGAGCTGGATTTCTGATCCAATGAGGTCCGATATGCAGTGTAATCACAGTGGGTGGTGGGGGCAGAGGGGACAGTGGGGACAGAGTGGACAGAGGGGGGCAGAGAGGACAGAGGGGGGCAGAGAGGACAGTGGAGACAGTGAGGGACAGAGGGGGCAGAGAGGACAGAGGGGGGCAGAGAGGACAGTGGAGACAGTGAGGGACAGAGGGGGCAGAGAGGACAGAGGGGGGCAGAGAGGACAGAGGGGGGCAGAGAGGACAGTGGGGACAGTGGGGGCAGAGAGGACAGAGGGGGGCAGAGGGGACAGTGGGGACAGTGGGGGCAGAGAGGACAGAGGGGGCAGAGAGGACAGAGGGGGGCAGAGAGGACAGAGGGGGGCAGAGAGGACAGTGGGGACAGAGGGGACAGTGGGGACAGAGGGGGGCAGGGAGGACAGAGGGGGGCAGGGAGGACAGTGGAGACAGTGAGGGACAGTGGGCAGCAGGAATGAACCATCCACACATCTGCTGCGAACATCACAACCTCTGTCCCACAGTGACCTTACCCAGACTGAAACACCTGCTGATGTAGGTGGTAGGAACGTTTGAAGAGCTCTGGGTGGATCTGGAATGTTGGGAATGGAAAAAGAAGGAAGCTGACGTTACTGTTAGGAAGCCGAGCATCACGGCCCAGTCCCGTTTCTTGTTTTTACCCCTACCCCTTGTCTTCGAGTGTTACCCTCCTCCATGAAGCGGAGTTATGAGGGGTAGTGGTTGAATCTCTCCCCTATGAAATGGGACGACCCTTCAAGAACCCGATACGTCATCAGGTGTGGTCAGGGCGTTTATGTGAACAGACGTAAATCAGACTTCAGGTTTACCCATCAGTCAGTCGAACGGGTCCCCCAGTAAACCCGAGCCCAGACCGAACCTACAGGACTTCATTAAGAGGCTGCTCGCGGTGCTCTGTAGGCGACCCTGCCCGTCTGCAGTGGCAGCAGAGGAGGGTGGAGTTCAGCTCCTCACCGCTTAAACACACTTAGGGCATCATGACCTCAAACAGGCGGATGACCGTTATTTATTATCTCCACCCAGACTTCCTCAGAGATATGAAGCTGAGCTGAGCTTTTTAATCTCCAGCTTCATAATCAAATCTCCCGTTCCACCTTAAATGGTGCAGCAGCCTCAGGTACCACACCGTAACTGCGGAACCATTTAAGGTGGAACGGGAGGTTTCGCTAGGTAGCCGAGACCTCAGCGTATTAGAGGTGATCTTTACCCTTGTTATGAAGAAAATGACCATAAAAACACTGTTACCATGGCGATCTTACAGTACAGCGACTTTAACAGAGACATGCTCATATTTATGGGGCTCTCTGGTCAGCCATCTTGCCGATGATCCGCAGGGCATTCTGGGAGTGTTTGCATCATTGAGTCACTGAGGTGCAAATCCTTATTACGGTTCTCTACATACTAAAAGTTTCTATTTCGATATAAAGGGGTTCTTGATACAATGCCAAGTTACAGTAGCAAACCCATTTAAAACCAATGCTACCTAGAACCAATATCAAAAAGGCTCTATGGAGAACCATATACAGAACGTTCTCCATCAATCTGAAGAACCACTTCACCTCGCAAAGAACCATTTAAGCAGGGTTTATGGTTCTACTGTATACAGAATCACGGCCTGGCGGAATTCCCCTTCACGTACTGGTTACAGTCTGAAGCGGTTAGCATCATGCTAATCCAAGTGCCTGTTCCTGTCTTCCAGAATGAAGCAGCGATCTGCAGACCATCCAAACAAGTCCTTTAGTGTTCTCGGGATAAGAGAAGTGTTCGGGGGGGTCATTGTGGAAATGAGATTTTCCACCACCGCGATTCACACTGTAGCTCCGCCTGGGGGTCATTTATCCTCCGGTAATGGCAACGAGGGCCTCACAAAAGCAAGGGGCAGCTGGGTGTCCAGGCTATTTTCTGCCCAAACGAAGAGCTCCTCCGACTTTTGTTCACATTGATGACTTTTGTCACAGAGCCGTACCTGGCCAGACACTGGAAGCCTCCCGCGTTCCTTCCAGGAATACAAATTAGCTAAAGTTCCTCAAAGGGACAAAAAGTAACGGAAAACTTTGGGACATAAAACGAGCTTGGCAGGTACTCTGCTGCTGAAGAATGAAGGATTATACAGCAGAGTGTTCCTCCAGGGAAAAGGCTTCAAGACCAGCGAGCTCTTTATTTTACAATATTCTAAATTTATATTCAATCATCATTCGGTCATTAAAAAGCCTTTAACAAGCCTTTCAGCTCTGCCTTTCATCTAATCTGACAATATGAAGGAGCAAAAGGTTCCCCGGACTAGCTCCGTTCAGAAGCTGGGGATGTAATTACCGACTGATTTGTCTCGCCGTAATTGGTTTGTAATCTTGCGAGATGCTAAATAAGGCGCCACTATATATAAAATTAGATTCCGTTCAGGTGAAACACGGAGACAGGCACGTCCTGCGTTGAGTCGCACGCAACAGATGCGCACGAACGTTTGGATATTTTGACATTTCCGTCTCCGCAGCCGCGTCTCCGCTCCGTGCTATAAGACGCTTGACGAGCACTTGTTCAAAGCAGCTGGAACCAGCAGGATCCACGGACTCCCACAAACAGCAGCTGCAGAACCAGCCTCAATCTGTTCTCACTTCTGATGACGCGTCATCCAAAATTCATACCGGCAGATGCATTATTTACAGGCTCATATAATAACATCATATTTACAGAACCGCTATAAAACAGTACCTACAACATCACACGGCTCAAAACTTTACAACAACTGGAGCAGCAGATTAACTTTCAGAGTTCAGCCGGAGGACCACGCAGCTTTGATGGTGGGTAGTGACTCCTCTAGAGGGCGGTGCTGAGTGGTGTTTATTTGATGGTTGGTAGTGACTCCTTTAGAGGGCGGTGGTGAGTGGTGTTTATTTGATGGTTGGTAGTGACTCCTTTAGAGGGCGGTGGTGAGTGGTGTTTGTGATGGTTGGTAATGACTCCTTTAGAGGGTGGTGGTGAGTGGTGTTTATTTGATGGTTGGTAATGACTCCTTTAGAGGGTGGTGGTGAGTGGTGTTTATTTGATGGATGGTAATGACTCCTTTAGAGG
>JAMWET010006997.1:200000-242500 GCA_024036415.1 Prochilodus magdalenae
GTGGATCAGGATATGGACTGGTTCAGACTCCATCAGGTGGAGCTGCTCAGTGTACGAGTGTAGAGTGTCAGGTTCTATAATAAATATCTAAATACTCCGTCTCCTCTTTATTCACCACCCCCCACAGAAAGGTAATGAGAGGGAATGAACTTCTCAGCAGGTTCCAGGAGAGTTAGAGAACCCCATCATTCTCAGAGGTGACACTGCGCTGTGTGGCAGTACGAGTAAACGCCATCTCATTACACAGCCAACGACAACAACAACAACAACAACAACAACAACAACAACAACTGTTCTGAAACACAGCTGACTCCTCTCTGAGTGTGATTACACAGCTGACAGTATCCTCGGTGTGAGTGTGATTATAGGAGCCTATAAGTATATATGTATAACGGTAGTTACTGTATTGATTAAATAGGGTGTATATATAAGATATATATGGTTATATAGACTTTATAGAAAGACGGCTGTCAGTCATACGAGTCAGTGAAGCACTGCAACTCCAAGTTTTCACCGTATATATATTTATATAGGTCGAGTTCTAGGCTCAGTGTCTTTCCGGTTTGTTCTCCAGTGTTACACCCCGACCTGCCTACACACTCAGAACAACACACACCGCACACACCGCACACACCAGCAGGGCTCAAACACAGCCCCACCAAAAATACCACTTTCAAACAGACTTCACAGGCTGATGTCACGCTCTGAAAGCCCGAGCTCTAATCGTTCCTTATTTATTTATTTATATAAAAGTAAAAATCTAAGAAAAAAACACTGAAACAAATTAAAACTGAAATAATATTATTTAAAATTAGTATTTAAAATTACTGAGTTACAGCAGAACGCAATCAGGAGAGGTCAGTAAGACGTTGCGTGTCCCTGGTTCCATCTTCTACTGAGAACACACTGCGGGACAGTTAGAACTTACTGGAAGAATATGACCAGCGTAAAATGATGGCAGGTTATTTTGTTTAAATATGTCAGCAAATATTAAAAATGCAAAAAATAAATAAAAAAGCAAAAAGTGGAAAATATCTGTATATACATATAACACAACATCTCAAATTAAGAATTAAGAATTAGGACTTTTTCTAATGTATATGTACAATAAAAATGTAATTATTATAAAATCTTTTTATCATGGTTTATGAGTGTGTTTGTGTCAGTGTGGTTATGTGTGTGTGTGTGTGGTTATGTGTGTGTGTGTGTGTGTGTGTGTGTGTGTGTGTGTGTGTAAGTGTGTGTGTGTGTGTAAGTGTGTGTGTGTGTGTGTGTGTGTGTGTGTGTGTGTGTGTGGTTATGTGTGTGTGTGTGTGTGTAAGTGTGTGTGTGTGTGTGTGTGTGTGTGTGTGAGAGAGAGAGAGAATATAAACAGCCTTTAGGAGATTTTATTTATTCATTTTTCTCTTTTACCATGCTTTGGTTTTATTCTATTTATTATTCTAATAATAATAATAACAACAATAATAATAATAATAGAAATAATAATAATAATAATAATAATAATAATAGAAATAATAATAACAATAGAAATAATAATAATAATAATAATAATAATAATAATAATAATAATGTACCAATTATTACATTATATTTATAAGATATATTAATTTTCAATTATAATAACTTTATACCATTTATACGTTAGAATTGAAACACCACAAAACACAACCTGTTCACTGTTTAATATTTTTAAATCACTGTTTTTTTAACTTTTTTAAAACAAAAACAAAATTAAGGAAACTAATTAGAAACAAAATGCTTCTTGTGGTAACGAGTCATTTACCTGGTTTAATTCCACCATACATGTCCTTTCAGATTCAGTATCGTGGTATTTACGCCAGTCTCAGAAACGTTTCCGCTTACTTCTTCCTCCCAGTGCAGTTTGACTGGAAGCCGCAGTGCCGATCAGCTAAAGCGCGTGATACAGCCGACACAAACGGCCTCACATCCCGGATTTAACTACAGTGAGATCTAATCACGGGAACATATGTGTCCTATACGCCCTCAGAAACTATTTAAAACAGCCGTCTGACACGCGTGTGTGATGCGCAGACGATTTGCTGATTTCAAAGCCGTTCCCACACTCCTTCAGGCGCTCGCTTTCCAACATGAAGCAATTTGCACTTCAAACCGGCGAGCAGCGTGAGTGTGTGTGTGTGTGTGTATACTGTGTGAGTGTGTGTGTGTGTGTGTATATAAGTGAGTGTGTGTGTGTATACTGTGTGAGTGTGTGTGTGTGTGTGAGTGTGTGTATACTGTGTGAGTGTGTGTGTGTGTGTGTGTGTGTGTGTGTATACTGTGTGAGTGTGTGTGTGTGTGTGTATATAAGTGAGTGTGTGTGTGTATACTGTGTGAGTGTGTGTGTGTGTGTGAGTGTGTGTATATAAGTGAGTGTGTGTGTGTGTGTGTGTGTGTGTGTGTGTGTACTCGCTGGCCCAGTTACACTCAGCTGAAGTGTATACTGTGTGTGTGTGAGTGTGTGTGTGTGTATACTGTGTGTGTGTGTGTGTGTGTATACTGTGTGTGTGTGTGTGTGTGTGTGTGTGTGTGTGTGTGTGTGTATAAGTGAGTGTGTGTGTGTATACTGTGTGAGTGTGTGTGTGTGTGTGAGTGTGTGTATATAAGTGAGTGTGTGTGTGTGTATACTGTGTGAGTGTGTGTGTGTGTGTGAGTGTGTGTATATAAGTGAGTGTGTGTGTGTGTGTGTGTGTGTGTATACTGTGTGTGTGTGAGTGTGTGTATATAAGTGAGTGTGTGTGTGTGTGTGTATACTGTGTGTGTGTGAGTGTGTGTATATAAGTGAGTGTGTGTGTGTGTGTGTGTGTATACTGTGTGTGTGTGTGTGTATATAAGTGAGTGTGTGTGTGTGTGTGTGTGTGTGTGTGTGTATACTGTGTGTGTGTGAGTGTGTGAGTGTGTGTATATAAGTGAGTGTGTGTGTGTGTGTGAGTGTGTGTATATAAGTGAGTGTGTGTGTGTGTATACTGTGTGAGTGTGTGTGTGTGTATACTGTGTGAGTGTGTGTGTGTGTGTGAGTGTGTGTATATAAGTGAGTGTGTGTGTGTGTGTGTGTGTGTGTATACTGTGTGTGTGTGAGTGTGTGTATATAAGTGAGTGTGTGTGTGTGTGTGTGTGTGTGTGTGTGTGTGTGTATACTGTGTGTGTGTGAGTGTGTGAGTGTGTGTATATAAGTGAGTGTGTGTGTGTGTGTGTGTGTGTGTGCTCGCTGGCCCAGTTACACTCAGCTGAAGTGTAAGCTGTGTGTGTTTCTGTAAACTCCACCAGCCACATTACGGCCTCCAAACGCCTACAGTTGTCCCCCAGTGTCTGTGTGTGTGTGTGGGAGGTGTGTGTGCACCCTTTACCCTGAGAGGTCTGCAGCTCGGTCGTATATCTATACGACTCTATATTAACGTAATTAAGGCATTACTAATTACATCGTAAACAGAACGGTGGAGAAGTCATAGTGATCTTCCGTCGTCCACTAAGATCTTCATTCGTGAGGAGATCAGATAATCCACTTGCGTCAGGAATCAGAACATCAAAGTCGTGAAAAGCTACAGAGAATCTGGAGACTCCTAACAACCACCTGGAAGCTCTGGTAGTCAGATATACAGCACATCGAGCTCCACTCCTGCTTCAGATCTGAGAACATCATCTTTGCTTGTGATGGACTGGCAGCCTGTCCTGGATGCTAACTGCCTTCCGCCCATTGAGGGACAGGCTCCAGAGCCCCCCACCCCGACCCGGAAGGATAAGCGGTTTAGGAGAATGAATGAATGCTCCGTTTGGACGGAGACGTTTTGCTACAGACGGTGTTTATCTCATCTCAGGACAGAAGCTGAAGATGAACATGTGACAGGAACAACAATAACTCCTCCCCACGTCCAGCTCATCATACACTCTCCTCTCCTCCTCACAGACCCTAACGCAGCCAGAACCTGCGTTCCCCACACAATCCTTCCTCACGCAGAGGGAACTAACTCAAACACAAAGAGACGTGAACCCATCAGCGACGGGCCTCACTCCCCACCCACAGCTCCGCTCCCTCGGTGCTAAACCCACATCGCGTACTCACCGCTGTCGTGGTCAGACTTGTTGTCCTGCTCCGTGTCCGTGAGGGTCAGTGCCGAGTTTGATTGGCTGGACAGATGGGATTCGTGCCCGTGGGGCTTCATGCCCCTCCCCCACAGCCTGATGGCGCAGTCCGGGGATATGCCCCCCACCATGTTCTGGACGTGGTCCGGCCCGACGGTCTGGCCGTGGTGATGGAGTCCAGTTTCAGCACAGAAGCTCAAACCTCGGCGTGGAGCTGGACCGCAGATACCGAGCTGGCGAAGAGAGAGAGTCTGACCTGCAGGATGAAGAGGAAAGGACTCCAGTCATCACACCATCAACGAAACTGACCTATAGCTTTGGCTAAGCGATGTTTACAAACCACATCCTGATATTTATTTCAGAGGGGAAGTGAGGAACATCACGTATCCCGTGACATGAGCCCTTTAACACCGGCGCTGCAGCCTCAAACGCTGAAACGGCTCGACTGGCACCCTCACGGAGAACCCTGCACGCCAGTTTCGGAGCTGCTAGTGGGATCTGAGGTCCTCGTGTTTAACGAGTGGACACTGATCTCAGAGTTTAAGGGAGTTCAGCATCCGTTCACGCCTTTCAGTCCTGAGGTGTAAAATCGAGACGCTCCCTTGCAGTGCGCCGCTGCGCTCTTCCCTTTATCCTAAACACAAAACTGTTTTCATGCAACTCAACAAATGTAGGTCAACATCTTCACAAGCCACCTCCCCACCAAGATGCCCCCCGCCTCCCCAAAAAAATGTAAGTAAGTAAATAAATAAAATACATAAACAAACAAACAGGAGAGGCATGAAAGAGGAGGATCAGGACCGGCTGTGAGCCGCAGCGTACTGAAGCCGTCCCGTAGATTTGCATAGGAAACAGACGTCCTTCATCAGGGCCCGTCTAAACAACCAGACAGAGCAGATTTGGAGCTGCGTACGGAGACTCGGCTAATAAACAGCTGGGTTCTGCAGATAGACGGCGGATAGACTGATCCAGAGACGAAGTCATAATGAGAAATGACAATAAACAGCCACGACGGCTGCCGTATAGTAAATACCACCGAACTATAACATCACTCAGTGAGCTGTAAGACACGGGACCAGGACACCTAGCCGGCCTGGACCATCAGCCCTATTCTACAGAACACATACACCTCCTTTAGCATACACGACTAGTCAAAGGTACACCCAGCTGAACGGAGACTCCTCACTCGTACACTTAACAGCTCCAACTGGCTCAGCCTGAAACACACACACCCTGATATACCACATCTACTCTCAGTGTACCACAGTATTATTAAATCAGGCCAGCTGCACCCAGAAGAAGGTGTGGGGGTGCAGGTGTGTTGGGAAGGAAGATAAAGGTGACCAGGATCAATAACTGATGATAAATTTAGACTGATATGATCAATATTTATTGAGCTACACATACAGAAGTCTGTCTCTCAGTATGGCGTCGGGCCGCCATGTTTGCTAACCCAACACGCCAGACGTCTCGGTATGGAGCTGTAGAGGTTCCTAATGGAGTCCTGTGATAATCCATCCCATGCAGCTTGAACATCCTCACACAGTTCCTGCAGATGGTGCGGTAGGGGTGGAGGTGGAGGGACACCAGGCCTTCTGGATGTGTGACGACAACCCGTCCATCTCGGTGCTGACCACGGTGCCTCCACACACGGGTTCGTTGGGCGTCTCCACCAAGACTAAAGCGGGACTCGTCACTGAAGATGACCCGCTGCCATTCTGAGTCACTCCATGACAGTCTGGTACGACACCACTGCAGTCTTTGGTGACGGTGACGTGGTGTTAAGGACAGTCGTGGTAACGGTCTGTGTGCATGTAGTCCTGCGTGGTGCAGCTGTCTGCCGATGGTGCTGCACTAACAGGAGGACTCATGGAGGACACCACTGCTCGCTGGATGTCTGTAATGGTGGGTGTTGATAAGACCCCTAACTTGAATCATTGGCATGTCTCATGTGTCTACATGTGTAATCACCCCACATATATATTTTAATGGTTAATTATTTATCATGCGTATATATGTAACGTCTGACTCGATGCCTGGAATTATAAGTATTCCTCTCCATCCAGACTGATCACACTTCAGAGAGCGCTCCGTGGTGAATATTCCCTTTTACCGTGCAGTGTCTTCCTCCCAGTGATATTGTATGCTAAGTACTGTGTGAGTAAGAGCTGCTACAGTGGACGGAAAAATGCGCATGAATAAATCGGCACTTAATTAAGCAGCCCAAAAGAAACACGCGGGCGGGAAATTCTTTAAGTGCATAAAACATGGGAGTTTGCTGAATCCTGGAAACGGGAAAAAAGTTTCCGTTTTGTGTAAACTTTTACACAGTCTGGATCTCCCCCCAGCCATTATAAATATAGAACAGCACAGTGAGGCTAAAGCGGCTAAGCTAACATGCTTCGGTGGCATTTCTGTTGAAAGGGGAACAATAATTTAGAATTAATATTAGCAGTAGTATAATAATAATAATAATAATAATAATAATAATAATAACAACAATAAGGATAATAATATTGAAAATAACTATTATTTTTATTGTTATTAGGTTCCTAAACAAGAAGGCTCATTAAGGCCCACCCCCCCAAAAAAGTGGTGATGAGTGCACTATTAACAGCCGGATCAGATTTTTAATGAAATTAATTTTGAATAAGTTGTAGCTTCAGCGCAGACGCCTGGAACCAGCCTTCCTAACGGCCTTATCCTGATCACACATCAAACGTTTATTGAAACTTGTTTCCAGGATTTGCGTATAATCAGCGGGTGCTGCGGGCGAGCCCACCCGAAATGAGGCCATGGAACAAAGGCAGGGACGTCCGCGGCCTGCTTCTACAGACCATGACCTTACGGCTGCACGCGCTCACACAGCTCCAACGCCGCACGGGTAAATTCCTGAATGATTTCTGGGAAATATTCACTGAACTCTGGACTGTGCACATCTGTACGCCAGGTCACCTACATGCACATCTGTGCTGCTTCCTCAGAGCACGGCTGTCTCGGAAAGCTGTTGGTCCTCGGCGCTGTAGCACGCTGCTCCAAACGATTCTCTGGTCATTTCTCAGGAAATAAAACCCAGAGGGTTCCACACACAGTCGGTCTGTACAGCGACCGCATGCTCGGAGGAACGGGCCCCTGTGTGCAGCCGGAACGGCAGTACGATCAAAATTACAGACGGTGGGGGACAAGATAAAGACAGACCAGTAAATAAGCCCATAAATCAAACATGACGCAGTTACAGTCATACACTTACAGATCCCAGCACCACACAGCTCAGGACACGCGCTGACACAAGCGGAGAACCAGATAGTGTTATTCCACATACCGCTGTGCTGAATATATATATATATATATATATATATATATATAACAATGTGGATTTTATATATATATATATATTTATATTTAAATATATAAATGTTTATTAGAATGTAATAACATTGGATATTTTTACCATTTATTTTTTGCTGCTCAATTGATATATTTTTAATGAAAAATTATAAAAAGCTTTATATATATATATATATATATATATATATATATATATATATATATCATTATTATTTTTTAAAAGTTATTTATAATATTTATAAGATTTTAGAATATTTAATTAATTAAAAAAAATATATATATATTTTTTTTTTTTTTTTTTTTTTAAATAAAATGTATCTATTTAGTCATATTGGCTTTATATATTGTAAAATAAAAAGACCAAAAAAAATATATATATAAAACATTAATTATGCCATAACTGCACAGGCCAGTACACTTCTATTCAGTAAGTAAACCATGACTGTGTGTTAAGCAGTGCAGTCATGTTTCTCTGTAGAGGACGTGAATTTTATTAATAAACCAATATTGGATTTTATCATTTCTAAGCTTGTTTATATAATAAACTCCAGCATAATTATTATAATCAGACTTAATCACCTCAACATGAAAAGCAGTTACTATGGTTCATAACCAAACCGGACTGATACTGAGCAGTAACATGATATTCACCATCCATGGTTTCATCTTTATCAGCACATTTTTATGTGTATAATAAAGTTTAAAAAAAATTAATATTGAGTCTTTATTTAATAAGCAAAGAGTCTGTACCTTTTTCATTAATTATTTGTATTCGGTTAATTATTTTTTTCTAGTTTCTTACTTCTATTTATAAATAAATACAGAGTTTAATGTGAACATTAATAATTCCCCTGGCTGAATAAAACACTGCGTCTGTATAACTCATATGTAAATGTGTCCCGGTTAAAGCGCTCCTCATAACTCCAGCGCGAATGCAGCAGGCTCTTATGTGTGATATATGTTGTGACATCACAAAAACAGAGAGTCTGCACAGCACAGTTTATATGTCACACCAAACTCTTACTAAACAAAACCAAGAAGAAGATTCATCAATTATTAATTTAATTTAATAACAGTCTTTTAAGATTCTACTGTTTGTTAGAGTTTAAAATCTAAATGTTAAACGTAAAAATAAAAAAATGATTACATATGCGGATATGATGAGTTATTAAAATTTTTATTAGGCACACTAATTCATATATTAGCATTTATATGAAAAAAGTATATATATATTATATACATATATTACAGCTGTACTGTAGAATGAAAGTGAAGACATCAAACTATAAACTAGCCATCATTGCATTATACAGTCCACCTTAAACCCCTCCAGAATGGAATTATCCAGTCCACCTTAAACCCCTCCAGAATGGAATTATCCAGTCCACCTTAAACCCCTCCAGAGTGGAGCTGTACAGGAGGATGGAGCAGCTTCCTTACCCTGCAGTGGAGCTGATAGAACAAGGTTTATTACTGAGCAGGTTTGGAGCGATTCTATTGGTCGTTCCATCATGAATATTCACTAACCTGAAAGGAGAACTAGAGCTTTTACACTGTGCAGAAAAAGATCAAAGTTTTTACACCACTAAATATATATTAGAGGTGGAGATATGGAGGAGTATCATACTGTGTACATCAGGAGTAGATGTGGTGTAGCAGGATATGGACTGGTTCAGACTCTCAGCAGGTGGAGCTGTTCAGTGTACGACTGTAGAGTCTATAAGACCACCAGCTACACCCAGTTAGAGGGGTGTGTCTAAACCTTTGACTGCTGGTGTATATTATATTACCTGAGGGATCCATGAATACATAAGTCTATATACGAGTGTGTTAAATAAAATCTGCCCCGTAGAAAAGAGATCAGCTAGTGAGGAGGTTATCTGGGGGTGGACCGCTGACTAGAACCTGAAGATCCTCAGGTTTTCAGATCAGTGTCAAATTATTCTGAAAAGACCACAAATAATAAAATACGCAACTTATGCACAATTCTAAACACGGCCTACGTGCGGAAACCTCACTGTGCCCCCCCGCCGTGTACACCCCCACACTGGGCACGTCCAAACAGGCCACGGTCGCTCTCATTTTGATTTGTTTATCATTCTGCTAAATTTAGCATCAAATTAAGTTGTGCAGATCAAGGTCACTCAGAGCCGTGTTTAAAGGCAGGATACAGCTCAATCCTCCGGCGTGTAACTCCGAGATTAACTCGGACAAAAACACAGACGTGCTTTGAACCCCAAAGCCCAAACCTGCACAAACGGCTGGCCCGGCCGTGATTAGGCTACCGCTGGAACTCGGGTAAGATTAAAGATTAAGCTGGTGCTGGGGTTCGGGCCGCAGTCAAGTGAGGGATGGGTCTCAGATGGAGCTTAACCTGATCAGACTGGACCGAAGATCCAGGCTGCCTTCAAGGCCTCACTGCGTCTCCATCCTGAGCGACGGGAGACGGGAGACACCGCACCAACTAACAAGCCCCAGTTCGGCACTGTGGACCATTTCCTCCATCATCAAGGCAAACAACAAACAACCAGTCCCACACTGCTGCGCTCTACACCCAGCACCTACAGTAACAGCAGTTCTAGAGTATAGGTGTGTTTATGGACTGGTATCTCCTGTTCTAGCGTATAGGAGTGTTTATTGAGGGTGTTTATGGACTGATATCTCCTGTTCTAGCGTATAGGAGTGTTTATTGAGGGCGTATATGGACTGATATCTCCTGTTCTAGCGTATAGGAGTGTTTATTGAGGGTGTTTATGGACTGATATCTCCTGTTCTAGCGTATAGGAGTGTTTATTGAGGGTGTTTATGGACTGGTATCTCCTGTTCTAGCGTATAGGAGTGTTTATTGAGGGCGTGTATGGACTGATATCTCCTGTTCTAGTGTATAGGAGTGTTTATTGAGGGCGTGTATGGACTGATATCTCCTGTTCTAGCGTATAGGAGCGTTTATTGAGGGCGTTTATGGACTGATATCTCCTGTTCTAGTGTATAGGAGTGTTTATTGAGGGTGTTTATGGACTGATATCTCCTGTTCTAGAGTATAGGAGTGTTTATTGAGGGCGTTTATGGACTGATATCTCCTGTTCTAGCGTATAGGAGTGTTTATTGAGGGCGTGTATGGACTGATATCTCCTGTTCTAGCGTATAGGAGTGTTTATTGAGGGCGTTAATGGACTGATATCTCCTGTTCTAGCGTTTAGGAGCGTTTATTTAGAGCGTTTATGGACTGATATCTCCTGTTCTAGCGTATAGGAGTATTTATTGAGGGTATTTATGGGCTGATATCTCCTGTTCTAGCGTATAGGAGCGTTTATTGAGGGCGTTTATGGACTGATATCTCCTGTTTTAGCGTATAGGAGCGTTTATTGAGGGCGTTTATGGGCTGATATCTCCTGTTCTAGCGTATAGGAGCGTTTATTGAGGGCGTTTATGGACTGATATCTCCTGTTCTAGCGTATAGGAGCGTTTATTGAGGGCGTTTATGGACTGATATCTCCTGTTCTAGCGTATAGGAGCGTTTATTGAGGGCGTTTATGGACTGATATCTCCTGTTCTAGCGTATAGGTTTCTTAATTATTTTTGGCGTTTGTGGACTAATCTCCTATTTTAGTGACTCAAAATGTTTTAATATTATCAGTGTACAAAATGTTTCTACAAAATGTAACACTATAAAGTTATAAAAAAATATCATGATATCACGTTTTGGCTAATCCTGAAGCGACTATATTTACATAAAAAGCATAAATGATGATTTACTGTCTAGAATAAAATGTTATATTTTTAAAAATCTAATTAATATAATTTTTTTTACATTTTATATTATAAATTTAGATATTTAACAATTAACTGATAAAATGTTGCCGGAATTATTATAACATAAAACATAAACCTATAAAGATCTACAAATAATTACAAACTTTACAAAATATCTATATATAATATACAAAATTTTGTGACTGCTTCTACATAAAATACATAAATTCTAAAATGTACATTTTTTTGCTACTATCCAAAATTCAATATTTCATAAAAAACTACCAACATAGGATGTAAAATTATTTTTTAAATTTCATGATATAAAATTCGCTCAGTGTTGGAGTGCATGCTATGTTTATATCACATTCATTTTTGAAGATATCAGCATATTAATTTTATTAAAATATATTGTGATATACATTTTCATATATGACACTATATTGTTAAATTTGGCCCGTGGAGCCCTGACCCTGTAGAAGCAGGACTGACCTGGAGTTCGGTATTCCTCAGTTTCCGTGGGGACCATATCAGGCATACGGTGCGAGTAGAGCGGCTGAGCGCCGGCCGGCTGGTCGAAAGCCTTCAGGGTTTCGCTGGAGCTGTAGGACTTCTGCGTGAGAACTGACGTCGCCGCGTGCCGGCGTTCACCGAGCCCCTCCATCCCTCCGCCTTCTCCCTCTTCTCTCTCTCCTCCTCTCCCTCGTTCTCTCCGGGCGTGGGAGAGGGAACAGAACGGGTGGCGCTCCCTCACCTCCATTCTAACTTCATGCTTTTCCTTCTTTCCTCTCTTCGTTTTCCTCTTTCCACGCTTCCCTGTATGTTCTGCTGTTTCCCTTTTCTCCCGTCCGCTGCTCTCTTCACTTCGCTATTCCACGCCTCCTCCACACAAAGTTAAACTCCACCTGCTCTGAGGACGAGGGGGACAATGGCAGCTGAGGAGAGAAAGGAAAAAGAAAAAAAGATGAGGAGGGGTGAGGGGAGAAAGAGAGAGAGAGACCAGCTAAAGAAATTGTCAAATAAAGAGGCTGAAAGAATCATCATCTGGAGAGAATCGTCCGTCCCAGCCTGATCTTTACTGTCCAGACAAACGGCCTCAATCAATAAGAGAGAAATGTGAGGAGAGGAGGAATAATACGGCGCAGGGAGCCAAAGAGAGATGGCGAGTGGAGGAGAGCAAACAAGAAGACAAATAAGAGGAGACAAGAGAAACTGAGGGATGAAAGAAGTAGTGAGTGGAATGAAAGAAAAGCTGACAGGTTATCTTGACCCTCTATCAGTCCATTAACTCAGTACAGTGCCCGGCAATAACACTCAGTAGGGAATATTCTAGAGCACTAGAGAAGGCCCAGACCTTTCCGGGCTGGTTAGAACTGTGCCTAGAGCGCTCCGTAATACGGTCCCGATGGTCCATAAGCGTAATTATACATTTACTAGGGCCTTACAGGGCTGCGCTAAGGGCTGCAGTAAGGGCCGCTATACGCGCTGCTATACATGCCGCTATACGTTCTGCTATGAGTGCCACTATACGTTCTGCTATGAGTGCCGCTATACGTTCTGCTATGAGTGCCACTATACGTTTTGCTATGAGTGCCGCTATACGTTCTGCTATGAGTGCCACTATACGTTTTGCTATGAGTGCCACTATACGTTTTGCTATGAGTGCCCCTATACGTTCTGCTATGAGTGCCACTATACGTTTTGCTATGAGTGCCGCTATACGTTCTGCTATGAGTGCCACTATACGTTCTGCTATGAGTGCCGCTATACGTTTTGCTATGAGTGCCGCTATACGTTCTGCTATGAGTGCCACTATACGTTCTGCTATGAGTGCCACTATACGTTTTGCTATGAGTGCCGCTATACGTTCTGCTATGAGTGCCCCCATACGTTCTGCTATGAGTGCCACTATACGTTCTGCTATGAGTGCCGCTATACGTTTTGCTATGAGTGCCGCTATACGTTCTGCTATGAGTGCCACTATACGTTCTGCTATGAGTGCCGCTATACGTTCTGCTATGAGTGCCACTATACGTTTTGCTATGAGTGCCGCTATACGTTCTGCTATGAGTGCCACTATACGTTCTGCTATGAGTGCCGCTATACGTTTTGCTATGAGTGCCGCTATACGTTCTGCTATGAGTGCCACTATACGTTCTGCTATGAGTGCCACTATACGTTTTGCTATGAGTGCCGCTATACGTTCTGCTATGAGTGCCACTATACGTTCTGCTATGAGTGCCGCTATACGTTTTGCTATGAGTGCCGCTATACGTTCTGCTATGAGTGCCACTATACGTTCTGCTATGAGTGCCGCTATACGTTCTGCTATGAGTGCCACTATACGTTTTGCTATGAGTGCCACTATACGTTTTGCTATGAGTGCCGCTATACGTTCTGCTATGAGTGCCACTATACGTTCTGCTATGAGTGCCACTATACGTTCTGCTATGAGTGCCACTATACGTTCTGCTATGAGTGCCCCTATACGTTCTGCTATGAGTGCCGCTATACGTTCTGCTATGAGTGCCACTATACGTTTTGCTATGAGTGCCACTATACGTTCTGCTATGAGTGCCACTATACGTTCTGCTATGAGTGCCACTATACGTTCTGCTATGAGTGCCACTATACGTTCTGCTATGAGTGCCCCTATACGTTCTGCTATGAGTGCCACTATACGTTCTGCTATGAGTGCCGCTATACGTTCTGCTATGAGTGCCACTATACGTTTTGCTATGAGTGCCACTATACGTTCTGCTATGAGTGCCCCTATACGTTCTGCTATGAGTGCCACTATACGTTCTGCTATGAGTGCCGCTATACGTTTTGCTATGAGTGCCGCTATACGTTCTGCTATGAGTGCCACTATACGTTCTGCTATGAGTGCCGCTATACGTTCTGCTATGAGTGCCACTATACGTTTTGCTATGAGTGCCACTATACGTTTTGCTATGAGTGCCGCTATACGTTCTGCTATGAGTGCCACTATACGTTTTGCTATGAGTGCCACTATACGTTCTGCTATGAGTGCCCCTATACGTTCTGCTATGAGTGCCCCTATACGTTCTGCTATGAGTGCCCCTATACGTTCTGCTATGAGTGCCGCTATACGTTCTGCTATGAGTGCCCCTATACGTTCTGCTATGAGTGCCGCTATACGTGCTGCTGTAAGTGCCGCTATACATGCCGCTATACGTGCTGCTGTAAGTGCCACTATACATGCCACTATACGTGCTGCTGTAAGTGCCGCTATGCGTTCTGCTATGAGTGCCGCTATATGTTCTGCTATGAGTGCCGCTATACGTGCCGCTATGAGTGGCACTATGAGCGCCGCTTTAAGTGCAGCTATACGTGCCACTATACGTGCTGCTGTAAGTGCTGCTATACGTGCCGCTATACATTCTGCTATATGTTTTGCTGTACGTTCTGCTATAAGTGCCGCTATACGTTCTGCTATGAGTGCCACTATATGTGGCGCTATAAGTGCCGCTTTACGTGCAGCTATACATGCGGCTATATGTGCTGCTATAAGTGCTGCTGTACGTGTCGCTATACGTGTCGCTATACATGCCGCTACCCCTTATGATGCCTAATAAACAGATAATGACTTGTTCATAGTTATAAAGCTGCTCGAACTCACCTATACACATTTATAGAAAGATGTACGTTGCGCTCGCCACAGTTCACCTCTGTCAGGTAAACGTGCTGTGCGTGTCTGTCAGTCTGCGCTCTATACCATACTCTATATGTTCTTATCGGAGGATCAGCTGTGAGAGCTCCCTGCCCTTCAATCATAATCAGGTTTATTTATTCTGATTATATCTGAACAAACCGATGATCAAAATAAAATGCTCTTACTGGACAAAGCAATTACGCTGGCTGTGATTAGGTTTTTTGAGATTGGATTAGGGTTATTCATTTATGAATGAGGTTTTTGAGAAATTGAAGTGTGTTTTGGTTAAAAACAAAGTTTTTTTTTTATCTGCCTGGAACCCTTGGAGATATATTACAAATATTACATATCCTGACAGCTCAAAATTACAACATTAACACGAACCCTTTTAACTTCATTAATGCGAACCTATTAGCTTAATTAAGACTAAATTATTACCTTCATTAATGCTAAACTGCTAACTTTATTAATGCTAACCTGCTAACTTTATTAATGTTAATCTGCTAATTTTATTAAAGTTAATCTGCTAATTTTATTAATGCTAACCTGCTAACTTTATTAATGTTAATCTGCTAATTTTATTAAAGTTAATCTGCTAATTTTATTAATGCTAACCTGCTAACTTTATTAATGTTAATCTGGTAATTTTATTAAAGTTAATCTGCTAATTTTATTAATGCTAACCTGCTAACTTTATTAATGCTAACCTGCTAACTTTATTAAAGTTAATCTGCTAATTTTATTAATGCTAACCTGCTAACTTTATTAATGTTAACCTGCTAACTTTATTAATGTTAACCTGCTAACTTTACTAATGCTAACCTGCTAACTTTATTAATGCTAACCTGCTAATTTTATTAACGCTAACCTGCTAGCTTTAATAACACAAAGCTGCTAGCTTTAATAACGCTAATCTGCTAACTTTATTGAAGTTAATCTGTTAATTTTATTAAAGTTAATCTGCTAATTTTATTAAAGTTAATCTGCTAATTTTATTAATGCTAACCTGCTAACTTGATTAAATACCCGAGTTGTGGTTGGTGTGGTATATTGGGAATGTGGAGATACTGATTTGACCACTGAGTAATTCTTCCCTACAGCAGCTATCCAGTAAACGAGAGAGTGAGCTGAAGTGTGAATGGAGAGAGAGAGAGAGAGAGAGAGAGAGAGAGAGAGAGAGAGAGAGAGAGAGAGAGAGAGAGAAGAAATGAAGAAGCAGTAGTTCTGCTGGGACAACTCCATTAATCCATCCAGTTAATCTCAGCAGGCTCATAAATCCCAGCGTCCTGCCACACTTACACTTCCACTGAAGCATGAACGCTAACCGCCCGCTAATACTTCTCCCTGTCCCTCCTCGCCACGCTCACTCCGCGCCACCAGCCGACACAGAAACAGCTGCTTACCACCAAACAGCACCACCGGCGCTGCGCCCACAGGCCGGGCGGTGCTCACAGGCCACCGAGCGAAAAGAGCAGCTCCTGCGCGGCAGCAGCGAGCAGAAAGGCCCTTGGCTCCACGTGACCGGCGCCGGCAAACAGGCAAAGCGCCTCAGGCTCAGTCCGGAGGCTTCAAGTTAGCAGTGAACGGAGATAATCTGGGTAGGAATCTGTTTCTAAACCTCGAATTAAAAACCTGCAGAATTACACAGGCCCTAATGAAAGCAGGCCGTGATTTCATATTAATGAAGCTCACTGGAGAACTCTCCATCGGCGTGCGGAAGCAGAGGAGAGCTTTAATTACAACTCCAGTTTGATGGAGAGCTCAGTCATAAAGGGTCAATAGCCTTCCATAGTCTTTCATTATTATCCATTTGTGAGGTTCGTGCGGTTTATGTAGGAACAGCCTTTATGACCGGTGTATGTAAATGAGCTCTGTTCTGATTGGTTGTACCTGTCTTGGCTGATATCATGTAATACCTCCTCCAGCACCAACACCAGCTGTGACGAGGTTCTGGATGTAGCCACGTCAGTGTTCAGACACTCTCACATCAGAGAACTGGTGAGTTGGTCCAGATTTGGTGGATGCCTTCCCTGACACAGCTCCGAGGAGAATTCCCTGTAGACTGGGATTGTATCCACTGCTGGTAGACCCGTATGACCGTACGCTTCCATACACCTGCAGATTCAGCTACTTCCTTCACACTATGGTCTTTGGCCACGCCCACATGCAGTCCCTCCTTTTAGCCAATCATTAACATCTGCTCTGGAGCCATTTTCCACACATGGAACGAGACATTCCCTGCACTGTAGCACCTCCTCCCAATCTATGGATCCCGTCACTCACACCCCACAGGGGTTTATAGCCCCATCGTCCTCGTGCAGCGCCACCTGCAGGAGCCTGAAGGTACTACCACCTTAAACACACAAGGGGATTCGTCTATTGTCTGGTGAAACTGGACATTACACTTTCCACTGGGACCAGTTTGGGATGCTTTATTGAAAACTGTAAAACTGGTTTTACACAGGGATCTGACAGTTCTGGGAACAGTGGTGGACCTGTATGTATGTAAACACTGAATTACATATAAGTAGCGAAGCACACAGGACCAGCACACCCACACCAATCAGGCCTGGAGGACCAAAACTCCAAACCACAACCCCTGACCTGCACCTCCAGCTCGGCCCAGTCAGGAAGAAGAAGTGCATCCGCGTACAAATTCATCCCCCAACACAAAAAGTGTTTTTTCCTGGACTCTGTTCTCCCGCACACCCCAAACACGGCTCCGAGTCCTCCTCAGAATAGTTCCGTATTACCCTGATCTTAAAAGCTTGAGGGGATTTGGATTGTTTATTTGGTTTGAGGATCCCAGCATCTTTCAGAGAGCGCGCATCTCCAGACGTATCGTAGCGCAGCAGCAGAACAGATGGAGGCAGGTGGGAAAAAAAAACAACAACAACAAAAAAACATCTCCAGAGCCTTTCAGTTCATAGCCTGAAGCAGAGCGAGGATGATGAGGAGGAGGGCGAGGAAGATCAAGGTGGATTCTACACTGGGAGGTGGAACGCAGCATCACGCCACACAGCCTTACAGCTAAGAGCCCAACAGATCTACAGAAAGAGGGATGCAGGCTAAGTCGTAGTAGGAGTTCCAATTAATGCTAACAGCTAGCGCTTCCAGTATGAGGTAATAGATCACAGTTAGGAAGGTCCATCTCCCCAGACATCCTGAGACATGCTAATGATTCACACTCAGCCGCACATGTGACGTGAGCAGGGGCGGGTCTTATCTCTGTACCTGACTGACCCAACATCCACCACTACAGACCTCCAGCGAGCAGTGGTGTCCTCCATGAGTCATCCTGTTAGTGCAGCACCATCGGCAGACGGCTGCACCACGCAGGACTACATGCACACAGACCGTTACCACGACTGTCCTTAACACCACGTCACCGTCACCAAACACTGCAGTGGTGTCGTACCAGACTGTCATGGAGTGACTCAGAATGGCAGCGGGTCATCTTCAGTGACGAGTCCCGCTTTAGTCTTGGTGATGACGCCCAACGAATCCGTGTGTGGAGGCACCGTGGTCAGCACTGAGATGAAGTTTGTCACCTGGTGTCCCTCCACCTCCACCCCTACCGCACCATCTGCAGGAACGGTGTGAGGATGTTCAAGCTGCATGGGATGGATTATCACAGGACACCGTTAGGAACCTCTACAACCATTAGCAAGTGCTGCGGTGTTGCTAGGAGGTTGCTATGGTAACCAAATGGCTGGTAAGGGGATGCTAGGCAATCGTTGTGGTATTCCAGGTGGTTGCTAAGGTGTTGCTAGGCTGTTGAGCAATGTCCAAAAGCTACAGAGTGTATACTAAGTGAGGCGGTCGCTATGGTATCACAGATGGTTGCTATGTCCCTGCTATGATACCCCAAACTGGGTATAAGTAAATCCTTAAAGAATGGTTTAAGCTAGGACAATAAAGTTCCGCACCCCATAGATTCCTATAGGGAGAAAAAAAAAAAACGTGCTGGGTCGGAATGCTGTACACGAGCACATCTTTCCTAACCAGACCAAACATTTTAGGGGACAAAACTATGGACCGCCAGGACTAATGACACACCACAAACAAACAGCCGTACAGAACCGCAGTACTGACTCACAATCACAACACGTAGTACTGTAACAGCAGCTCTCCTTCCTGAACACTCCTCAACATCGTACGGTTCAGTTTAGCTACAAACACTGAAGGTCAGAACTGACTGTACCAGTTCTCCAGCTCTAGACTGCCTGAAACTCCACGCAAGATTATGCCATCTGTCTCAATTTGCCCCCCTCGGAATAGTTATAGAGAAAGACGGGACTCGCAGAGAGGATGGATAGAACCTGGTTATATGTTCCAAGGCCAGACGTGTGTATCAGCAATCAAACCACTGATACAGAGGACATGGCTTAGGACCATTGAGGCATCAATAGGAATCCTGCACTGCGGACGAGTTCTTTTAGATGGAGAAAGACGATGCAAGGCATTACACATTCCCAAGCAGGGCTTATATAACACCATGACCCGGAGTAATATTCCAACGCAGCTCTAAAGCTATGGGTGTATGACCATCCACGGCCATCCACGGCCATCCACGGCCATACACAATAACATCACTTTATCACAGGCAGTTTGTAGAACCAAGGCTTTCTGTGCACTACTACATCTGAAACGAACTACATGCTGCCGGTAATATAGTATTCAGAGCCGCTCAGCCCTGTACCGTCACCACACGCAGCACAGAGGGGAGAGGGTGAAGTGGAACCATCCATCCGGGGCGCGTTTCCAGAAAGCATCGTGGAACAACTCATTTCCTCGTCTTCTAAATCCCTTCATCCTTCTGGGGGTGCTGCAGTACGGCGGCAGAGAAGTGCAAAACAAATGAACAGAGCAGAAAAACAAACAAAAAAACATTTCAGAAAACAAACAATTTTTTAAAGGGCAAAAAAAATGCAGAATTTAAAAAAAAAGGAAATTATGAAAAAAAAATAATAAATTGTTGAATTTTAAAAAAGAAAATAAATAAATTCCAAGGGCAATAAAAAATACTGAATTTCAGAAAACAAAATTACAAAAATAAAAACTAATTCACAAGACATGAAACACTTTTACAAACTGTGAATTCTGAGGGAAAGGGACGGTCTAGCACACAGGAAGTGCTTGCTGCAGACCCTTGTCAATCAAACTGTTTGGCGGTGGTAGAGTGGGTGGAGTTTGGGATGGTTTATCCAGCCGGCACGCTTCTGTTTTTATTGGTGAAGGTGTTTAGAGTTTTTACAAGAGCAGACGGAAGAAACAGACGAACAGGCGAGTCTTAACCACGCGGGGTTGGGAATGCTAATGAAGGTAAGGGGCAGTAACGCTAGCTATAGTGAAGAACCAGCTAGCTAGCTTAAACACGTGCCACAAAATCAACAAAACATGGTTTAGTGTTGTCACCATCCCAAACTCCTCCCACTCTACCACCGCAAAACAGTCTGACTGACAAGGGTCCACATATGCTAATTTGCTTGCCCTTCTCGGCCACTGTACTAGAGCCTGTCCCAGCGCTCACTGGACAGGAAACACCCAGGACAGGCCGCCGGTCCATCACAGGGCAGACACACACACATACACTCTCACACCTAGAGGCATCTCCCGTTCACCTGACCGCATGGAGGAACCCAGAGCACCCGGAGAAGGAAACCCACCCAGACACTCCACACAGAAAGGACCCTGGACGGCTCAGCTGGGACCCCAGGACCTTCGTACTGCAGAGCGACAGCACCACCCACTGCACCGCCCTTCAGTAAACAACTGAACAAAGAATAGAGAGTCTACTCGGTGTTGGTCATCCTCTAGTCCTTCATCACTGGACACAGGACACTGCCCACAGGACACTGCCCACAGGACGCTGCCCACAGGACGCTGCCCACAGGACACTGCCCACAGGAAGCTGCCCACAGGACACTGCCCACAGGAAGCTGCCCACAGGACACTGCCCACAGGACGCTGCCCACAGGACACTGCCCACAGGAAGCTGCCCACAGGACACTGCCCACAGGACACTGCCCACAGGACACTGCCCACAGGACGCTGCCCACAGGAAGCTGCCCATAGGATGCAGCCTACAGGACGCTGTCAGCTGGATAGCGCCAGTTGGTGGACGATTCTCAGTCCAGCAGTGACACTGAGGTCTCATGCCTGATCAGTGTATGTTCACTGTTTACATCCACTATATAGTACAACATAAATACACTCCTTACTTTAGAATGAAGCTACCAAAGTTTCCACCTGCCTGTACCTGCTGTCCCGCCCTGCTAGCTACGGTGGTCAAAATCCCATAAAGGAGAATGTCCCACCCCCAAACGGAGGACATCATTAAGGGGGTTAGGTGGGCCAGGAAGCTAGAACAGAACTAAAATCATAACCTATATAACACATACATGATGCTCTACCCTAACTGGGTGGAATGGATGACATCCATGGGTCAGACGGGAGCGCACTAATTGACTAGCATCTAGAGGGCAGACCTGCGGTTAGCCAAGGGCGTCACATGACCTTGTATGCAAGGAACGTCTTTTGAAGTGAGCCAATGGCACATGATATTGTTGGTGAGTGAAGATTTAAATAGTTCATCCAGAATAGAGGACTAACAGGCGTCCTTCCAGGCCCTGCGCCAGACGGAGGACTGGGGGTGGAAAACCGACTGACTGGCCTAAACCGGACGAGTGGCCACCCTAGTGTAGGGTGTTGAAGTGGTCTGGGTTTAAGCTGTGAGCCTTTAAATATAGCCCAAGTGGAACAAACTGGAAGACTCCTCCGCATGCACATGTTTATTATTTTATTATTCTATTTATTTTTAACTTTTAGAATAAATGCTCCTCAGTTCTCTATGTCCATTGCCACACTGTGTGCACCCCCGGACTCACAAAGGCAAGAGAAACCAGAGTATACATGTGCTGAGAAATCCGAATCCTGAGCTATAATCCAGCTCCCTTTATCAGATCTCCTAATCAGATTTCTAGGCCTAAATCCAATCCGGGTTATTAGTGTATGCTGCTTGTTTACATGGCCACTCGAACAATCAGATAACTGCAGAAGTCTGATTAGGATCTGATTAGTAAGTGTTGACCAGAGAGAAACGCTGATCATCATACGATTCTTTGCTCACTGTTGTTTTGGGAGTTTAGCTCAACCCTTCAGCATCAAGTACAAGTGCAGACTGATTGGAGGGGAGTGTTCTTGGGCTGGAGTTCTTGGAGGCTCCAGGATGAATCCAGAAAGTGTTTGGGTACAGGATTGAGTGAGATGAACGAGGACTGTGCTTGAAGGACCTTCACATGATGAGGAAGATAGTGATTCTGCAGTGGTGGAAAAAACGAGTGCTTGGCTGTGGGACAGAAGGAGCTGGATCCAGGACGAGGGGGTTGGTCAGAAGGTCTGGTATTTGGGTGGGGGAGTTGACTGTAACCAGAAGAAGAGGTCTAGTTCATTTGTCCCTTTCTGAAGTGTGCAGTAAGCGGTAGGGATGCACCGATCCGATATTAGGATCGGATATCGGCTCCGATATTAATTATATCAGGAACCTCAAAATGAAACTCTCGCAACGCCTGACTCTCAGCGGTGTGAGTGCACTCTGAGGAGGGGGAGAAGCGACCTGCCTCGAGAGGCATGAAACCTTCTATCTGCTGGTCACAAGAGACATGTGCACGTGGCAGCGTGAACTCAAGACTGAGGAACCAAGGTCAGGCAGTCTCAGGCTTAGATAGGTGAGGTGGATCTGCAGGACCCCGAGACCTTACAGTAGACCTGACTTACGAACAGGGTATCGGGTATCCACAGATATGCAGAGTTCATGTATCGGTGGTATCGGAGCTGGAAAATCTGGATCGGTGCATCCCTAGAAAGTGGTGCTGATGAGGAGTCCTGAGTCCTGGTTCTTCTCAAAGTTTCTTCTTCACGTCACTGGGAGTTATTCCTTGTTGCTGTCACCTTCGGCTTTCTCGGTGGCGCCGATAGACTGGAAGAAGGAAGCTGATCAGGCGTGCTCCTCCCCCCAACTTCAGTCTTTACACAGACGGATGTTGAGGCACTTGCGGACGTTTCCGTTGGTCCGTTGGTTGTCACTACAAGACACCTGTGAAGGTTGTCAGTTATCTGGATTGTCAGGCAGCACCCTGTAATGTTCTGTTGCCTCGGCTCGTAATACCGACTGCACACACGACTGTAGCCCAGATGATCCCAGATTGCAGACAAATCCACGCATCAGATCAAGAACAGAAAATGAGCAGCAGAGTGGCTCAGAGATGCAATTCTTCCAACCTGTAACGCGTCACAGACACCTCTATACTCCCGTTATCTCCTTTCAGCAAATGAGTTCTCCAGCAGCACCTACAGCAAGCTATTCAGACTGCAGTCTGGCACATGACAGACAGCTCTCACTTTCAACTTCATAGAGCAGCAAGTTTCCAGAATCAGACACGGTTCATCCCGGAGAAAGATCATGCAACACTACGTCAACAAATCCACAACAACTGCCAGCAGTGAACGCTGTACAGCGCAGGCTGAGCGTGACTGGGATCTGGGAGATCCACCACAGGGTTCGCATGGCTACCCATTTTTGTATTTGTTTTTGTTTTTTCATTTTAGGCTAAAAAAAGTGTAGAAATTCCAAAATGTTCCGGTATGATTTTCCCACTTTGGGTCTGGAAAGTTAAAGACTGTGTCACAGGCCTCTGGACCTCTGTAGCCCAGCCTGAGCTGCTTTTGTGGACATTGACTCTGGACATTGACATGGAGTGACTCAGAATGGCAGCGGGTCATCTTCAGTGACGAGTCCCGCTTTAGTCTTGGTGGAGACGCCCAACGAATCCGTGTGTGGAGGCACCGTGGTCAGCACCGAGATGAACGGTTTGTTGTCACACGTCCAGAAGACCTGGTGTCCCTCCACCTCCACCCCTACCGCACCATCTGCAGGAACTGTGTGAGGATGTTCAAGCTGCATGGGATGGATTATCACAGGACTCCATTAGGAACCTCTACAGCTCCATACCGAGACGTCTGGCGTGTTGGGTTAGCGAACACGGCGGCCCGACGCCATACTGAGAGACAGATTTCTGTATGTGTAGCTCAATAAATATTGATCATATCAGTCTAAATTTATCATCAGTTATTGATCCTGGTCACCTTTATCTTCCTTCCCCACACACCTGCACTCCCACACCTCCTTCTGGGTGTGTAGCTGTTCTATAGACGTTGAGTGTATTTAGCAGGAAGCCTGTTTTCGGGACTCTCCTGCTTCTTTTCCCACTGTTTGTTCCTGAACTCAGAAAGTGTCTCGACTAGACTGAACTTGGTTTAATAACAGACAGCACCTCCAGCACATTTCATATACCTGCCTTTAATTAGCGCTGTCTGAAACCGAGGCCTACAGAGAAGGAGTAATAGTACTGCAGCAACCTAGCGCACCGTCGCCGGAGCGTGGGAGGCGTGCGTGAAGGCTCTCAGGAGGCGCCGCACTCGCGGCAGGAGGCACTTTAACGCGGTAGATTAGTTGTGGATGTTAGTTTAGGATGTTAATGTGCTCGTTGTGCTTTGCTGCTCAAACTCCTAGGCAGAGTGTTGAGAGGCCCAAGCCCCCTGAGGATCACCGCGGAGGCAGGAACGTATAGGGCACGGTTACCTGTCTGCTGTCTCGGGTCACCGCTGCTGTGCTCGATAAAAGAGCGTTCCCATTTTAGTCTACACCCAACACCATCTTACACTCCAACAATGACACCCTGCCACGTACAGTTACCGCATTTCTAGTTGATCTCCTAAATTTCTCATTTCGATATTACTGTAAGCATTCATTTTAATTTAAAATAATTAATTTTATTTAAATTATTAAAGTATTTTCTTCTTTTGAAGGATTTTAGTCAGACAAGTTTTCTCACTACACAGATTCGGTACTTTTGCTTATTTGAAGAATTTTTATATATAAATAATTTTATTAGTTTACAGCAATATCAACATGAGAAATTAAAGATATATCAACTACAAATATGATAACTGTACATGCCAAAAATGTTTAAATAAATTCACTAAAACAAGTAAAAGCATCTTTATAATTATTCTATAATTATAATTATTATTATTTTAAATTATTATTTCCAATAAATTTAAATAGTCTTATTTAAAGAGCTTACAATAATCTATAATGAGCATTATATCAAAAATATATCTAATTTAAAGTTCTCATTTTAAGGCTACTTATTAAACTATTTTTATAAACCCATTTGCTCATGCTGAGATTGTTGAAGTTGTTTTTAATTTTGTGACTTTTGTGTGATTTTAGTAAGCCAAATTTTCACTATACTGGCAAATAATGCTTCAATCATGTTTCTTAAAATTAGTAAAATCATCTGCCAATAAAGTAAGAGAAATTGGTTTACTAAAATCCCTTTTAACAAGTAAAAATTAGCTGAAAAATCATAAAATAAATTAAAACACTTTTCAAATGATAATTGTAATATATATTAATTAGATATAAGATAATTCTATTTACCAAGACGTCTTTTTTTGTTTTTTGCAGTGTAGTTTCTCTTAGACGGTGAACCACAAAGAGGCTTAGGCTAGAACAAGGTCCTTCAGTTTATGAGTTCTCCTAGATCATCTTTCTGTCTGCTCCTCAACTTCTGACTACAGCTTTCTGTAAGTAAAGTTTGAGGCAAGACATATGATTAATACACTATAACGTTTATGCGTGTTTTAATAATGTATTATATTTGAATGCAGGTTTTGTTTGTGTAGTTGGTTTAGAATGAAGAACGAACCTTTGATCTTTGAGTGAAACACATTCTAACAGTGAAAATGATCAGATCTGCTGTTTATTCTTTGTAATATTACATAAAACTGGTGAAGAAAAAAATGAAATATTGATTCTGGCTACTAAAACTCATCTCTTTAACTCAGCATTTAGTTAAAATCTAGATTAACACGGTATTTATATATATATGTATCTGTGTATATATGTATGTTGTTTATTTATTTATTTATTATTATTATTATTAATATTATTGTTATTGTTATTATTAATAATAGAATAATACAGATTAAGCCGTTTATCAGACTATATCTTTCCCCGATATGTTAGATACGTCCTCTTTCCTTTATTTCCACGACGGAACCAACAACAGAAGCTTCCTCCGGAGATCCGGCGGGCGAAGGCAGTGCAGGGATAATGGACACGCAGGAATTCTGTCCGAGCTTCCTACAAGCCCTACAAGGCCATTTACATTCCTAACCTGAGCCTGTGGCATCGCAGCAGCCTTGCTAACCTCACTGACATCATTCTCCATGACTGCAGACAAAAGGACAGAGCGATTTCACCTCTTTAAACCCGTTTCAGACGAGGACGTACCCGAGCGCAGAGTGCAGGCATAAATCACACTAATGTTTGGTGAGAGGAAGTGCTCCAGTGGCCACATCATGCCCAGGTGGGCCGTTGACCCAGGAGGCCGCGGGAAAACCAACGACTAGGCAAAAAACGTTGGCCCAGGGTGCACTGGGGCTGAGGCGGGGGAAATCAGGCGGGGAAACGGCACGCAGATGGTCAGCCTTTATAATGATCTAACGCTGCCTTCATGACAGCTGGAAATGTTCCAGTATGGAAGTTCATACATCTCACCCCCAGCATTCCACTCTCTCAAAATAAAAGGTTCCTTTACGGTTCCTGGCTTGGCATATACCTTAAACCTTCAGGTCTGAAGATGCTTTGAACTTGCGCCTTTGAAGAACCATCTACTGAAGGGTTCTTCAAGGTAGCTCAAGATGATCTTCCGCAGCTTTGCTCCGAGAGAACTCCTTTTGGCAGCTGTATATTTTAAAGATGGACATATGTGTCGTGATTTGAGCCCACTTTTAAGCCCCTTCTGGAAGACTTTCTGACTTAGAAATGAATTTCCAGCTCAAGCTCGATTAAAAGTAGGAGATCTGGTGTAAGAGGGAAAAAGGGCCAGTCTTCAACAGTCGTATAAAGCTCGGAGTGATCGGAGGCCTCCCAACGTTTCAAGCGTCTCAGTTTAGCATGTCAGAGACTGTGAGGCTGGTTACAGGCCTGAGTTCATTTACACCTGGTTTCACAGACCCACCTGCAGAGGTGAGCAGAGCAGATACGTCCATGATGAAGTAAGAGAACAAAGAGGAGTCAAACATCCAGGAATACACAAATGAAGACGAATGAAAACTAGAAACACTGGCAGCAGGAACAAAGTGGTCAGACAGGCAGTACGAGACCAACCCCCGGACTGGGGGTGCGGTAGTACGTGTTTGTTCCAAACCGGCACAGTGTGTTAGCATATGTGCTTAAAGACTGATTAACGTAATGTGGAACCAAATTCGCATTTTCTATTAGTGTCTAATTAAATCAGCCGTATACACAGTACTGTCTGCTGCTGCTGCTGCAGCGTTCCTGGTATTGCTAACACTAGCTAATGGCTAACGGCTAACCTGGCTAGTGAGCAGAACTGCACAACAAAGCTTCCACTAACCACCCACTAAGGTTTTACTGGAACACGGTCAGCAGAGTTTGGGCTCCACCCCTGCTGTAACTAAGCAAGGGACCTCCACCTCACTGCGTCCGAGACCACCTACTACCGTACTACTCAGGAGGCGGGGATGTGTAGTGTGTCCGGATCCGCAGTAGTCATAAAGCAGTAAGCGAAAGTTCCCCGGATTCCGGTGAGATTTTCAAGTAATTATTCTATAATTATAATTATTATTATTTTAAATGATTATTTCCAATAAATTTAAATAGTCTTATTTAAAGAGCTTACAATAATCTATAATGAGCATTATATCAAAAATATATCTAATTTAAAGTTCTCATTTTAAGGTTACTTATTAAACTATTTTTATAAACCCATTTGCTCATGTTGAGATTGTTGAAGTTGTTTTTAATTTTGTGACTTTTGTGTGATTTTAGTAAGACAAATTTTCACTATACCTTCAAATAATGCTTCAATCATGTTTCTTAAAATTAATAAAATTATCTGCCAATAAAGTAAGAGAAATTGGTTTACTAAAATCACTTTTAACAAGTAAAAATTTGCTGAAAAATCATAAAATAAATTAAAACACTTTTCAAATGATAATTGTAATATATATTAATTAGATATAAGATAATTCTATTTACCAAGACGTCTTTTTTTGTTTTTTGCAGTGTAGTTTCACTTAGACACCTACTACCGTACTACTCAGGAGGCGGGGATGTGTAGTGTGTCCGGATCCGCAGTAGTCATAAAGCAGTAAGCAAAAGTTCCCCGGATTCCGGTGAGATTTTCAAGTATGGAAGCACAGCACACTGTGCTATCCCATAATTCCACTGGAGCTGTGGAGGCGTTCCTAGCTGAGGAAGGAAAAATGGCGGAGAGCTGGACGTCGGCTCTGTAGGAGTGTAAGTAATCTACACGTTTTTGTGCATCACAGTCACGCTATTATATAAAGCCCATTGTACACGTTTATATGAATGAAGGACGGGACTTCTACAGTGGTTGCGTGACGTCTTACGTCAACTGATGTTGACAAGATGGCGGACGTAGTTGCGCCATCCAAGGAACCTACCGCTTCACCGGTCGAGCAGTGCGCACTGGGTTCAGTCTAGTACGTACTAACCAAGTGATTTCTGCTGTGGACAGGGCTGCCCGCTGCTCTGGGCAGAGGTGCTCCCTGCCCCCTGGTGGATGTTCTGTGTGCTGTGTATGGAGATCAGTGCACAGGTGGGTTAAATGCAGAGGTCAAATTCCTATTTCTATTTAAATGGTTCTCAATTCAAACCTTTCTGTGGTTCTCACTGCAGAACAGTGTAACCCTTCTCCACCACATATTCAGAAACCTGCAGGTTTTTGCTTTACCTCTGTCTCATGGTCCAGCTCCAGCTTTGCTTGTATCATGTGATACCTGAGATTTGGGATGCTGAGTGCTTATTAGAATCTGTGTGCGCGCCCTCAGGACAAAAACACCAGCTCTGTAAAGCTCTATGCGGTTTAGAAGTGATCTCTACAGACACAAGCGCACAGGGGTAGAAGTGAGAGCTCAAGGGGTCGGGTTTACCTTCTAGAAGCACCTTCGTGCATTCGGAAGTCGTTTTATTTAGAGGGGTTAAGATAATAATCAGAGGCTTTCTGACCAAAACAATACAGTACACACACACCAACACGACTCACCAGAGACTGGGTATTACCAAATATAATATCTATAGATTAAAATATTAGCTTATCTGATTTATAACCAGCCTTTTTACTTGTTTTACGTTATTTTAGCTAAAAGACAGACACACTGCTATAGAACAAATTCATTGTTTGCCAACAAAGGGCTTCAAGACACCTTCAGGTGGATAACTCAGCAAATAAATTAAATCATAAAATATAAAATATTGTCAATAAGAGTAAAATTACGTTTTGTTTGAGGATGTAATGTCAAATATTCCAAAGAATGTAATGGATTTATATCAGTTTTCCCCGTTTTCCAGCTTTCTAAAGCAGGAGCCTTTGTGTTTGCTAACATTAGCATCTGAAGCTAATCCCAGTTTAGTGAATGAAGATTGAGATGAAGTTCCACCAGCACTATGATACTCCAAAAAGAGTTCCAGGGTGTAAACTAGGACGGGGTGATGATGTTCTGATCCAAATGTGAAGAGTTATTACTCTGTAGAGAGCAATACTACATCAGGAGACCAGCTAGGAGAAGCTAACACTGTTAGCGCTTATGCTAATGACCACAGAGCGAGTGCTTTTGCTCATATTAACACTCGACAGAGGAAAATAACAGCTGGGTTTGATTCTCCACACAGTTCTGTGTACATGTAGACGTGTGTGTATGTGTTTGTGTGTATGTGTTTGTGTGTGTGTGTGTGTGTGTGTGTGTGTGCATGTGGTTGTGTGGAGTACAGCATTACTGGTTTATTGCAGCTAATAAGCTAAACTGCACAGTAGCCAGCTAGCTTATTAGCCTAGTTAGCTGATCTAGAGTGACATAAAATGACCAGAAAAGTGGTGAATCACTGTGACTATAATGGTTCTGTCTCTCGGGCGGGTAGAAGAAGCACTAACGTTAGAACCGTAAGCTTAGCTGGTTCATGTTTTGGTTCTTGTTTTTGCAGGTGTCCTGTTTTATCAGGTGTGTCCGAAACATTAGCCGTGCAAAATTGTGAAGTTATTGATCTGGGAAGAACAGGATGTCCTGTGTTGGCTCAGTAACTCTCTGGACTGGCATAAAATCCTACGTTATCCACTCTGAGATAAGTTCTTGCTGCTGCGACGCATCGTGAGTCTGTCCTATGTATGCCCTGGACCACATTCAGTAACTAAACATTCCACTGGAATTCAGGTAACAACTGTAGACCGTGTCCTCCAGAACGGCTTCTGCATGACAGAAGGTGGAAGAAGGATGCATCCCAAATTGAATTCAGCACACAGCACAGCATCAACTACCCAGACTCTTCTCAATAGCTACGCGTCCCGTCGTATTACATTTCCACAACAGCAGACGCCTTTCACTCCTGCCTCTACCGGCTCATACTCCAGCATCCTGTCGGTGGAAGAACGATGTAGCCTTCCACTGTTCTCATCTTGCTTCATCATTTCCAAACACATTCAGAATTTAGAGTTTGCTTGGGTTGACTTGGGATGTTGTGTAGTGAGTTGCCTGAAGATAGGATCTCTAGGAAATGAGTAATGACAGACTTGCTTTCACATGGGCCTAATATGAGATAGCGCTGATAACAGTGACGGGCATTTCAGAGCACCCCAAAACGAAAACCAAACTACAGGTAATCACACCTGTCAGCACACGTATGCCTCTCAGCATCTTATTATTACTGTACTACATTAAACTCAGACTTAGGAATAGGAACTTAGCCAATTCCCATGTGACCAATTACAGGTATAGTGTAAACACAGCTTGGGGTTGACACAATTTTATTCCAAATTTAGTCTAGTTTTTTTTTTTTTATTCTAATTTTAGTCTTTACCTGTTCACTAGCTCTCTCCACATCACACAATGCTACCGAGCTACAAGGGTGAGTTGTGATATTTGAGTATCTGTCTGAGTTCATTAATGGATATCTGCTTACACAGATCCACAAACAGACTTTGGCCTAAAATGGGAATTTCATTCATCTATATTGATATCGATACTAATACTGCTTATAACATCAATGCTCTTATTGAAACTACTCTCCATAAAAAAACAACATGACATGAAGAGATATGATAGGCTGTGGTCGTCTCCCTATAGCTAAAAATGATAAGCAACGATAAGCCATACATGTTTAGTGACCCCTGGTCATCAGGACTGCTCACACTTACCTACCTAGCAGTTAGCCTAGAATGCTATGCTAGCTACCGCATACAAATCACTGCATCAGATCACTACCCTGCTAAGCTGAATTCCATCCATATTGTATATCTGAAGTGAATATATATATAAATGTACACATGTATGTATGTGTGTGTGTTTGTGTGTATATATATATATATATATATATATATATATATATATATATATATATATATATATATATATATATATATATATATATATATATTAATATTTTCTACCTCAGCCTTAACAGAGTGCTATATTGAAATGTGTATATCTGGATATATCATAGTTTTTATTCATAACTTTATATAACTGTTATATAAAACTGTATATTAGGATAAACAGAGATGTTGTGCTTAGTATTGTATATATTTATTTATTGTCTAATGTATATTTTTTGTATTTAAGTCTGTAAGGGACTACTCACATAGGTTTCTCACTCACCTTTACACCTGTGAATATGTGACGTGACAATAAAAGTGATTTAATTTGAATTGATTTGATTAAGAAGCTGAACTTCAGCCTCGGAGTTTTAATGCTGGTAGTATATTTGAGTATATGGAGTTTTATATACTGCTGCTGATAAACCTGCACTACATGGGTTCTTCATCATTCTACGTCTTTCAGTCAGTGCTATAGCGCCCCCTAGTTCAAGCAGCTGATTCAGTCTAACAGTGTGAGAGTCTCTCTCTACAGCCAGTGTGTGGTGTGTCTGTTCTGGGCTACTGTAGAAACATGGTGGTGGTAGTCTCTGCCGGAGGACGAGCTGCTCCTATGTAGATATGAAGGCTGATTCTAAGATAATCATAATTCTTTGTGGTTACAGATAATTATATACTAATGTACACACAGTATTATGTTATTTTTCGAAATTGACATCAATTTTGTCCAATTAGTTTTAGCAATCAGGAAAAACAGTGACTTGTTGAGTCCAGATTCTGTATTAACCTTCAGAGCTAACTGTCTGTGAGGTTCATGACTAAGAACCAGAGCGGCTCATTAGCAGAGCTTCCTCCAGACTCATTTGGTTCTGGTGAGAATCTGAAACGGCGTGAATTTTGCATTCTGCTTTATTCTAATTCCTAAAAAAGCTGCAGTTTGTGTTTTTCCTCCGCTTACTGGTTCAGCGGTGGAGGCAGGCAGAGGCGGACACAGCGGCGTGACTTTGAACCGATAAAGTCACTTATAGCTAAATAAATTGTCTGCAACCCTGGTGACCCATATTTCTTACCTAAGCACATCGGCCTGTCTGAGGAAGAGCAGGAGAGAGTGGGATGGAGCGAGAGCGGTAGGAGGTGCGGCTTTACACCACGTTTGTCTCTTCAGTAATTACGTTGGGGCTTTTTCTGAATGCCACGTCGCACCTCTGACCCCTCAATTCCATAAATAATGACAGCTGCTATTTTCCAGAAGCTCCGCCTGAGACCATTTGGCCACTTGTTCATCTTATCCCCTTCGTTCTTTCATCCCAGTTACTGATTATATTACACACGGTCCCCTTTTGTCACCATCAATTTCTTCCACACATACAATAAGTACCACATGCTTCTACAGCCTACTGTAACCGCACGCTGGGTCAATCATTACCTAACGCATTTTGTATCAATGGCTTTAAGAAAGCTACAGTGCAAGTGGACCCAAATCATCCCAGTGAAATCCCACCCAGAGCCAACCGAGCCACTCAACCCCCTCACTAGCATTCAGCCCCATTTGCACAATAACCACTGCTATGCTACGCTAACTGCTACGCTGAGCAACAAAACCCAGCAGAACATCTGACGATGATCAGACGCGAAGCCATTGAGCTGCAGTTCCTAAACACCAGAACTTAAATCTGAGGCTCAGTACATAGTTTCATGTTGCTCTGGATTAGCGGCTAGCTAACTAGCTAGCATGCTCTTCTTCATCGTTTGTGAGAATAAAGAAAAGCATGCTAGCTCGTACAGACTGCTCCAGGCCTACATAAAACCTTTCACAAGGAATCCACCAAATGATCCCTTCTGCTGTGCATACATGGGTTTACCAGGAAGGAGCCGCCTTAACTACATGAGTTGCATCAGGAAGGGTCAGCGAGCTTTTCAGCATTAGCATCTTTACACTGCAGGCAAAATTACCATCCCCGAGTCCCCTGTGACTGAACCGTACCTACCACCGTGTAACCCCTCCACCAGCACCAGTGACAGCTGGGACTGGATTGTGCATGGACTGGACAGGGTTCTGGACATAGCTACATCAGTGTTCAGACACTCTCACATCACAGAACTGGTCAGGTGGTCCAGATGTGGTGGATGCCTTCCCTGGCACAGTCCCGAGGAGAATTCCCTGTAGACTGGGATTGTATCCACTGCTGGTAGACCCGTATGACCGTACGCTCCCACACACCTGCAGATTCAGCTACTTCCTTCACACTATGGGAATCTTATCCAGTTGATATAATTCTCATTTTAAGATTTTAGGCTAATTCCACTTTTTTATTTTACTCCGCTGCTCTGACCTGTTTTGGTTGTTTTCAGTGATTTTAGTAGCCAAATTTTTGCATATTATTGGGGGATAATTTTTTATTTATTTTAAGAAATGTGTTTGAAACAAACCCAATCACCATCCTGTGTTGTGGGAAAATCTGGCTTACTGAAATCACCTAAAACAGGTAAAAGGGCCTATTCCAAATCACTTAAATAAGCTTAAAGAAATCGCAAAATTAGAATTTTAAGATGAATCAACAAGATAGAATCTTTTTACTTGCCAAGATATCATATTTGCGGCCTGGGCTACTCGCTATTGAAATAATTGTCTATCAGATGTGCTCATGTTCATGATCTTAGATTTTAGATTTTATTTAAAAGCGTGCACCAGAAGCTACGTGCCTCTAGTTCGTTACACCAAAGGAGCAAATGCATAATGAGCAGGAGTCGCACAGCTTCAGGCCTTAAGTCCGGTTGATGTTGGCGTCTTGAATAAAGCTACAGGAGAAGGAAACGCTTAGCAGCCAGCAAAGCCAAACTAGTGCCCTTTCCAAAGAGGACGTCACTGCCAGTCTCCGGGGAACTGGAGATACAGACCACACAACCGAGTCAAAGAAATTTAGAAACCGGGGCCATGTTCATTTTCTGATCTTTGAATCTCTGTGGATTAGTGGGGAAACTTCACAGGTCAGAAGAGCATGGTGTGTCCTTTCCAACGAGCCCTGGATCTGCATTCCTAGCCTCCAGGGAACTGGAGATATCGGACCCTGGGACCATCAGGCTCCTCACCTGTTGTCTGCTCGGAGGCGTCCATGTTGTTAGTGTCTCAAAGCGTCATCACCGAGCCTGTGCAACCCCCTACTAATGATACGGTTGTGACATCACAGCCAAATTCTGCAGTTTGGGTTTGGTAAAAATTTTAAAAATGTAAATTTTCAAAATTAAAAAACAAACAAACAAAAAAAAGTTCAGCAACGGAGCCTACTTAGAGAGGAACATTTTGAAACAGTGTTTATACAGTGCATCAAAGTCTTCTCTTCCAACATGGCAAGGAAAATTGGGTTTGCCATGATATGGGTGCTTTAATCATTCCGCATTTCTGCCCTGCAAGATCTCGACTCGGAACAGGACAAGCTTCCTATCTGCTCCTACCACACTCCTCTCTCTCTCATCACTGGTCCGTGCCTGGCCGTTCAGGTTCACTCCGGGACGCTAAGTAAGCGCTGCTAGCTTGAGGAAATACAGCGTCCCCCCCCTTCAGCTCAGCCCAGCCCCCCCCTCACCACCCCACCTCTGAGCTTTAGTGTGGCCGCCACCTCCGACAATAGCTGGCTTTGACAGCTCTGCATAATTCATGCGCTGTGCAGCTCCCTCGCTGAGGCAAAGCCAAGCTTCCAGCCACTCACTCACACACACACCGCGAGGCGGAGGAGCCAACCGGCGAAAGGAGAGAAAAAAAACAGAGAGAGAGAGAGAAAGAAACTGCAGACGGGAAACAAGGGCACGCTTCCATTAGCCAGTGCCTGTTCCCGGCCGACACGGCGGCAGCCTGCGAGAGCGCCGGAGCTGTCTGGGGCTTTGTCGCTTTCTCAAGAAGGGTGAGAGAGAGAGGAGGAGAAAGAGAGAGGTGCTCTTATGAACCTCTTTTGCCTCCGCTCATGATCTCTGAACAGCTCTCGGAGGAATACGCCACACCAGGACGAACAGACTCCCCGCTAGTGTCTACTGAAAGGAGAAGTTCATCAGGAGCACAAATTCACAGAGCTGAACACCAAACGCAGCCGATCAGTCAACACCGGCTCGCTTCAGCTGCCGTAGCTAACAAGTACACGAAGATTATCAACCAACGTTCAGTAAATTCTAACATTAAGATGTAAACAGAGCCAATCAGGGTGGTTTAAAGATGTACCCAGTGAGATCTGTTCCCAGTGGAGGTGAAGGTAACCAGACCACTCAGAAGACACGTGTAGGTTCACTGGTGGGTTAGGTCAATACAGTGTCTATAGGAGTGTTCTAGACATGGAGAACCCTGGTTCCCACCACCACCACTGTAATATACCTCAAGAACTATTCACCAAATTTCCAAAGACTATGATCCGAATGTGGACCTGCACTGGTTTGATTGACTATCTAACCCACCAGTAAACCTACACGTGTCTTCTGAGTGTGTATGGAATGTTGGTGATGAAAATCTGGAAAACCTGGAAATACTAAGTTCCTTTGGGGGACTATTTGACCTCACAGCGCCCTGCAGCATGTATCCCTCCACCATGAATGGAGTTTAAGGCTGAGATCTTCTCCACACTATCATAAACAGCGTCTCAGACATCAGGCAGCGTATTCAGAACCACCTCCTGTAGGAACTTCCTGTGAGGGAGCTTTTAGAGGGGACGTCTGGTTACCTTCACCACCACTGGAAACAGATCTAAAGGGGTACATCATCAAACCACTGTGAATGGCTTTCCAGGCTTATTAGCTCCAATGCTAAAAGACGTAGACTCCCTTTTAAACTGCGGTTTTAGAACAATGACACACAGGAAGTGGTCTCCCCTGAAAATCTGAAGCTCAGTCCAAGTCTCACCTGCAGCTGAGCGATCTCTAATTTCCTAAATGTGAAGATATGAATGCCTCATTAGCGAAGTTCGCTGGCCTTGTGTGCTCCTGGCCTCCACTGATGAAAGGTTTTCCCAATTCTACTCATGTTTCGGGAGGTGGGGGGTGTTATATAGGTCATGATCGCACACTCGCTGGCGGAATACTGAGATTCCAGCCTTTATTATTAAAACATAAGTCTGAAACGCCCTGCGCTTTAGGACCGGATCTCAATTTTTGCCTGCTTTGGTCTCGCGGAGCTGGGACTCAGCTCAGTGGAAGTGGCGCTAACTTTATATAGTTTGTGAATCAAAAGCTTTTATTGCTGTCTAGAATAAAACCCAGCGAGGCATGAGGTTCCAGAACTCTCTCATTTTTTTCTCCAATTGAAAATAGGTTACTGCATTGTGAGCGCCGCCCAGCCAAACTGAAAAAATGAGGTTTCACACCCCTGTAGACTCAACGCTGCACCGCCCAACACAAAGCCACTCAAATGATGTCTGCACAGAACGACTGCGAATACGCCAAAACGCATGTGTGTATGGATCGCGGAGGCGTGACCACAGATCATTCACATCCTGCTCTGATTGATCAAACAGAACATTCATTAACCCCCAACTTTTAAGGAAATGAAATCTGACTCGTTTGTTTTATTAAGGCCAATCAAAGTCAATATGTTCTCCTGCATTATTACAGAATACGTATAGGAATGTTTATAGACTGATATCTCCTGTTCTAGCGTATAGAAGTGTTTATTGAGGGTGTTTATGGACTGATATCTCCTGTTCTAGCGTATAGAAGTGTTTATTGAGGGCGTTTATGGACTGATATCTCCTGTTCTAGCGTATAGGAGTGTTTATTGAGGGTGTGTATGGACTGATATCTCCTGTTCTAGCGTATAGGAGCGTTTATTGAGGGCGTTTATGGACTGATATCTCCTGTTCTAGCGTATAGGAGTGTTTATTGAGGGTGTGTATGGACTGATATCTCCTGTTCTAGTGTATAGGAGTGTTTATTGAGGGTGTTTATGGACTGATATCTCCTGTTCTAGTGTATAGGAGTGTTTATTGAGGTTTTCTAAATCTGGTTATGGACGTATAACACAACACTATATAAAAGCAGAACTATAAGCAGAACGGCTTTAATGTAAGGTAATAGTGATATTAAAATCCTATTAGACATATGAACAGATGAATATTAACACGCACAAACTCATGATCTGTTCCAGATTTACTCCAGATGGAAGGAGCTCCTACACTATTCTCTCAGAATGATTGTATTCATAGTTTTCTAGAACGGAACAATTATTCAGTATCAAGCACACCTCCAGCTCACCAACAGCAAATTGGACTGCAAATGGAGACACTCTATCCACTACCGCATGCTAAACTGCTGAATCGATTAAAACGCATTGTTCCCTCGTCCCAAGGGTTCTATACGCGCCTCTCCATCTCTCTCCACTTTTCCTCTCCTCTCCTTTTCTCACAGCCCGCAGAGAGGGGTGTACATCTCTAACCGCGCAACAATGCGACTCTATTACCATTCTTTAGGAAGATGTGCCTCCAGATCCTCATTAAATGATTCAGCGCATCATAAAGTCTCAAATTTCACTATGACTCACTTAAATGTACAATTCTTTATCAGTTCATAGCAAAATAACTGAATTCACTTACAGTATACGCCTCGTAAAACGCCAAACCTGACTCTAAATGATTTTATTTAGTTTAGAAATTAATTTAATTTAGTAATTACGATTTTTTTATTTGATAATATCACATTAAAAAGCAGAATTAATTTCCAAACATTTTTTTAATTTGATAAAATCTCACATTTCACTGAAATCTCCATTCAGTCTCTATAGCTGTGTCAGAGGACATCATGTTTATTAGAGATGAAATTAATTAATACACACGTATGGCTACATTTGCCCATTTCAGACTTTTCATACACCTCTTTCTGTATTTTGGGGGTGTTTACATTTCATTAGGATTATGTTCTTTTATAAAACGCCATCACCTTCATCACTTTCTTCTTATAACGGGGACATACTACTCGCTCATGCCCAAGTTAACACGGTTCTCTGGGGCCCTAATAAAATCTGTGATATGATTTTGTCAGCAGCTTGGCTTCACGCTACCATATGTCTATACTCTGGAGATATTTCCACACGTTCTCTCATTTTACTCTCACCTGATTCACCTGCTGATCTGATGAAGTTCATCTCACAGACATTCAGCTAACACGCTAACAGTGATAACGTTACTGTGGCGCGCCAATAAGAGCAAGAGCTATCTAGAACATTACATATCCATTAATATATTACCTCAACTGTTAGTGTTAGCTAGCGCTAAACACCAAGAACTATCTAGAACATAACCACTCTGTTAACACTGCCTCAGCTGTTAGCGTTAGCTAATGATAAATGCCAAGAACTATCTAGAACATTACCACTCTGTTAACACATTGCCTTAGCTGTTAGCGTTAGCTAGTGCTAAATGCTAAAAAAGTATCTACAACACTCCATCAATTTATTAACACAGCTGCATATGCATTAGCTAGCGCTAAACAGTAAGAAGTATCTAGAATATGGCATCACACTTAATATATTACTTCAGGTGTTAGCATTAGCTAAAGCTAAATGCCAAGAACTTTCTAGAAGATTACATCTTGAACACTATATCTCTTTTAACATAGATAGTGTTAGCTAATCTAGAACATTATATCCTTTATAGACTCAGCTGTTAGGAGTTAGCTAGTGCTAAACACCAGTAACTATCTAGAACATTATATCTCCTTTAATATATTAGCTCATAACTCTATAGTGCTAAATGCCAAGAACTATCTAGAACATTAATATTTTAGCTTAGCTGTGAGCATTAGCTAGCACTAAACTATCTCTTTGTTGAGTCCCATGTTTCCTGATCCACGAAAACTGACTGGGTGGTCTTATTTCCCAGTTCGTAAGCCAGCAAGATACAACACAAACAACCGTACAAGCTCCGCCCACTCACACTGCTGTTATCAGGAGAGTTTAGGCCAGCCAGCCAATCAGAACAGAGCTCATTTACATACACCGGCAAATGCGGTAGCAGAGACAGCCTGGGGGAGAGCGGGAGGCTGGAAGACGATCTCCAGAAAAGAATTATCACTGTTTTTGGTGCATAAAACCACAAAAAGGCTGTAAGTGGATCTCACGGGGAGAAACGAAAATCTAAACTCGGGATACGGTTCCTTTACTTCCACAGCGCAGACAGTCCGGGAGAGGAGAGCTGGCGCGTGGTCAGCCAACCGGAGGTCTATAGCAAATCACACTCATCACACACAGCGGGAGGCGGGCGAGAGAGAACCACGGTGAATCAGAGAGAGAGAGGGGGAGAGGGAGGGAGAGAGAGAGAGAGAGAGAGAGAGAGAGAGAGAGAGAGAGAGAGAGAGAGAGGGAGAGCGAGAGAGGAAGAGGGAGGGAATTATAGAAAGAGAGGGAGAGAGAGAGAGTGAATTGAAGAGAGGGAGAGGGAGGGAAGGTGTGAGAGGGAATTAGAGAGAATAAAAGAGAAAGAGAGAGAGAAATAGAGAGAGAGAGAGAGAGAGAGAGAGAGAGAGAAATCGCGAGAAAGAGAGAGAGCGAGAATAAGAGACACAGAGAGAGAGAGGAAAAGAGAAAGAAAGAATAAAAGAGAGAGAGAGAGAGAGAGAGGAAAAGAGAGAGAGAGAGAGAGAGAGAGGAAGAGAGAGAGAGAAAGAGAGAGAGAGGAAGAGAGAGAGAGAGAGAGAGAGAGAGACAGGAAGAGAGAGGAAGAGAGAGAGAGAGAGGAAGACAGAGAGAGAGAGAGGAAGAGAGAGAAAGAGAGAGAATAAGAGAGAGAGAGAGAGAGAGAGAGAGAGAGAGAGGAAGAGAGAGAGAGAGAGAGAGAGAGAGACAGGAAGAGAGAGGAAGAGAGAGAGAGAGACAGGAAGAGAGAGGAAGAGAGAGAGAGAGAGAGAGAGAGAGAGAGAGAGAGAGAGAGAGAGAATAAGACAGAGAGAGAGAGAATAAAAGAGAGAAAGAGAGAGAGAGGTTGAGAGAGAGAGAGAGAGAGAGAGAGAATAAGACAGAGAGAGAGAGAATAAAAGAGAGAAAAAAAAAGAGAGAGGTTGAGAGAGAGAGAGAGGTTGAGAGAGAGAGAGAGAGAATAAGAGAGAGAGAGAGAGAAAAAGGTTGAGATAGAGAGAGAGAGGTTGAGAGAGAGAGGTTGAGAGAGAGGAAGAGAGAGAAAGAGAGAGAGAGAATAAGAGAGAGAGAGAGAGAGAGAGAGGTTGAGAGAGAGAGAGAGAGAGAGGTTGTATCCCAGTGCTCTGTAAATCTGCGGTGATTTTCGGGGAGGTCTGTGAGGAAGTATGAACTGATGGGTGTTTCCAGTAACTACAGCACAGAACCCTGGAGATAAACGCGGCACGGTTCCGGCGTGCGGCGCCGCCTCGCTCAGGCTTGGGGATCCTAATGATCTCTCAGCAGAGCCGTACCCCAGCACTCCGTCAGCCGCGCGCCTCCGTACGTCTTACAGGTTAGATAGGCTGGACAGAGCGGGCAGTGGCCCATTTAATGAGGGCTGTCCCACTTCATCATCTGCCCACCCGAGCCCCTGCGAGGACCAGTCCGGACGCAGCGCTGGCGGCAGTGTCACTGCGCTGTGCCGTGCGGTAACAGCAGCGAGGGCGGTGCTGGGCGTGTGCTGATTAGTACAGTATATGACACACGGCTGAGGACATCCCGCTCCGCTGCGTCTCTGTGTTACAGTCAGATGCAGCACAAACACGGGACTTCCATTCCCTCCGCTAGTCTCCCGTCACCACTAACTGGGAAAACCGGCTCGCGTCTCCGTGTCCTCCGTCTCTACTGAGAGGGAAAGGGATTGAGAGAGAGAGAGAGAGATAGAGAGAGACAGAGAGAGATGAAAGACAGTAGACTGCAGCACTGCAGGCGGTTATGGACTTTCCAGCATCAGTAACTCTGACCACACAGAGCTCCACAGGCCGGAGCTGGAATACTCAGATCGGAGCCGGAGCGTATGAACCCCGTAAGCGGGGGTTACTGGTGATGTTCTCGGCGCTGCTGATCTGTGCTGCTGTCATTAGGGACGCAGTGATTTCTATTTATAGCTGGTACATGCACTGCTGCGCCTGTAGACACAAAAACACAACTCCCATCTTTACATTCACCCAGAACCGCTCCGCATAGGACTGTCCAAACGGCCCCGCATAGGACTGTCCAAACGGCTCTGCATAAGACTGTCCAAACGCCCCCGCATAGGACTGTCCAAACCACCCCGCATAGGACTGTCCGAACGCCCCCGCATAGGACTGTCCAAACCACCCCGCATAGGACTGTCCGAACGCCCCCGCATAGGACTGTCCAAACGGCTCTGCATAAGACTGTCCAAACGGCCCCGCATAGGACTGTCCAAACGGCCCGCATAGGACTGTCCAAACGGCCCCGCATAGGACTGTCCAAACGGCCCCGCATAGGACTGTCCAAACGGCTCTGCATAAGACTGTCCAAACGGCCCCGCATAGGACTGTCCAAACCACCCCGCATAGGACTGTCCAAACGGCCCCGCATAGGACTGTCCAAACCACCCCGCATAGGACTGTCCAAACGGCCCCGCATAGGACTGTCCAAACGGCCCCACATAGGACTGTCCAAACGGCCCCGCATAGGACTGTCCAAATGGCCCCACATAGGACTGTCTGAACAACTCCGCATAAGACTGTCCAAATGGCCCCACATAGGACTGTCCAAATGGCCCGCATAGGACTGTCTGAACGACCCCACATAGGACTGTCTGAACAACTCCGCATAAGACTGTCCAAACGGCCCCGACATAGGTCCTGTCCAACATGGCACCCACATAAGACTGTCTGAACAGCTCCGCATAAGGACTGTCCAAATGGAAAGGACTGTCCAAACGGCTCTGCATAAGACTGTCCAACGGCCCCGCATAGGACTGTCCAAACCACCCCGCATAGGACTGTCCAAACGGCCCCGCATAGGACTGTCCAAACGGCCCCACATAGGACTGTCCAAACGGCCCCGCATAGGACTGTCCAAATGGCCCCACATAGGACTGTCCAAACGGCCCCGCATAGGACTGCCCAAACGGCTCTGCATAAGACTGTCCAAACGGCCCCGCATAGGACTGTCACAACCACATCCCGCATACGACTTGTCCAAACCATAAGACTGTCCAAACGGCTCCGCATAAGACTGT
>JAMWET010006997.1:247500-260000 GCA_024036415.1 Prochilodus magdalenae
ATGAGGGAATCAGCCCAATGCCAGGGGGCTTTATACTCCTCTAGCCTACTCATGGCAATGGGCATGGTGACCTTAAGCTGTATTGTCATGATGGCAGGAGACGGACGACAGCAAACCGGATATTCCTGCGGAAATCCTGGTGACAATTCCACAGACCACAGGGAACAGCAGAATGCGCCATCGAAAGTTCAGTTTACCTAACTTCTGTCGGAATAATCTCCTCAACCGGAATCGACCTGAGAACCTCCTCTCGGGGTTCTTCCCTGGGCGTTTTTCCTCGCCTCGGTTGCCTCTGGCTTGCTGTGGGGGGCTTGGACCCAGACTTCCTTTCCTACGCCTGTACATGGACTCCGTGTTTTTCTTTTCCTCTATATAAACTGCTCCTCTGTGAAGCTGCTTTGAGACAAGGCGAGTTGTAAAAAGTGCTAAACAAATAAATATTGATTGTTGGACTGATTGATTGATTTTGCAGGGAGTTATGGATGCCAGACGTCTTGTTGTGGAATTCCAGATGAAGCCTGTAAATACAACAAAAGTCTCTCCTGGTTTATTCCCCCTTAAATACACGGTATGGAGGCCTCCATATGGGCTGTATTTACAGCTTGGTTCCCACATATGGTCTGGGCAGGTGGGCATATGCACGCTCTGCTTCTGGAACACTGAGGGTTTCCTGATACAGGCCCTGTAGGGTAGCTTTTGGACGTGCAGACATCACCGTAGAAACAGGAAGCACCAGAGCTGTGTCAGCTTTCCAACCTCACCAGAGCAGCTACGCATTTGTGGGCGGAGTCTGGACACAAGTTAAAATAAGTTTAACAGCAGTCTCACCTTTTAAACACGGCCGTCGTGCTGGGAGTGCTGTCATGGCGCGTTGTCTTTAAACCGAAATGACTCCGTCACCGTTAAAGCTTTCTGAGAATCTGACGTGTGACCTGGACGAGTATATATCTATAAATGCTTCACTCTAAAAATGCTGTCCCACGTTTTCACTTCGCTCCTCAAACACAGAGCAGGAAGTGAGGCCGCACCCCCATGGCCACATGGTGAGATCAATGATCATGTGTCCCAAAATCAGTCTGTGACATTCCGCTATTACCGAAAGTCAGATCTTCTGATTTTGTGTGTCTTAATTAAATGCATGGTGGTGGTATGTGTACAGCTGCTAAAAGGTGTGTCACCACCAAAACAGTCATCACCGAAACAGTCATCAACGAAACGGTCATCAACGAAACGGTCACCATGAAACCAGTCACCACCGAAACGATTATCATCGAAACAGTCATCACCGAAAATGTCACCAACGAAACGCTCACCACCGTAACAGTCACCACCAAAACGTTCACCACCAAAACGCTCACCATGAAACCAGTCACCACCGAAACGATTATCATCGAAACAGTCATCACCGAAAATGTCACCACCGAAACGCTCACCACCGTAACAGTCACCACCAAAACGTTCACCACCAAAACGCTCACCACTGCGACAGTCACCACCAAAACAGTCACCATCAAAACGCTCACCACCGTAACAGTCACCACCATAACAGTCACCACCATAACAGTCACCACCGTAACGCTCACCACCGTAACAGTCACCACTGAAACAGTCACCACTGAAACAGTCACCACCGAAACGTTCACCACCAAAACGCTCACCACCGTAACAGTCACCACCATAACAGTCACCACCGTAACGCTCACCACCGTAACAGTCACCACCAAAACAGTCACCACTGAAACAGTCACCACCGAAACGTTCACCACCAAAACGCTCACCACTGTAACAGTCACCACCGAAACGCTCACCACCGCAACAGTCACTACCGAAACGTTCACCACCATAACAGTCACCACCATAACAGTCACCACCGTAACAGTCACCACCATAACAGTCACCACCGTAACGCTCACCACCGTAACAGTCACCACCAAAACGTTCACCACCGTAACAGTCACCACCGTAACAATTCACCACCAAAACGTTCACCACTGAAACGCTCACCACTGTAAAAGTCACCACGGTAACAGTCACCACCGAAAGCTCACCACCGTAACAGTCACCACCGTAAGAATTCACCACTGAAACGCTCACCACCAAAACAGTCACCACCGAAACAGTCACCACGTTAACAGTCACCACCGAAACGCTCACCACCGTAACAATTCACCACCAAAACATTCACCACTGAAACGCTCACCACCGTAACAGTCACCACCGAAACAGTCACCATGTTAACAGTCACTACGGTAACAGTCACCACCAATACAGTCACCACCGAAACGTTCCTCACCAAAATGTTCACAACCTAAATATTCACTAATGTCCGGCAGTGTTATGACCGCCGTGCTGAAGACTCATCTGTAGTATTAGTAAACTGATCCTGATTGAGATACAGGGTCACTCAGCTGTAGGAGATAAGAGTCCCGAATGTGTTTCAGCTCATAAGTACTCCGTTAACATGATCTTTAATTTATAATGTGTGTGTTCAGGAGGTGGTGTTGCTGAGTTTGTGCTGAGTCAGACGGACGTGTCACAGCTGTACAGGTATAACCTACACATGGCCAGTTTAACAGATCAGATTAAACTCTCATCCAGAGCAGAGTGAGCTGAGCGAGTGTGTCCGTCCGCAGCCACTACGCTGAATAAACAGAGCACGCGTTAGTGTGAGTGTGTGTGTGTGTGTGTGAGCGTGTGTGTGTGAGTGTGTGTGAGCGTGTGTGTGTGTGTGTGTGTGTGTGTGTGTGTGTGTGAGTGAGTGTGAGCGCGTGTGTGTGTGATCTGCCTGATCAGCAGTGTGTGTGTATTTGTCAGGCTACATTAACCTTCTGTTTGCTTAACACTCAGAATTAAAATAGGAGTGAAGGCCAAACCCTACCGCATCTCTCTCTCTCTCTCTCTCTCTCTCTCTCTCTGTCTGTCTCAGACAGAACTGTATTATACAGTCGTATGTCCAAGGTTCTTTCCCCAGCTGCCTGGTTGGAACTTCAGCCTTTTCTCTGTTACAAGGTGACATCATCTCGTAACACACTAATAGCCTGCCTAACTGCCTATGAGGACAATACTTCTGTAAGAGTGGGAGTGCAGGTGTGTTGGGAAGGAGGATAAAGGGTACCAGGATCAATAACTGATGATAAATTTAGGCTGATATGATCAATATTTATTGAGCTACACATACAGAAGTCTGTCTCTCAGTATGGCGTCGGGCCGCCGTGTTCGCTAACCCAACACGCCAGACGTCTCGGTATGGAGCTGTAGAGGTTCCTAATGGTGTCCTGTGATAATCCATCCCATGCAGCTTGAACATCCTCACACAGTTCCTGCAGATGGTGCGGTAGGGGTGGAGGTGGAGGGACACCAGGCCTTCTGGACGTGTGACTACAGACCGTCCATCTTGGTGCTGACCACGGTGCCTCCACACACGGATTCGTTGGGCGTCTCCACCAAGACTAAAGCGGGACTCGTCACTGAAGATGACCCGCTGCCATTCTGAGTCACTCCATGACAGTCTGGTACGACACCACTGCAGTCTTTGGTGACGGTGACGTGGTGTTAAGGACAGGCGTGGTAACGGTCTGTGTGCATGTAGTCCTGCGTGGTGCAGCCGTCTGCCGATGGTGCTGCACTAACAGGAGGACTCATGGAGGACACCACTGCTCGCTGGAGGTCTGTAATGGTGGTGTTGGGTCAGTCAGGTACAGAGATAAGACCCGCCCCTTGCTCACCTCACATGTGTGGCTGAGCCTGAACCCTGGATCATCAGAATGTCTCATGATGTCAAACCTACACACCAAGTTTTACTCCTGTTGGTTGATTCCTTCTAAACACACGTACATCTCCCTGTTGCTTCTTCTCTTTCTTTTTTCTCTCTGCTTGTCTTTATCCCCTCTCACTTTTCTCTATCGCCCCTTGTCTTTCTCTCCCCTCTCTCACTTACTTTCCTCTTGTCTCTCCCTCCCTCTCTCTCTCTCTCTCTCTCTCTCTCTCTCCCTCTCTCTCCCCCTCTCTCTCTCTCCCTCTTTCTCTCTCTCCCTCTCTCTCTCTTTCTCCCTCTTTCTCTCCCTCTCTCTCTCCTCTCCCTCCCTCCCTCTCTCTCTCTCCCTGTCTCTCTCTCTCTCTCTCCCTCTTCATCTTTCTCTCTCTCTCTCTTTCTCTCCTCTCGCTGTTCTCTCTCTCTCTCTCCCTCTCTCTCTCCCCCTCTCTCTCCTCCTCTCTCCTTATCCACCCCTGTCTCTCTCTCCCTCTCTCTCTCTGTCTCTCCTCCTCTCTCCTTATCCACCACTGTCTCTCTCTCCCTCTCTCTCTCTGTCTCTCCTCCTCTCTCCTCTCTTTCTCTCCCTCTCTCTCTCTCTCTCTCCCTCGCCCCCCCCCCTCTCCCTCCCCCTCTCCCTCTCTCCCCCTCTCTCTCTCTCTCTCTCTCTCTCTCTCTCTGGACGTGTCCATGCACTAATTTAAACACTTTTCTATCATAAGCATTTTCTATTCGATCACAGCACAACAGCACAGGGCACTTTAGCTGATCAATAACCGTGACGGTGAGTCAAACTCTGCGTCCAGTGTTGATTTATGACCGAAACTATTCCGAAACCTGCCGGTCAGGATCCGTTCAGGATCCGTTCAGGGCTGGATTAGGGCTGAATTAAGCCTTCAGGCTGAGGGGCGGGGGCGGGGGGCGGGGGCGGGGGTGGAGCTGACCGGTGAGCAGTTTTTAATAAGCTTTCATTCAAATAAAAATCCCATAAAAACAAAAGAGCCCTGAAAAACACAAAGCTCTGGGTTTTATTCCGCGATCTAAGACGATCTGAGGAGGCGCTCCAGTCGGCCGGCGCCGCGGCGATAACCCTTTATCTGTTCCCAGCGTATTTTCTTCACGCTCCAATGATGCAAGCTAACGAAAGCGCCCGAAGATTTCTGTTTCCCCTGAGCGGATGTGACAGCGCTGCAGCCGCGGCGACACCTCTTTACTTCCCGCTCTACCTTTCCTCCACTTCTTTTTTCCCGGCTGTTCTCAGGATGGGCGATATGCCATCGTTATTGTGATAAACTCTGTCCCGGTACTCTGATACGGAACGTGGTCCGGACCATGAAGAAGACGGATTCAGACCAGCCTCCAAACAATAACACCCAGCGTAACAGCACAGGCTGCATAGTAACAAGCAGCTGATTGGACGGCAGCCTGTTAGGACTGTACTCATATTTACTTTTATTTTTCCCTCTGTTTTTATTGTTTCGTTTTTTTTTTCGTTTCGTCTCATTAAAAGAGAAATACGTCCATTAAAAATCTATTGTCGATTTAAAAACTTTAAGAATATGTAAAGCACCAAAAATCCAGTCAATATTACCATTAAATACAACTTGGTCTGTTTTGAGCATCATGTAACATAATTCTACAGTCGAGTCACATTATTATGACCAGCTGGTATCTAGAGTAACCGAAGCACAGACAGCTGCTAGACGGGCTGGGAGTGACTCAGTAAGGTCCTGGTGGGTCATCGCAGGTATCCAGGGCCACAGCTGCTGGAGGGGACGTGGGAGAGGGGAATGCGGAAATCAAGGTGGTCCCACAGATGCTCAGTCAGGTTCAAGTCTGAGGAATTAGGGGGCCAGGGTGATACATGGATGTCTTGGTCATGCTCTTCCAGCCAGTGTCGGACATTTCTAGCCGTGTGACCTGTGGCATCGTCTTGCTGGAAGGTCCCCTCCGCCCCAGGGGGGACAGTCAGCATGTATGGGTGTGCGTGACCTGCAGGGATGGGTTCATACCCAGATCGGTTGAGAGTGCCTTCAACATGGATGAGTGGGGCCCAGAGGATGCCACGAAAGTCTGACCGCTGTAGAAAGTAGGAAGTGGTCATAATAATGTGACTCAACAACTACAATTATGTGTCCCATTATTTTCTCCCCCCAAAACAATTATTAAGTATTTTATTACACATATTAAATTTAAGAATATCTCTTTTATGCGAGGCAATTTTTAATGCGTCCATTAAAATAATGGTTCTTTAGTTTCTTAAAAGCCTTACAGTGTCAGGGGGTGCCACCATAAATGTTAACTAAGTCAATTATCCACAAAAAATAATAATTAACAATGTTTTAGATAAAACTTAAAATAAAAAATAATACCACAAAAGTTTGGCATGATTTTATATTTCAAATATTTAAAATATTTCTCTCTCTCTCTATATATATATGTATATATATATATATTGCCATATAACTTCATCTTATTGGTATAAATACTGACCTTACAGGAGAGGACAAAAACCTAATCTAATTTTAATGTAAGTCAAACCGAGTGGACCAGACTTTCTTCTCCAAGCGGTTTTGGCCCAGTTCTGTTGGTCCATTCATCATGAATCTTTTACACAGTGTAAACCGCAGCAGCTGCGCATCAAATGATGCAGAAAAACCAACAAAAACAGAGAAAAAATTTCATTACACAGCCACAGGACTTCTGTACATACACGGTCAGTCAAAAGTTTAGACACGCCCCTCTAACTGGGTGTAGCTGGTGGTCTTATAGACCCTACAGTGGTACACTGAACAGCTCCACCTGCTGAGAGTCTGACCCAGTCCATATCCTGATCCACCACATCTACTCCTGATGTACACAGTATGATACTCCTCCATATCTCCACCTCTAATATATATTTAGTGGTGTAAAAACTTTGATCTCTTTTTCTGCACAGTGTAAAAGCTCTAGTTCTCCTTTCAGGTTAGTGAATATTCATGAGGGACCGACCAATAGAATCGCTCCAAACCTGCTTAGTAATAAACCTTGTTCTATCAGCTCCACTGCAGGGTAAGGAAGCTGCTCCATCTTCCTATACAGCTCCACTCTGGAGGGGGTTAAGGTAGACGGTATAATTCCATGAGAGGGTTTTAAGGTGGACTGTATATAGTTTGGCATGTTCACTTTTATTCTACAGTAGAGCTTTAAGACACACAGGAGGAGAACCTGCTATGAGGAGAACCTGCTATGAGGAGAACCGGCTATGAGAAGTCGTCTCTAAACTTTTGACTGGTACTGTAGATACTTTATAGTACTTCCTTATGCAGGTGGAATATCTTATATCGGTTCTCATCTGAAATATCAGAGTGCCTGTGCTTAAAAGGCTGGCCAGAGACTACTTTGGGCACTATCCGATACTGAAGATTCCAGAATCGGGATCTGTACTGCAGAAGGAATGCACTACTGTGTCGTCTCCCGTTTGACACCACAGTATATCATTACCAGCAGTAACTGGCGCATCCCCAGCTGAATGTTATCGGAACCACTTGCTAAGCCGCTCTCCTGGCTGAATAAGCGATACATGAGACATACGACATCAAGCGCACCACTTAAACAAGGAACCTGAGTTTCGAAAGGGGGTGTTCTCCCTTTGTAGCCCCCCCCGTTCCACAGACAGAGCTTTTTCTCCTTAATCAGAGGACGCCGCATGTGCTGTCTCTGCACTGTTGAGGCGATGTTAAATATGACCTTTTCCTTCAGCCTCAAACAACTACGGGCTGGAGGAAGCTTTAATGCGACACAATGCACCAGATTCGTATTGGATCCACGTTAGTGTTACTCCAACCTGACCAGCTCACCGCACACCTCAGCATGGCCTGCTGTAGTGACTGATTAGTCTACAGGGATGGACCGATTCAGCTTTTCCAGTGTCGATACCAGTACCGATACATAAACTCTGCATATCTGTGGATACCCGATATGAATAACCGTGCACTTCACCATGTTGGAGCGACGTACGGCACCAGGACTGACATCAACACAACTTTACTAAGCTCACTCTTACAGCTCACTCTCTGGATCGCTCCATGGTGCTGTTCCTGTTCGTAAGTTAAGTCTGCTGTAAGGTCCCTGCTTCCTGTAGATGCACCTCCGGCCACTTGGGGGAGGCAAAGGGCAACCAATGAGCAATCAAGCGGCACATGCTAACACCTGCAGCTAATGCTACTTAAGCGTGAGAGTGTCGGACCTTGGTTGCTCAGTCTTGAGTCCACGTTGCCATGTGCCCATCTCTCGTGACTAGCCGGTAGAAGGTTTCGTGCCTCTTGAGGCGGGATGCTTCTCCCCCTCTTCACTGAAGTACTGACAGTTGGGCGTCACGGCGGTTTCATTATGAGGTTTCGTTTGAGGAAATCGTTTTCCTTTGCTCTGTTGAGCTCGCCAGTTTTTTCTCCTGGCAGTTTTTGTTTGTTCTCTGTTTGTAAGTTTGTTCTCTGTACATTAAGGAACTATTAGCCCACCCCGTAGCGCTGCTCTGCCCATCACAGCGTCCACCACGGTTTGAACCTCACTCAACTTGCAACGTGGTAGTACCTTCAGGCTCCTGCAGGTGGCGCTCAAGGATGATGGGGCTATAAATCCCTGCGGGGTGTGAGTGACGAGATCCATAGATTGGGAAGAGGTGCTACAGTGCAGGGAGTGTCTCGTTCCATGTGTGGAAAATGGCTCCAGAGCAGATGTTAACGATTGGCTAAAAGGAGGGACTGCATGTGGGCGTGGCCAAAGACCATAGTGTGAAGGAAGTAGCTGAATCTGCAGGTGTATGGAAGCGTACGGTCATACGGGTCTACCAGCAGTGGATACAATCCCAGTCTACAGGGAATTCTCCTCGGAACTGTGCCAGGGAAGGCCTCCACCACATCTGGAACACCTGACCAGTTCTCTGGTCTGAGAGTGTCTGAACACTGATGTGGCTACATTCAGAACCTTGTCCAGTACATGCCCAATCCAGACCTGATAGACCCACCAACACTGTCCCCATCAGATATGACCAGCACTTTCACCTCTGAGAGAGAGGAGAACATCAAGCTCCACTCTCGCTTCAGATCGGAGAACCTCCACAGGTGCTCCTGTCCATCTTTCTTCCACTGGGAGAAGACACCTCCACACTATGGAGGTCTAAAAGGAGGTGTAGTTGTTAAGAAGTTCCCCACTGAGAAAAGGAGACGCACACACATCCAACAAAGAACCTGCTGGTGTTCTCAGCGAGTCCAGACCTGGACATGATGGAACGCGTTTGGGATAACCTGAAAGAGCTAAACCAGCTTCTACAACTGAACTGTGGAGGCGTGTCTCTTTGAGGACCCGGAGGTGAGTCTCCTGAGAAGAAGCTGACGGTAAAGAGGGGCTGTAATCCTCTGATTAACGTACGCGTGTGTGTACACGTGTTCCCGGAGCTGGGTTTGGAGATCCGCGCCCGCGTGTTGTGGCCCGGTGTCCTGCGTGTATCCGCTGTTCTGGAGTAATTGAGTGATTTTAAAGGACAATTAAAAGCTCACAGCTCCATCAGGCTTCTGTGATGATGAGCATTCCACTAATAATGCTAATCTGTCATCAAGAGAGCACAAAGGAGGAAAAGGAACCGGGAAAAAAAAAAAACATGACAAGGACACACTCGGAGCAATCACTTGACCATGACAGTCCCCGCAGCCGTAATGGGGTCTCATTACACACAGCTCATTAAGAAGCTTCAAGCCTCTTTAACTGCTGTAATTGATCCAATTGATTTTGTGGGAAAACATTTGAATCATTTTACATCTGCATTAATTCATGCAGTCGAGGGACTGACCACAAAGGTCAGGCGGATCCTTCGGCCACTCTTCTCTGATTCCCTTCTCCGGGTTTTGCACTCTTCGCATCTGTTGGGTAACGCTCCGGCCTGAGATACTAATGGGTCTAGTGATTACAGACATAGAGATAAATATGGATAGTGGCTGTTTTAGTTCAGTTATTAACATTAACACAATTACCGCTCATCACCAAAAGACCCGCTGCTCCCAGAAGGAAGTGTGGGGGTGCAGGTGTGTTGGGAAGGAAGATGAAGGTGACCAGGATCAATAACTGGTGATAAGTTTAGACTGATATGATCAATATTTATTGAGCTACACATACAGAAGTCTGTCTCTCAGTATGGCGTCGGGCCGCCGTGTTCGCTAACCCAACACGCCAAACGTCTCGGTATGGAGCTGTAGAGGTTCCTAATGGAGTCCTGTGATAATCCATCCCATGCAGCTTGAACATCCTCACACAGTTCCTGCAGATGGTGCGGTAGGGGTGGAGGTGGAGGGACACCAGGCCTTCTGGAGGTGTGACAACAAACCGTTCATCTCGGTGCTGACCACGGTGCCTCCACACACGGGTTCGTTGGGCGTCTCCACCAAGACTAAAGCGGGACTCATCACTGAAGATGACCCGCTGCCATTCTGAGTCACTCCATGACAGTCTGGTACGACACCACTGCAGTCTTTGGTGACGGTGACGTGGTGTTAAGGACAGTCGTGGTAACGGTCTGTGTGCATGTAGTCCTGCGTGGTGCAGCCGTCTGCCGATGGTGCTGCACTAACAGGACGACTCATGGAGGACACCACTGCTCGCTGGATGTCTGTAATGGTGGATGTTGGGTCAGTCAGGTACAGAGATAAGACCCGCCCCTTGGTTACGTCACATGTGCGGCTAAGTATGAAACTTGAATCACACTATGTACACTATGGTCTTTGGCCACGCCCACATGCAGTCCCTCCTTTCAGCCAATCATTAACATCTGCTCTGGAGCCATTTTCCACACATGGAACGAGACACTCCCTGCACTGTAGCACCTCTTCCCAATCTATGGATCCCGTCACTCACACCCCACAGGGGTTTATAGCCCCATCATCCTCATGCAGCGCCATCTGCAGGACTGCAATGTTTCCCAGACTGTCATGGAGTGACTCAGAATGGCAGCGGGTCATCTTCAGTGACGAGTCCCGACTGGTCCTGCGACTATTCATTTGACGGTGAGTGTAATTCAGCCAAGACCCCGAACAGGAAGCACAGCAGATTTTACTCAGAGCAGCAGACTCAGAGAGGAGTTCACTCTACCAGAGCTTTTTAAAAACCCCAATTATTCCTGAATGCCTAAACAGTAACAGCGAATAAAGCGTTATGTGTACGACCTGTTCAATATTCCCTTTCCACAGACGGGGAACTGCCTCTCCATGTGAGAGCCAGCGTAGCTCTGCTATCAGTCACTTTAGCTCATTATTTCACTGCAGTGAGTCACAGCGAAGCAACAAGAAGGTCCAGATCATGACGCCGCTCATCTGTGGTTCCGTACACTCGCTCTGAACTTAACTCAACGTAAAACAAGCAGGAGAGGAAGCTGCGTGGCAAAGCCAGCATCACAGCGGGCAGCACGGAGGACTAACAGGCAGCTGTTAGGGCGCGCACCTGAACCCCGGCTTCCTAACATATTTACAAGCTGATTAAGTACAGTCCCCGGTTCTCCTCGCTCCGTTCTTCTCCCATAACAGTGATTATCACCCTTTCCACATCGCCATCTGGAAGCTCATCCATCATCAGCAATATCTAATTACATCACCCCATCGCCCAGGCCTAATACAGAGCTTTAAATGTAATTAAGCCCGCCTAAAAGGGCGGTCTCTGACTTTTACACAGCGCTGTACACACACGCTCATGTACACCACACCACTAACACACACCCCGGCCACTCTAATACACTTCCATATCTACGGTACCCTGCCCCCCACCGAGCCCCCTTTACAGCAGACAGTTATTTTAATCCTAACGCTCGTTTTCAGAAACTCGGCCGCGTCCGGGGGAGAAGCGGAGCCCCTGTCGGGGCGAGCGAGGCCGGGTGAATGGATCAGGCGCGGGAGACTTCAACATACACTCTTTTATCACATCAGCATCGACGCGCTGCAGCCGCAACACCAGCACAACCGCCGCAACACCGGGCTGGAGGCAGAGCTCAGCTCTACAGAGGACTGAACGCAGAGAAATGAAAACGAGCTGCTCTGCTGCTCATGGACGGAGATACGGGGGGAGGCACGTGCGCTCGGCAACAGGCTGGAGCTGCTGCACGTCCACAAAGCTGGAGTGAATAGACTCTACTGGCCTGAACACACTAAACACCATCACTGGTGAACAGCTGGACTCCAGCCTACTCCTGGACGGACGGTGTTAATGGCTTCTACTACTCTACACTAGATCTTCAGCATTACTGATGTCGGAACATTGCTGTGAGGATTTGATTGAGTATTAGTGAGGTCAGGTACTAATGTCGGAACATTGCTGTGAGGATTTGACTGAGCATTAGCGAGGTCAGGTACCGATGTTGGAACATTGCTGTGCGGATATGACTGAGCATTAGTGAGGTCAGTACTGATGTTGAACATTGCTGTGAGGATTTGATTGAGCATTAGTGAGGTCAGTACTGATGTTGAACATTGCTGTGAGGATTTGACTGAGCATTAGCGAGGTCAGGTACCGATGTTGGAACATTGCTGTGAGGATATGACTGAGCATTAGTGAGGTCAGTACTGATGTTGAACATTGCTGTGAGGATTTGATTGAGCATTAGTGAGGTCAGTACTGATGTTGAACATTGCTGTGAGATATGACTGAGCATTAGCGAGGTCAGGTACTAATGTTGGAACATTGCTGTGAGGATTTGACTGAGCATTAGCGAGGACAGGTACGTACGTTAGAG
>JAMWET010006997.1:265000-328008 GCA_024036415.1 Prochilodus magdalenae
ACAATACAACCAACACAATACAATACAACCATCACAATACAATACAACCCTCATGATACAATACAACCCTCACGATACAATACAACGTCATGATGCAATACAACCCTCACGATACAATACAACCCTCTTGATACAATACAACCCTCACGATACAATACAACGTCATGATGCAATACAACCCTCACGATACAATACAACCCTCTTGATACAATACAACCCTCACAATACAATACAACGTCATGATGCAATACAACCCTCACGATACAATACAACCCTCTTGATACAATACAACCCTCACGATACAATACAACCCTCATGATACAATACAACCCTCACTATACAATACAACGTCATGATGCAATACAACCCTCACGATACAATACAACCACAACCGTCACAATACAATACAACCCTCATGATACAATACAACCAACACAATACAATACAACCCTCACTATACAATACAACGTCACGATACAATACAACCGTCACAATACAATACAACCCTCACTATACAATACAACGTCACGATACAATACAACCCCCACTATACAATACAACCAACACGATACAATACAACCGCCACGATACAATACAACCCCCACTATACAATACAACCAACACGATACAATACAACCGCCACGATACAATACAACCCTCACTGTACAATACAACGTCACGATACAATACAACCCCCACTATACAATACAACGTCACGATACAATACAACCCTCACTATACAATACAACGTCATGATACAATAGAACCGTCACGATACAATAGAACCCCCACTATACAATAGAACCCCCACTATACAATAGAACCCCCACTATACAATAGAACCCCCACTATACAATAGAACCCCCACTATACAACATAACTGTCATGATACAATACAACCCTCACAACACAATACAACCAACATGATACAATACAACCCCCACTGTACAATACAACTGCCACAATACTATACGATCATCACGACACTATATGACCATCACGATACAATACAACCAACACGATACACTACAACCCTCACTATACAATGTTACAGTGACGATATCAGTGTTACAGAATGAGAAATAAAAAAGCGAATCCGGCTGCTGTACGGCTTCAGGGCGATGCCTTTGTGTTGCCGGAGTGCTGCACTCCGGCAGGCCAAGCTTCCCTCATTAGAAAACCCTACCTGAACATCAGTGTGGAGCGCTGTGAGCTTACCAGGAGCTCCTACACCAGGACACTAAAGGAAGAATGCAGTGGAGTAATTCAGATACATACACACAGCGTCACATACACACAGCGTCACATAGACACAGCGTCACATACACATGGCATCACATACACACGCCGTCACATACACACGGCGTCACATACAGCGTCACATACACACAGCGTCACATACACACAGCGTCACATACACACGGCGTCACATACAGCGTCACATACACACAGCGACACATACACACAACGTCACATACACACAGCGTCACATACACACGGCGTCACATACAGCGTCACATACACACAGCGTCACATACACACGGCGTCACATACAGCGTCACATACACACAGCGTCACATACACACAGCGACACATACACACGGCGTCACATACACACGGCGTCACATACAGCGTCACATACACACAGCGACACATACACACGGCGTCACATACACACGGCGTCACATACAGCGTCACATACACACGGCGTCACATACACACGGCGTCACATACACACAGCGTCACATACACACAGCGTCACATACACACAGCGTCACATACACACGGCGTCACATACACACAGCGTCACATACACACGGCGTCACATACACACGGCGTCACATACACACAGCGTCACATACAGCGTCACATACACACAGCGTCACATACACAGCGTCACATACACACGGCATCACATACACACAGCGTCACATACACACAGCGTCACATACACAGCGTCACGTACACACAGCGTCACGTACACACAGCGTCACATACAGCGTCACATACAGCGTCACATACAGCGTCACATACACACAGCTTCACATACACACAGCGTCACATACACACAGCGTCACATACAGCGTCACATACACACAGCGTCACATACACACAGCGTCACATACAGCGTCACATACACACAGCGTCACATACAGCGTCACATACACACAGCGTCACATACACACAGCGTCACATACACACGGCGTCACATACACACGGCGTCACATACACACGGCGTCACATACACACAGCGTCACATACAGCGTCACATACACACAGCGTCACATACACACAGCGTCACATACACACAGCGTCACATACACACAGCGTCACATACAGCGTCACATACACACAGCGTCACATACACACAGCGTCACATACACACAGCGTCACATACACACAGCGTCACATACAGCGTCACATACACACGGCATCACATACAGCGTCACATACACACAGCTTCACATACACACAGCGTCACATACACACGGCGTCACATACAGCGTCACATACACACAGCGTCACATACACACAGCTTCACATACACACAGCGTCACATACACACGGCGTCACATACACACAGCGTCACATACACACAGCGTCACATACACACAGCGTCACATACACACAGCGTCACATACAGCGTCACATACACACGGCGTCACATACACACGGCGTCACATACACACGGCGTCACATACACACAGCGTCACATACACACGGCGTCACATACACACAGCGTCACATACACACAGCGTCACATACACACGGCGTCACATACACACAGCGTCACATACACACAGCGTCACATACACACGGCGTCACATACACACGGCGTCACATACACACAGCGTCACATACACACAGCGTCACATACACACAGCGTCACATACACAGCGTCACATACACACAGCGTCACATACACACAGCGTCACATACAGCGTCACATACACACGGCGTCACATACACACAGCGTCACATACAGCGTCACATACACACAGCGTCACATACACACAGCGCCACATACACACAGCGTCACATACAGCGTCACATACACACAGCTTCACATACATACAGCGTCACATACACACGGCGTCACATACAGCGTCACATACACACAGCGTCACATACACACAGCGTCACATACACACAGCGTCACATACACACAGCGTCACATACAGCGTCACATACACACGGCGTCACATACACACAGCGTCACATACACACAGCGTCACATACACACAGCACTGCCACGTGTGATCGTGCCCGTTCAGTGTACAGGGTTTGCCATGTCTGTATTTGGAGCTCGGCACCATCAGGAGGTCCGGAACACTGGAGTTCTTCAGAGACAGAGCCTCAGCAGCGTGAGTGGGAGAGCCTGAGGAGCAGCGTGGAGGGCTTTAACCGCTCTTATCCGGGCGTAATAGCACTTCACTTTACTTACTGAGCTACTTTTACCTCACAAGAGCAGCAGAAAATAGACCCTGGCCGCTCCACCAGGTACTCTACATCACCTGTAGTACATACAACAGGCTGGCGTGGTCGACTGACCAGCATATACACACCTTACCATATCATTAATAATCCATACCAGAGAGAGGAGGACTGTCCGTCCTCAGTCCAGCTGACCCCACACCTAACAGGCCTTTCCACTCAGGGTCATCACTGATCACCACTTAACCGTCTCTGTGATCTGTTTGATCCCAGCAGCATTTCCCTGTTCACTCACAGTGTCCGCTGCGCCCTCTGCTGGCCGTAAACAGAAGTGCCACCAGAAACATTCAGACATTTTACTGTTCAATTTAATACTATTCATAAACATGTATATTAAATAATAAACACAATACTACACTAATACTTATTAATTTATATAACTATATGAACCAATTAGACTCTTAATAACCTCGTATAAAACCGGCTTTTGATGTCAAACATAATGTCTAATATGTACAGTGGATTTACAGGAAGCTGATTTCTGATATCTGTGAAGTTAAATAAATGTAGCTATATTAATATAATAATAATAATAATGATGATAATAATAATAATAATAATAATAACAGAATAATAGTAGTAATAATAGTAATAATAATAATAATAATAATAATTTAATTTATTGCTATTATTATAATTGTTGTTGTTTTGTTGTTTGTTGTTGTTGCTATTATTATTATTATTCCTTAGTGCTAAACTGACAGACCTTTTTGGGACTAAACTCTAAAAACCCTGCTACTGTTCTGTATTTCCAAATGTCCTAATTTATTTAAATTTATGTCATGTATGAGATTAAATCAGATTTTGGGAGAAGGATCTTTTTAATATTTTCAGTGAGGAGGTTTATACAGTTCAGTTCTGCGACTGATCTACACCCCCAACTGCCCTATATTCTGATAACTGATATTCTGAGAACTGATGAGATAATTCTCCCATAATGCATATGTTGTTAAGTGAATTAATATTCCACTCCATTATTTTTATTATTATTATTATTATTATTAATAATAACATACTGCATTATATTTTACGTTTATTATTTAATAAGGAATGCTAGTTTAATATCCATTCAGCCCTTTTGCAAATCTCACAGCTATATACATTTCAAAATATAATTTAAATTAATAAATATATAGATAATAAATATATACGGTCGTATCACACACTGCCTTTCAAACACTAGTAGTTCAGTATAGCAGTTTTAATTTTACATTATTTGTATACTATTATTAATTATTACTGCACTACTGCATTACTGTGTTATTACTGCTTTATTACTAGAATACAGATATTAGTATTTTTCTCTAATCCCTCATTCTTCATTACTATTTTTATTATTATTGCTTCTCAGATTTAATCATATAATTATAAGCATTTTATTAATATTGTTACTTAATTATGGCTATGTAGTGTCTATATTTATATTACTACTTTTGCATTATTATTATTATTATTATTATTATTATTAATAATAATAATAATAATAATAATAATAATAATAATAATAATAATAATAATGTTATTATTAGTAGTAATAGTATTGTTATTACTACGGTTACTGTTATTATTATTATTATTATTATTATTATTAATGTTATTATTAGTAGTAATAGTATTGTTATTATTACGGTTACTGTTATTATTATTATTATTAATATTATTAATGCTATTATTAGTAGTAATAGTATTGTTATTGTTACAGTTACTGTTATTATTATTATTGTTACTGTTATTGTTATTATAAAGATTATTATTAAGATTATTATTATTATTATTACTGTTGTTATTTATGTAACTAGTGAATTTCAGTGAAGTGGCTGATTAGTCTGTGATCGTGTAATAAATATGTTATAACAGTGTTACAGTGCTGCAGGCTGGAATGGAGTAAACATGTATATATATTTACACTGTTTATTATTTGGAGGTGCTCAGACCCTAATGGTTAATTAAATTTGTGATTACTGGGAAAACAAAACAAACAAACAAACAAACAATAATTAAAGATAAAAGTAAATATGTTAGTAAGGTAATAAACAGGCCACAGGTTAAATGACAGGTGTGTAAGAGGCTTTATGGGAAATTAATATAAGATACATATTAGAGCAGATCTAGACAAGCACAGTATAAACCAAGGCTCACATTATAGAATATATAAATACAGGATTATAAATATAATATATAAATACAGAGACAGGAATATAAATATTTCTATCCCTTCTGCAGGATTTATATCAGAGTCTGTAGATCTTACAGATATAGGTTACTACAGGACGCTACCAGTATTATAGATGACTTATTATTTATTATATTTATTTAATCATATATAAAGTATTAGACTCAGTGTGGTTTAATGGGATCCTGCATGGTTATAATTAAGATGATGATCATTATGTACATCCTCTGTTCCCAGTGCAGTGAGATTCCAGCTGTGGTTTGAGATCTATATAGTCGAGATGATTATATTTCTCATGTATGCCGTATGTATCCATAGCTTCATTCTCTTACTCCATCATCTCCCGACACACTTATAGGCTCAGGCACTTCATCACAAGCTCGGGGCGGGCTCTTACGACTCCATGTGAGCGGGATCACATGCTTCTTTGATCTGAAGTGTAATGAACTAGCCCCTCCCCCAGGCCCAAGCAGGCCTCCTCTGGTTTCTCTAGGCTGGCCACAGTGAGTTACTGTTCAGGTGACCTCGGAGCTGCATGCACACTTGTCTGGAAATCTCCAGGTGTAAGGAGTTTCTGAAAACCCTATTTGAGTTTCCTTCCTCTTTATTAATTATGCATGCATGTGAACACCCTGTGTTTATTCATATCGCTATTTGTAGCCAATGTGTTGAAACTTCTTGTCCTCTGTTAACCGATGGGAGGTGACAGCCCCCCACTGGGGAGATATATAACCTTTGGTAACTCGGTGGGAGACCTCTGGGTATTTGGGGAGCGTCTCCCCGGCCGAAAGCTTCTTAATAAATATATTACTCTGGGGGGTTAACTGTGTTTTCTGCTGATCTAGAAAAGTTCCACCACCGCAGAAGGTTCATCACATGATCAGAACTCTCTCTCTCTGCTGATGTTAGGTGTTCTCAGCTCCAAGCCCATTAAGGTTCCTCCTCAGTGTTAGGAACCGGTTCTGTGATGATCAAGGCTGGTACTGGAGGTCTTTTAGTCTAGGCTCTTTAAGCAGCTGAAGGGTTTGAGGGGGTGAAATGGGAATAGCTTAGCATAGTTGACAGGCTAACACTGTCATTAACATCCACCCAAATACTCACACGGGGCGGCAGGGTGGTGCAGTGGGTAGCGCTGCTGTCTCACTGTCTGGGTTCGATACCCCAATCAGGCACCCAGGGTCCCTTCTGTTTGGAATTGTTCAGTATCCACTATGAATTATTCGGTATCTACTATGAATTATTCTGTGTCCACTATTAATTATATAGTATCCACTATGAATTATTCAGTATCCAATATGAATTATTCAGTATCCACTATGAATTATTCAGCATCCACTATGAATTATTCAGTATTCACTATGAAATATTCAGCATCCACTATGAATTATTCAGTATCCACTATGAATTATTCAGCATCCACTATGAATTATTCAGTATCCACTATGAATTATTCAGCATCCACTATGAAGTATTCAGTATCCACTATGAATTATTCTGTATCCACTATGAATTATTCAGTATCCACTATGAATTATTCAGCATCCACTATGAATTATTCAGTATCCACTGTGAATTATTCTGTATCCACTATGAATTATTTAGTATCCACTATGAATTATTCTGTATCCACTATGAATTATTTAGTATCCACTATGAATTATTTAGTATCCACTATGAATTATTCAGTATCCACTATGAATTTTCCAGTATCCATGAATCATTCTCTATCCACTATGTATTATTCTGTATCTACTATGAATTATTTAGTATCCACTATGAATTATTCAGTATCCACTATGAATTATTCTGTATCCACTATGAATTATTCAGTATCCACTATGAATTATTCAGTATCTACTATGAATTATTCAGTATCCACTATGAATTATTCTGTATTCACTATGAATTATTTAGCATCCACTATGAATTATTCAGTATCCACTATGAATTATTCTGTATCCACTATGAATTATTCAGTATCCACTATGAATTATTCAGTATCTACTATGAATTATTCAGTATCCACTATGAATTATTCTGTATTCACTATGAATTATTTAGCATCCACTATGAATTATTCAGTATCCACTATGAATTATTCAGTATCCGCTATGAATTATTCAGTATCCACTATGAATTATTTAGTATCGACTATGAATTATTCTGTATCCACTATGAATTATTCAGTATCCACTATGAATTATTCTGTATCCACTATGTATTATTCTGTATCTGCTATGAATTATTCAGCATCCACTATGAATAATTCTGTATCCACTATGTATTATTCTGTATCTGCTATGAATTATTCAGCATCCACTATGAATTATTCTGTATCCACTATGTATTATTCTGTATCCACTATGAATTATTCTGTATCCACTATGTATTATTCTGTATCTGCTATGAATTTGTCAGGACAAAAGACTCCGGGTCGACGCTCGCAGAGTTAAAAGTCAAGCCTGGATGTTTATTAAACAGGGAAGTGATCAAACTATGCAACAATGTAATACAACAACAGGGTTAGGGCTAGAAACGTAGTCGAGGTAGGCAAAGGTCGGAACCAGAAGAGACAATCAGCGGAGGCAAACAAGTTTAAAGGGAAAGGCAAAAGGGTAGTCGAAAACGGAAAACAGAGATCAAGAACCAGAAACAAGTCAACACAGTGAAAGAACGCTCAGAATTGCAAACAAAGTTGGCAAAGCTTCGCAAAGGCTGAAGCGGCGAGGAGAGGTATAAATGGAGGACGAATAATTGGGTTCAGCTGTTCGCTAAAACTCCGGTGACGGTGAGCGAACCGGATTGGACGCTGGTGTGGCGTCATCGAACGTTGCCCTCTGGGAAGTTGAGTCCGGAGAGGCACGGGAGCAGGGAAAACCCGGAAGCGTGACAGAATTATTCAGCATCCACTATGAATAATTCTGTATCCACTATGAATTATTCTGTATCCACTATGAATTATTCAGTATCCACTATGAATTATTCTGTATCCACTATGTATTATTCTGTATCTGCTATGAATTATTCTGTATCCACTATGAATTATTTAGTATCCACTATGAGTTCTGCACAGTAAGCACACGGATTAGTATTATACTACAGGCTCTAATAGGTTGACTCCAGTTGCCCAGACCTCAGTCAGACGGTGAATGAGCTTGGTGGTTATATGTGGGTGTTGTATCCTGCGTCAGCAACATGAAGCTCAAAACAAGCCGTTTCATGAAGGCTCAGAATAGTTGTGGCTGGGCTACGATCTCCGTGGCCGAGTCTGAGAGCCATGGAGACGGATGACCGGTCAATGACGATCTCCATAATCGTTAGGCCCCTGGTGATTCATCAAGCCAATGACACTCGTGTCCCTAATGCTGCATTTATTCGGGCCGCCGTCGAGCAGCTGCGTGCTGTGATTTTCTCCAAAAGGATTGATTATAGCTGGCCTGTCTGGGCTGAGCGTGTGCGGGTGTGTGTGGGGGTGTGTGTGAGTGTGTGTGTGTGAGCCTGTAAAAGAGTAATAGGAGAGTGAGTGAAAAGTCAGTCCTTACAGTCCAATAGAAATGAATTTCAGTGTAGCTGACACCCCCACCCACCGCTCAGCCTCCTGGGGAGCAGACCAACGGCCCCACAGCTCCTAAATATTCCTGTCCCCATCAGACCGGGGGGATTCGGTCCCCATACAGAGATAAATACTAATAAAGTGGCCAGAGAGTGGCAGCACAAAGGTGGTGTTTCTAATAAAGTGGCCAGAGAGTGGCAGCACAAAGGTGGTGTTTCTAATAAAGTGGCCAGTGAGTGGAATCACAAGGTAGGTGTTTCTGTTAAAGTGGCCAGGGAGAAGTACTCTATAAGATGACAACAGGCATGAAAGTTGGAGGTTGTTAAATTTAAGTCGTCTTCATCATCATCAGCTCTGTGCATGTGTGAGGTGTGTGAACGCCTCCTGATGTGTTTAATTAGAGGAGGAGTCGGACTCCTCTCCAGCCTTTACTCTCATCATGTAATCCTCCTCTAAACACAGCCCGATCAATACTTAATATCGCTCTGGAAGAATCAATCCAGCTAAGAACACACGGCCGAAACCTGCCTCTCCCTCGGCACCCGGCCCTCGGCGCTACCCATGTTCAGCACAGGGATGAGCCAGACCGACATTTATCATCAGGTGTAGTTAGGATCTCTAATAGAGCAGGGAATTATGATAGAGAGAGCGGAGGAGAGAGAGAGAGAGAGAGGGAGAGAGAGAGAGAGAGGGAGAGAGAGAGGGAGAGAGGGAGAGAGAGAGGGAGAGAGGGAAAGAGAGAGAAAGAGAGAGAGGGAGGGAGTAGAGAGTGAGAGGTGGGTAGAGGGGGAGGGGGTAGAGAGGGAGGGGGTAGAGAGGGAGGGGGTAGAGAGGGAGGGGGTAGAGGGGGGGTAGAGAGAGAGGGGGTGGAGAGAGAGGGAGGTGGAGAGAGGTGTACTTGCAGTGGGATGATGGTAATATAGATCTGTGTCTCAGAAACAGAAGCTGAGCTGTCGATACTGCAGCTACGTGTGGAGGAGTGATGATCATGAGTGTCAGCAGTGATGGCTGTCTGTCCTCTCCTCTGTTTCATCACCCTCCATCACCCTCCACCATCCTCTATCACCCTGCATCATCCTCCATCACCCTGCATCATCCTCCATCACCCTGCATCATCCTCCATCACCCTCCACCATCTTCTATCACCCTGCATCATCCTCCATCACCCTGCATCACTCTGCATCACCTTCCATCATCCTCCATTATCCTCCACCGTCCTCTATCACCCTGCATCATCCTCCTTTATCATCCTCCATCACCCTGCATCATCCTCCTTCACCCTGCATCATCCTCCATCACTCTGCATAATCCTCCATCACCCTGCATCATCCTCCATTATCCTTCATAATTCTCCATCACTCTGCATCACCCTGCATCATCCTCCATCACCCTGCATCACCCTGCATTATCCTTCATGATCCTCCATCACCCTGCATCATCCTCCATTATCCTTCATCATCCTCCATCACCCTGCATCATCCTCCATTATCCTTCATCATCCTCCATCACCCTGCATCATCCTCCATTATCCTTCATCATCCTCCATCACTCTGCATCATCCTCAATCACCCGCCATCATTCTCCATCATGCACCATCATTCTCCATCCCCCTATCACCTTCCATCATCCTCCATTATCCTCCTTACCCTCCATCATCCTTCATCATCCTCTATCCCCCTCTATCAACCTCTATCACCCTCCATCACTGTCCATTACTTTCCATCAGTCTATCACCCTCCATCATCCTCCATTATCCTTCATCATCCTCCATCCCCGTCTATCACCTTGCATCATCCTCCATCACCCTGCATCATCCTCCATCACCCTGCATCATCCTCCATTATCCTTTATCATCCTCCATCACCCTCTATCACCTTGCATCATCCTCCATCACCCTCCATCACCTCCCACCATCCTCCATCACCCTCCAGCCACAGAAAAAACTCCAACCAGTCGTTTAAATATTATCCGGGTCGGCCTCGCGGTTGGAGGCAGGGGTTTGCAATTAAAGGAATAATTATGTTGATATCTGCACTGAGCTGAGTGGAGAGGGTCTGCAGACGGAGCGGTGCTGAAGACCCGAGCAGCGGGGAGTTGATTTAATAGAGTGGAAATTGCATTCAGATGGCAGTAGCAGTTCCTTTAGCGCTCTAAATGGCTCTCAGCGCGCCCGCCACGGAGCCTCCCGGCACTCAAAAGCTAAAAAGCTGAAAAGCTAAAAAGCTGAAACCGGCAAGACCCCCGAACGCAGCGGCGCGCTTTATTTACGGCTTTCTAATGAGAAGACCAGTTTCTTCTCTTAAAGCTGCACTCAGAGGTTCACCATTAGACCCTCCTGAAGGAACCAGCATGGCTGGTCACCACCGCAACCAGGCGATGATGTGTTTTCAATGCTGGCAAGCTGGTCAAACAGCTGAACCAGCACTAGGCCACCATAAAGCAGCTGGGACCAGAGTGGAACGGATGCTGGTCTGTGCTGTGTCTCTGTAGCAGCAAACAAACTGAGATTAATAAGAAATTAGGATTATTCGCAAAATTCCTGCCAGTACATACAATAAATATCTGAGACTAAACCGTACCCACCAGCACCAGTAACAGCTGGGACTGGACCGGGCATGTACTGGACAAGGTTCTGGATGTAGCCACATCAGTGTTCAGACACTCTCACATCAAAGAACTGGTCAGGTGGTCCAGATGTGGTGGATTCCTTCTCTGGCCCAGTTCCGAGGAGAATTCCCTGTAGACTGGGATTGTATCCACTGCTGGTAGACCCGTATGACCGTACGCTTCCACACACCTGCAGATTCAGCTACTTCCTTCACACTATGGTCTTTGGCCACGCCCACATGCAGTCCCTCCTTTTAGCCAATCATTAACATCTGCTCTGGAGCCATTTTCCACACATGGAACGAGACATTCCCTGCACTGTAGCTCCTCTTCCCAATCTATGGATCCCGTCACTCACACCCCACAGGGATTTATAGCCCCATCATCCTCACGCAGCGCTATCTGCAGGAGCCTGAAGGTACTACCACCTTAAACACACAAGAGGACTGATTTTCTGTCCGGTTAACTTTAAAGCGCTTTAGGAGATGTTTTTTATTGAACACAGCAGCAGAGAGAGAATTGCCACCAGCGCTACTGACACGGCCAAGATAGCTCACTTCGAATTAGTGTGCCAAACATCCCCTGGTATTTGATGCTTGCTTCAATGGCAACAAAAGCTTTGGTTGAACAGTTCTACTTCTGAAAACACCCTTTTCTAGTTTGGCAGCTCTTCCACACATTATCTGAGACCTTAGTCAACACACTCTCAACTGTTTTCAGTTTGAGAAATGAGTAATGCACTCATCATCAAAGTCACAGCTGCACCCAGAAGGAGGTGTGGGAGTACTGGTGTGTTGGGAAGGAGGATAAAGGTGACCAGGATCAATAACTGGTGATAAATTTAGACTGATATGATCAATATTTATTGAGCTACACATACAGAAGTCTGTCTCTCAGTATGGCGTCGGGCCGCCGTGTTCGCTAACCCAACACGCCAGACGTCTCGGTATGGAGCTGTAGAGGTTCCTGATGGTGTCCTGTGATAATCCATCCCATGCAGCTTGAACATCCTCACACAGTTCCTGCAGATGGTGCAGTAGGGGTGGAGATTGAGGGACACCAGGCCTTCTGGACGTGTGACCACAAACCGCTCATCTCAGTGCTGACCACGGTGCCTCCACACACGGATTCGTTGGGCGTCTCCACCAAGACTAAAGCGGGACTCGTCACTGAAGGTGACCCGCTGCCATTCTGAGTCCCTCCATGACAGTCTGGTACGACACCACTGCAGTCTTTGGTGACGGTGACGTGGTGTTAAGGACAGTCGTGGTAACGGTCTGTGTGCATGTAGTCCTGCGTGGTGCAGCCGTCTGCCGATGGTGCTGCACTAACAGGATGACTCATAGAGGACACCACTGCTCGCTGGAGGTCTGTGATGGTGGTGTTGGGTCAGTCAGGTACAGAGATAAGACCCGTCTCTGATTATGTGCAGTCGAGTGTGAGACTGGAATCATTAGCACGTCTCACCAGGTCACATCTGCACACCAGGTCTCAGTCCTGCCGGTTGATTGGTTCTGGGTGCAGCTGTTCTTTTGATGATAAGTGTAAATAAAGGTGAATATAAAACTGAATAAAATCCACTGCAAAAACATTTCGCTAAGACAGGTGTCCCCAAACTCTCAACGCCTGCTGTGGCTTAGGAGACGGAGCTCATTGAGGGGGAGTCGGAGAACATTAAAGCTCTGCTCAGCCCGAAGCTCCTACTGTGCACAACCATAACGACGACCACCTACAGCTGTCTCTCCTTCTGCCCTGCACAGCTTCGGCCGGTCAGGTCGAGTCCAGATGACTCCCGTCCCCCTCTTGTCCCTTCCTGACATTTTAATTGTGTCTGTCTGATAAGATACAAACTCCATCTATCACGGCACGCATGCATTCCACGTGCATGGATTCAGCCTCGGCCCAATTAACGCAGCTCCTCGCGCTTTTCTGCAGATCATTACGCCTCCATCTCACAATGCTTACACCCTGCTCTCCCCTCCAGCACGGCTCTGCAGCACAAAGGAGGCAGCGGGACCGAGGAGCGCTTGCGTTCTTTCAGGGGGGTTTTGTCTCTAGGATTAGAGAGCGCGCAGTGAGCACACACTGAGAACAGAGAGAGCGGGCTCTGGTGGCAGGGCATGGACTTGCCTGTATTATACTGAAAGACAATAGTCTCAACAGACACCATATGACCAAAAGTATTCACCCCCCCATCCAAATCATTTAACTCAGGCGTTCCAGTCACTTCCATGTCCACAGGTGTATAAACCCAAGCACCTAGACGTGCAGACTGCTCCTACAGACATTAGTGAGAGGATGGGTCGCTCTGTCGCACTGTCAGTGGGATTAGAACACAGTGGGAGTGATGGGGAACGACAGCAGCTCAGCCACGAAGTGTTAGACCACGTCCAATGACAGAGCAGGGTCAGCGGATGCTGAGGGTCATAGGTCACAGAGGTCACCAACTTTCTACCCCATCACTACAGACCTCCAACCTTCATGTGGCCTTCAGATCAGCTCAGGAACAGTGTGTAGAACTTCATGGAATGGGTTTCCATGGCGAGCAGCTGCATCCAAGCCTTACACCACCAAGCGCAGTGCAAATCAGGGAATGCAGTGGTGTAAAGCTCCGCCCCTGGACTCTAGAGCAGTGGAGGCGTGTTCTCTGGAGTGACCAATCACGCTTCTCCGTCTGGTAATCCGATGGACGAGTCTGGGTTTGGCGGTACCAGGAGAACGGTACTGGTCTGACTGCACTGTGCCGAGTGTAGAGTTTGGTGGAGGGGGGGATTATGGTGTGGGGGTGGTGTTCAGGAGTTAGGCTCCGCCCCTTAGTTCCAGTGAGAGGAACTCTTAATGCTTCAGCAGACCAAGAGACTCTGGACCATTCCATCCTCCCAACTTTGTGGGACAGTTTGGGGACGTCCCCTTCCTGTTCCAACATGACCGCACACCAGTGCACAGAGCAAGCTCCATAAAGACATGGATGAGTGAGTCTGGTGTGGAGGAGCTGGACTGGCCTGCACAGAGTCCTGACCTCCACCCGATAGAACACCTTTGGGATGGATTAGAGCGGAGACTGAGAGCCAGGCCTTCTCGTCCAACATCAGTGTCTGACCTCACACATGTGCTTCTGGAAGAATGGTCAGAAATTCCCATAAACACATTCCTAACCCTGTGGAAAGAATTCCCAGAAGAGCTGAAGCTGTTAGAGCGGCTAATGCACAGCGGTGTTACAGCAGGGAAAGGACAGCAAGGTACTACAGGTATAAAAATAGACAAATAGACAGAACAATGTAAAACAATAAATAATAAAGTTTAAAATTCCTAACAACTGCACATGAAACATTAAACTGCACATGGGAAAGTGGGGCAGTGTTCCGGGAGTGTGCCGGGAGCGGTGCTGGTTGTATAATCTAACAGCAGCAGGAAGACAGGACCTGTGATACTGCTCCTTCACGCATTTAGGGTGAAGCAGCCCGTCGCTGGAGGAGCTGCCCTGTGCTGCCAGAGTCTCATGCATGGGGTGGGAGTCATTCTCCAGCATGGACGCCAGCTTGGCTAACATCCTCCTGTCTCCCACCACCTGCGGTGGGTCTAAGGGGCTTCCCAGGACAGAGCCGGCCCTCTTAATGAGCTTGTCTAGCCGCTTCCCGTCTGCTGTAGAGATGCTGCTGCCCCAGCGTACCACTCCATAAACAATGGCTGGACTATCTAGACTGGACCGGACACGTCTGCATGTGCAACGCTCCTCTCCTCACCGTTCCTGACTACCTGCATTTCTGACAGTATGGTTGTATTCATAAGTTTGTGCACCCTGGGGGTCAAATAACAGGTCCCTGTGAATAAGCTGTACGTCCTCTACAAGGACACAGCAGTTAGTGGTGGGGACGTCAGTGGTGGGTATGGCCATGGGTGAAGCCTGTCTCATATCACATACCCTATATTTCTCTGTACTGGAGTGGAGCCAGGATTTATCAGGTCACAGTGACGGAGTGAATCTTCCCTCACTCCTCATCACTGTTTACATGCTACGTTATGGAAAAGGCTAGCTGTTGTTTTATTACAGCGCTCGGTTCATGAGCCCTGCACACGCTGCCTGCAGCAGAACGGGAGAAACAAGGCTCGCCTCTGCGTAAGGAATGTGAGAGAGAGAGAGAGAGAGAGATAAACAGAGAGAAAGAGAGAGAGATAAACAGAGAGAGAGAGGGAGAGAGGGAGACCACAGCAGGAGTGAATGTAGACATCAGATTATAAAGCCATTACTCCCAGGCGAGAGGAGGGTCACTGATGGCCGGCGGTCGATACTACAGACCCACATACTCATTTCATAAGTGAAATTCACATTCATCTCTGCTCTCGCCCGGCCATGCCCAATAACCCGCCCGCGCGGGGTGAGATTGGGTTAGTAACGATTACCTGACTCAGGTAAACTCAGCGTCCTGCAGCTTCTTAGCACGCACAGCGACAAGGACACAATGAGGACCAGCTTTCAGCGTCGCCTCCTCTGTATCCCTCTCTCTCTTTCTCTCTCCTCTCTCTGTATCCCTCTCTCTTCTCTCTCTGTATCCCTCTCTCGCTCTCTCTGTATCCTTCTTTCTCTCCTCCCCTCTCTCTGTATCTCTCTCTCTTTCTCTCTCCTCTCTCTGTATCCCTCTTTCTCTCCTCCCCTCTCTTTGTATCTCTCTCTCTCTTTTTCCCTCTCTCTCTCTCCTCTCTCCTCTCTCTGTATCTCTCTCCTCCTCTCTCTGTATCCCTCGCTCTCTTTCTCTCTCCTCTCTCTGTATCCCTCTCTCTCTTTTTCCCTCTCTCTTTCTCTCTCCTCTCTCTGTATCCCTCTTTCTCTCCTCCCCTCTCTCTGTATCTCTCTCTCTCTTTTTCCCTCTCTCTTTCTCTCTCCTCTCTCTGTATCTCTCTCGCTCCTCCTTTCTCTGTGTCTCTCTTTCTCTCTCTCTTCTCCTCTTTCTGTATCTCTCTCTCTCTTTCTCTATCCTCCTCTCTGTTTCCCTTTTTCTCTCCTCCCTTCTCGCTGTATCTCTCTCTCCCTCTCTCTTTCCCCCTCTTTCTCTCTCCATCTATCTCTGTATCTCTCTTTCTGTATCTCTTGTATCCTCTTTTTTCCCCTCTCTCTCCCCTCCCTTTCCCCCCCCCCCCCCCCCCCCCCCCCCCCCCCCCCCCCCCCCCCCCCCCCCTCTCTCTCTCGTGTCCAGTGTCCAGTACGAGCTGACCCTGCGTCAGTGAGTGGTTTTCAGTAACACCTAAAGCTCCGAACCATCAAAAGTAACTTTCCTGCTAATTCAGCTCGGGTTATTAAATTCCGGGAGAGGATGGGAGCGCCCGTGGCGTGGATGGACTGCAGCGAGCAGATGTGACCCGCTTTTGGAAACAATCATAAAAAGAGAAATCTGCTGTCGCGTGCTCAAAACCGCGAACCCACCCGGTTTATTTCCTGACCCCAGTTACGGAAAGCATAAGGCGGCCACTGAGCAGATCTGTTTGCCCACTGGTCACATTATGTCCACCCCACTGAAAGCTATTGGAGCTCTGAGGAGGAACAGAAGCTGAACAGATTTCACACGGCAGCGTTCACCGATGCCGCTGGGAGAAGCGACTAATTCAGCCGCAACCAGCCATTAAAGGCGTAAGCTTCTTCAAACTCCCACCAACTGGAAGCGGAACTGCTGATGGCTTTCCGGGACAGCAGGGAGGAATCAGCAAGAACCCACAGGAGATACGTCCTCCCCCACGGTTCACTCGCTCTCACACCTTCGTACACCCCGAGAACACCAGCTGCCTTTCACACTCTCCTAAGTGGTCCAAAAGAGCTGGACTAATGTGCTACAAGAGCTTCTCTCTGCAGCGCCCCCTTGTGGCCAAAAGGCTCAGATATTTTTAATGCATCTACTTTTATCTAATCAGCTCAGTGATTTTTCTCCAGAGCTCGGTTACCTGTTAAGCTTCCTGTTCTCCGGCTTGCTCACATCTGCCATTCCACCTTAAATGCTGAATATGATATGTTCCAGTGTGTTGGGCAACTGCTGTTAATTACTGCAGCATTTAAGGTGGATCGCTTGCGCGATTTGTAAAAACAGCTGGAATCTGGGCACCGAAAGATGGAAGTTGGGATTTTGTGTCGGGAATGCTAGTTATAAGTTATAAGTAATACATTATACATAATAGTTATAAGTTATACATTGTGTTGAAACTTATCAGCTAAATATAATTCAGACAGTGTTAGCTAGAACAAACCTGGTTCTCCTTAGGAGAGGGAACTCCACACAGGACGTTTAGACAGGTAGGCAGAGACCTTTGTTGATTTGGAGGTTCTATATGGAACTGAAGAAAAGCGGAGGTGTGTCTTCTTGGCCTAATGATGTCCGGGCTGGGATAGCGTACCCCACCGGTCTGGAGGGGAGTGGGCCTAAACCAGACCCAAAAGATGAATGGTGGAGAACGCCGAGTCCACCTGAGGGCTGGGGAGGAAACAGCATGACGGGGGTCTTCAGCAGAGTCCAGCTGGAGGACATTGGTGAGGGCACTGGGCAGAGGTACGAGCAAGGACAGCTGGATAGACGGGCGAGCTGGTGGTGGAGCAGGGTGTGATGTTTCACTGGGCATGTCCTGATTTAGAGGGGTGATGCCGGGGCAACTCCTGGGCGCACTGCCACTACTCAGCTTTTAATCCATCGAGTCAGAGAGCAGGGGCTCCAGCACACACAGCAGCAAGGGAGGAGCTCAATCAAATCCTCACAGCAATGTTCAACATCACTACCTGACCTCACTAATACTCAATCAAATCCTCACACCAAAGTTTAACATCAGTATCTGACCTCACTAATACTCAATCAAATCCTCACAGCTATGCTCCAACATCACTACCTGACCTCACTAATACTCAATCAAATCCTCATACCAGAGTTTAACATCAGTATCTGACCTCACTAACAGATGAGGTAACATTTTGTTTGAGAACACAAAGTGTTCTAGATAGTTCTCTGTGTCTAGCACTAGCTAACACTAACAGCTGAGGTAATGCATTAAAAAGATATATATATATATATATATAAATGGATATGTAATGTTCCAGATAGCTATTGGTTTTTAGCACTAGCTAACAGTAGCTTCTGAGATAATATATTAACAGACATGTAATGTTCTAGATAGTGTTTTGATATTTAGCACTAGCTAACAGTACCTTCTGATGTAATATGTTAACAGACATGTAACGTTCTAGATAGATATTGGTGTTTAGCACTGGGTAACAGTACCTTCTGAGGTAATACATGAAAAGACATGCAATGTTCTAGATAGTGCTTTGGTGTTTAGCACTAGCTAACAGTAGCTTCTGAGGTAATATATTAACAGACATGTAATGTTCTAGATAATGTTTTGGTGTTTAGTACTAGCTAATGGAACTAGCAGAGGTAATATATTAACAGAGATGTAATGTTCTAGATAGTGTTTTGATGTTTAGTACTAGCTAATGGAACTGGCTGAGGTAATATAATAACAGAGATATAAAGTTCTAGATAGCGTTTTGGTGTTTAGCACTAGCTAACAGTACATTCTGAGGTAATATATTAACAGAGATATAAAGTTCTAGATAGCGTTTTGGTGTTTAGCACTAGCTAACAGTACATTCTGAGGTAATATATTAACAGAGATGTAAAGTTCTAGATAGTGTTTTGGTGTTTAGCACTAGCTAACAGTACATTCTGAGGTAATATATTAACAGAGATGTACAGTTATAGATAGTGTTTTGGTGTTTAGCACTAGCTAACAGTACATTCTGAGGTAATATATTAACAGAGATGTAAAGTTCTAGATAGTGTTTTGGTGTTTAGTACTAGCTAATGGAACTAGCTGAGGTAATATAATAACAGAGATGTAAAGTTCTAGATAGTGTTTTGGTGTTTAGTACTAGCTAATGGAACTAGCTGAGGTAATATAATAACAGAGATGTAAAGTTCTAGATAGTGTTTTGGTGTTTAGTACTAGCTAATGGAACTAGCTGAGGTAATATATTAACAGAGATGTAAAGTTCTAGATAGTGTTTTGGTGTTTAGCACTAGCTAACAGTACATTCTGAGGTAATATATTAACAGAGATGTAAAGTTCTAGATAGTGTTTTGGTGTTTAGCACTAGCTAACAGTACATTCTGAGGTAACATATTAACAGAGATGTAAAGTTCTAGATAGTGTTTTGGTGTTTAGTACTAGCTAATGGAACTAGCTGAGGTAATATATTAACATGTAATGTTCTAGATAGTTCTTAGCATTAAGCACCAGCTAGTGCTAACACTGAGGTAATATATTAACATGTAATGTTCTAGATAGTTCTTAGCATTAAGCACCAGCTAGTGCTAACACTGAGGTAATATATTAATAGACATTCAACATCAGTACCTGACCTCACTAATCATCAAATCCTCACAGCAATGTTCCAACAACAAGACCTGACCTCCATTAAATCCTCACAGCCATGTTCAAACATCTAGTGTACAGCCTTCCCAGGAGAGCAGATGCTGGTACCGCAGCACAAGCTCATTCGTTACAGTGGAGACAGTGGAGGAGCAGAAGTCCAGCCCCGCGGACGTGTACTGTATGTTCTATTCAGCCCTCCCTTTTGTCTTCATACGGCTCCATGTGCCTTTGATGGTTCTCTCAGGGGTCTAAACAAGCTCTCATAAAGAACTCGCAGTACGAGTGCCCACTGCACCAAAAAGCCAGAGCAGCTCTCAGAAATTCATTATGAGTCATATGAGTCATCTCACAGCTAACCTCCCGCTTCATCGGCTACCGCCCGTACGTCTTTCAGAGCGCTCCTTTCATACACGCTACAAATGAGTTCTACATGGAGCCGCTCGCTCCGTCTGGCTTCATGAGCGGCTATTTTGGTGGCACGCGTTTCCCATGCTGGAGCTAATTGGTCACCAAGAGAGTAAGTTGGAGAGACGTGCACATAGGAGTGTGGGTGGACGTTATATTCCCAAGCAACAATGTCCAGAAATACCTCCACTGCTTTACTTCAAAACAAGGCTCTTCAGCGGTTCCTGGCCCGGCGCTCGGCTCTAATTGGTATATAGAGAACTTCAGACATGTGCACAAAGAAGGCTTTGGTCCTAATGGAAGGTTCCACCATGCTGGCTCAAAGTTGGTCACAGTTCTGAACACGTTAGAATTTGGACTTTAGGCTAGCACCCTTCAGCTCTTAGTCATCCAATGACTGGGCTTTGCATCTGTCACTACCCAAACAGTATGGCACTACCCAAACCTTACCAGGGATTCAGGAGGGACTGATCCGGCGGTTACGCTAACCAGTACATGACTAGCCAACCTCGCTCTGGACAGAGGCACACGCAGACAGTAGGGATGGACAGTTCTTAAACTTGCACATGGATTTTAGGACTTCGGGAGTTACTTCAAAAACAACCGGATCTGACTGATAACCATGTGACCATGAGGAACAGGACTGCAGTGTCACTTCCTGCTCTATAGTGCAGGGGCGTGGCTAAAGTAACACTCCGCCCACAGACTAAAATTCTGTGTTTCGGTCGTGATATGAAAAAACACTCTCACTCACTCTGTACACACCTCACACCAAACCCTCTCTCCCTCACTCTGTACACACCTCACACCAAACCCTCTCTCCCTCACTCTGTACACACCTCACACCAAACCCTCTCTCACTCACTCTGTACACACCTCACACCAAACCCTCTCTCACTCACTCTGTACACACCTCACACCAAACCCTCTCTCACTCACTCTGTACACACCTCACACCAAACCCTCTCTCACTCACTCTGTACACACCTCACACCAAACCCTCTCTCACTCACTCTGTACACACCTCACACCAAACCCTCCCTCACTCACTCTGTACACACCTCACACCAAACCCGCTCTCACTCACTCTGTACACACCTCACACCAAACCCTCTCTCCCTCACTCTGTACACACCTCACACCAAACCCTCTCTCCCTCACTCTGTACACACCTCACACCAAACCCTCTCTCCCTCACTCTGTACACACCTCACACCAAACCCTCTCTCCCTCACTCTGTACACACCTCACACCAAACCCACTCTCTCCCTCACTCTGTACACTCATCTCACAAAACCCCCTCTCACTCACTCTGTACACACCTCACACCAAACCCTCTCTCACTCACTCTGTACACACCTCACACCAAACCCGCTCTCACTCACTCTGTACACACCTCACACCAAACCCGCTCTCACTCACTCTGTACACACCTCACACCAAACCCTCTCTCCCTCACTCTGTACACACCTCACACCAAACCCTCTCTCACTCGCTCTGTACACACCTCATACCAAACCCTCTCTCCCTCACTCTGTACACACCTCACACCAAACCCTCTCTCCCTCACTCTGTACACACCTCACACCAAACCCTCCCTCCCTCACTCTGTACACACCTCACACCAAACCCTCTCTCCCTCACTCTGTACACACCTCACACCAAACCCTCTCTCACTCACTCTGTACACACACCTCACACCAAACCCGCTCTCACTCACTCTACCTCACACCAAACCCGCTCTCACTCACTCTGTACACACCTCACACCAAACCCTCTCTCACTCACTCTGTACACACCTCACACCAAACCCTCTCTCACTCACTCTGTTCATGTCTTACACACCCCCAGACCTGCATACAGTATGAAGTTCCACAGATGTTGTTCTGAGTGGTATGCAGTGATAGAAGATTGAAACACTGATCACGCATATGTAGTTTTCATAGTTTTGATCACGACCAAATTTCTGTCACCGACAGACTCGGTTTAGTACAGTAGCACAGTAGCTCTAGCCGGTTTTCAGATTTTCGCTCAGGCAAAGTCACATTAACAGCAATGTCATATTTCCACATGCGGGCGTCAGCGTGTCAAGTGGGACACGTCGAAAGAGGATCCAACATGTCATATTTCTTGCCGCAGCAACAATAACACACCAAGGCCGCTTTCATGCGCGTCCAGCTACGTGCTCTGAACGAGAAGAACGACGACAGAAGACTTCTCAGAAGCTCCTCTCCTTGGACGGCGTACCGCAGCCTCCTCTGCGTTTGATTACAGCACAGCTTTGGGGAAGACACGTTCAAAGACCGCGAGGAGCTCAAAGGGAGAGCGAGCGTGGAACTCAAAGACCCCCTGCTGCACACGCCCAAATGAGAAATCTCCCTGCGTCGCGGCCGCCCGTCTAATCAGCCCCGCGTACGTACGTGTGTGTGTGTCTCTGGGTGGGAGAGCTTCGGTGCGTTCACAGACACACTCTATCAGTGTGTTATCAAAGGCAGACTACATGCTCATGCATAGCACCTCGTGTGAACTCATCCCATTCCCATCCCTGCCGGAGAAACACACCCGGAATGCAGATGAGGGTCGAAGGCGGAACAGCGGAGACAAGCAGGACGAGTGCAAGTTTCTCTCGCTCTGGGTAATGGAGCAGTCAGAACATGGAGTCAAGGGAGGTGAAAAACGAGGAGAGGGTGCTCGGAGCACTCTGTCACAGAGCTAGCACTCTGTAAAGGTCAGCTAGAGGAAAGACTCCATACGGGTCACGTAGGGGTTCCCAACTTCGCCAAGACAGCTAGAGTGACATGTTCGGTTTTATAGCCCCACACAGGGTTCTAGTGTTTATATATATCTTCCTTCATCATATCAGCAGAAGAACCTATTTTGGTGCTACATAGCACCATTATCAGAAAGGTTCTAAACAGAGCGAATTCACTATTGGTAAACAAAGGGCTTCAGGACAGTTCTGGGATAATTCACACCCAGTTAGAATGGAACCGTCGGGAACAAAGGACGATGCAAGCAGAGCTATAAGTCAGAGATGTTTTACTGAACAAACCGGAAGCTTAACACAACAAAGGACGAGCAAGCAACGCAAGGGATAATACCAGGTCCTAAACAGAAGAGAATCAGTATTATGGTGAGCTAGCGCGTAAATGATTGGTTGACTGAGAACATGTGAGTGTGACATCATTGAGTATTGCACTCTGGGAAATTAAGTCCAGCAGATTGGCGGTGTCAGGGAGACACGAAGGCATGAAAGGAAGTAGCTCAATTTATACCACAATTTACAATAAATTTAATCATAAAAGATAAAACACTGTCAAAAAGAAATAAATAATTTCAGCTGCGTTTGAGGCTTTGGAGTGTTTTGAGTTTTCCCCGTTCTCCAGCTTCCTAAAGCCGGTAGAGCTGCTGGATTAGCCTCACCGAGGATCCTCTGTGTTTAGCTAACGTTAGCATCCGAAGCTAATCCCAGTTTAGCGGATCCTTTACTCTCCAGATAGAGATGAAGTTCCACCAGCACTATGATACTCCAGTAAGAGCTCCAGAGTGTAAACTAGGACGGGATGATGATGTTCTGATCCGTATGTGTAGAGTTATTACTCTGTAGAGAGCATTACTACATCAGGAGACCGGCTAGGAGAAGCTAACACTGTTAGCGCTTATTCTAACGACCACAGAGCGAGTGTTTCTGCTCATATTAACACTCGACAGAGAAAAATAAAAGCTGGGTTTGGTTCTCCACACGGTTCTGTGTACATGTAGATGTGTGTGTGCAGAGTAGAGCAGTATATCGGTTCATTTCAGCTAATAAGTAAAATGCCACGTTGACCAGCACTGCACTGTGCAGCAGCAGATGAGCTATCGTCTCTGACTGTCCATCTACAAGGTGGACCAGCAAGGTAGGGGTGTCTAATAGAGTGGACAGTGAGTGGACACAGTGTCTCAACACTCCAGCAGCACTGCTGTGTCTGATCCACTCACACCAGCACCACCCACACTAACACACCACCACCACGTCAGTGTCACCGCAGTGCTGAGAATGATCCACCACCCACATCATAACTGCTCTGTGGGGGTCCTGTGGGGGTCCTGACCATTGAAGAACAGGGTAATACAGTACACAGAGAAACAGATGGACTACAGTCTGGACCTGTACACCTACAGAGGGTCCTATACGGTCAGTGGAGCTGATAAGATGGACAGTCAGTGTATATACACCTCCACATCTTTAGCAGAACTGAACGTTTTTAGCCCTCCAGCTCACATTCCCCTCGCCTGGATTCGTCCCGAGTTTCTGGTTGGAACTTCACGCTGCTGCAGCTCATACATCCACACAAACCTAATGAGCTTAACTGCCTGAAAAGAGAAACGCTTTATTTTCATCTTCTGAAGCCGCTTCTTTTAAGCCACTGAAGATCACTCCACAGTCTCCCAAGACGAGAGAGCGCCTATACAAACAGTAATAAGAGCAGCAGGCTGTGAAAACGAACAGCTGTATCTGCGTTAACAGAAGGACGCTATGTGCCCTCCTCGCCGAGACTCCTACACAGAAAGATTCCGAAGAAGATGCTAATTAAATAATAAATATTTTAAATAAACACAGTTTAACACAACAGACATATCTCTCCCGAGCGCACTGCAACACCGGGGCGTTTACACTCAGCACTGAATGAGCCAGGCAGTCTATGGATGAATCTCAAACAGACCTCTTGGACCTTCACTGCACTGTTAGACGTTATTCTGCTGCCTATTAAGTGCACTATGCAGGGTGTAGGGAGCAGCTTACCGTTAGTTTACTGTGATCGTGTCACAAATCGTACGGTCACAAAACGGCTTGTTTGGCCATGGACGCATTAGAGAGGCGGGCCACCGGAGCACCAGACTCACAGTAGGTGTGAGTTGTTATTTTTAAAATACATTAATATATATATTTACATTATTTATATATAATTGTTATTGTTAGTCACAATAGTTAGAATATGGTTTACTCATATTAATGATAACTATTTAATAATAGGCTATAATTTCTTATTAATATTATCAGAATATATTAATTATTAGAATGTATTAATTTTTTTAAAAATATTTTTTTATTAATAAATCCAAATAATTTTTTATAAAAAATATATATTTAATTTTCTATAATTTTCTATTAATTCTATTTATTCTATTATAATGTTGTATTATTTGGAAGATCTGTTTTAGATTTGCGTCCCAGATATGAGGTACTGTGGAAATGAGAAGGGTTTTTTATAACCCCGAAAAAGAAGGACATCATAAAGGGCACGATGCTAGAAATTATAACCTATATAACACGAACATGATGCTTTACTCAGCTATCTGGGTGGACTGGATGGCATTTGTGAGTCAGACCGGAGTGGACTAACTGACTAGCCTTTGGAAGACTGACCTGCAGTAAACCGGTGGGCAACCGGTGGGTGTCACATGACCTGGTTAAACCACTGAAATGCAAGCCATGTCTTTTGACACAGACGTAAGCCAATGGCACACATAATATTTTTGATGAACATTTTCAATAGCTCATCCCGAAAAGAGGAATAATGGGCGTCCGAACAGGTACTGCGCCAGGCAAAGGACTGGGAGTTGATCAAACGGCCTAAAACCCGGAGGTGTGGTCACCCTAGATGTGAGTCATCATGAATCACTTACAGCTCCGATTACCATCCAAACCACTTCCCTCTTCAGTTTTGATTATTTGATGGAATTCTCCTTTTATTTAATCATTCCGATGGTACTGTAACTTGTAATATGGAAACAGTGTCTCTGTCATTCCCGCTCCGGGTCTGGAATGCCTGTTACAGTGCAATGCAGCTCTGGAGGAATGTGTACAAGACCTCTTGCTAGAACTGCGTAGCACCATGACACACTTAAACAACTTTGGATCTTCAGCGGCTATACGAAGAAGCTAACTTGGTATTCCCAGCATGGACATCATGGCAGAGGCTGAGATGGAAGATGGTGCTGCTAGAACGAGATGGAAAGAGAGAGTGACTGAGCGAGAGACCAGACAGAGGTAATCCGGCTTTCACTGGTTGGTAAGATCTAAAAGAGTGGACGAAAGGAAGAAGGATGTGAGACGGTCTCTCCGTTAGTGCAGCACCATCGGCAGACAGCTGCACCACGCAGGACTGCATGCACACAGACCGTTACCACGACTGTCCTTAACACCACGTCACCGTCACCAAAGACTGCAGTGGTGTCGTACCAGACTGTCATGGAGTGACTCAGAATGGCAGCGGGTCATCTTCAGTGACGAGTCCCGCTTTAGTCTTGGTGGAGACGCCCAACGAATCCGTGTGTGGAGGCACCGTGGTCAGCACCAAGATGACCGGTTTGTTGTGTCACACGTCCAGAAGGCCCGGTGTCCCTCCACCTCCACCCCTACCGCACCATCTGCAGGAACTGTGTGAGGATGTTCAAGCTGCATGGGATGGATTATCACAGGACTCCATTAGGAACCTCTACAGCTCCATACCGAGACGTCTGGCGTGTTGGGTTAGCGAACACGGCGGCCCGACGCCATACTGAGAGACAGACTTCTGTATGTGTAGCTCAATAAATATTGATCATATCAGTCTAAACTTATCACCAGTTATTGATCCTGGTCACCTTTATCCTCCTTCCCAACACACCTGTGTAGGTATATGTATGTACTAAAGGTTTCATGGAGCCCCTTTAAAGGGTTCTTCTGCTGTGTGGATTGTAAGAAAAGGAGAACCCTTTTCGGTTCTATACAGGAATCAGGTACGCGTGTCTCCACTAAGTGAAGGAACTGTGTTATTCCTTATAGAACAGAGGACTGCAGCTGTTTCCAGCCGAGTCTCCTCACCCACGTGTCCTGCGCTGGACGTGACAGTGCTGTAATCTTCTCCAGTGTTTGTGGCTGCAGGCTCTGCTGAGCCGGAGCGAGTCTTGAGCTCACAGCGGGGAGCCGAGACACACTCCTATTTTGGGCTGATTCAGGGACGCTCTCGGGAGTGCAGGGAGGAAACTGAGTCTTTAACGCACACTTTAACTTCAAGAATCGCCGAGCGCGCAGGTTTAACCCGGAGAGCAGCCGGCTGAGCACGGCATAACGATCTGAGCCCTGACAGAGCCTCACCGTGCCTACTGCCTTAGTGGACTATCTGTTCCACCTTAAATACATAACTTACATTAACGGCCTCATGAATCAGTCACTTACGAGCTGTTACCATCCACACCACTCCATCCACAGCTTCCTACGAAATTTCATTCATTTTACATTTTGATTATTTTGGTGGAATTCCCCTTTTATGCCTACATGGGGCCTAGCAGGAAGACATGATCACACATGCCGATATTAGTGATGATGTTACCTTCACGTCAGGTAACAATGCCATCTTAAATTAACCACTTATCATTCCGACATTCCGTACTGTAACTTCTAATAGGGAGAACTGCCTCTCTGACATTCCCACTCCGGGTCTGGAATGCCTGCCACAGTGCTGTGAAGCTTCGGAGGAGCATGTACGAGACCTCTTGCTAGAACTGCGTAGGTATGGATCTTCAGCAGCTATAAGAAGAAGCTAGCTCGGTATTCCCAGCATGGACATCATGGCAGAGGCCGGGAAGAGATGGAAGAAGATGTTGTCAGGGGTAGAGTAAAAGAGAGAGTGACCGAGCGAGAGACTGGAGTCAATAAACATCACAGTGGAAAACTTCACAGCCCCAAAGAACTCAGATCCGACGTACAGGTTTCCTGAAAACTTAAATTCCGATTTTCCCCAAAAGGCCGTGAAATTGTTTACAACCATCTGCTGTACTTCTGCTCACACGACAGATACTGTTTCACATACACAGTCCCAGAGCAGACCCTCAGGCATGAATTCAATGGTGGTTTGACCTGCACTCGTCTGTTTGTCTTTTTTCTCAAATCCCTCGCTACTCCCGTAGACTCCCATTCATTTTCACTCTCATTTAAACCCTACTTCACCTCACAGTCAGCAAACTGCAGGTAATCGCTCAGGGCAGACCCCAAACTCTAATCCCGAGCTGTACTGACCCACACTCCTCATGTGACCCTCACATAAATTCTCTAATCCACTGACAGTGAGCAAACTGCAGGTACTCATTCAGGCCAGATCCCTAAACTTTAATCCACAGACCCACACTCCTCTATGTGTTGATTTTTCATCCCTCGTTCCTCTCATAGACTCCCATTCATTCTCACCCCCATTCAGACCCTGTTGTTTCCTTTAACCTACAACCAACAAACTGCAGGTACTCATTCAGAGCAGATCCCTAAACTCTAATCCTGAGCCATACTGACCCACACTCCCCTATGGGTTGATTTTTCATCCCTCATTCCTCTTATAGACTCCCATTCCTTTTTAACCCCATTCAAACCCTACAGTTTATTTTACCTGAAAGTCAGCAAACGACAGGTACTCACTCAGGGCAGATCCCTAAACTCTAATCCTAAGGCATACTGATCCACACTCCTCTATGCATCATTCATTCATCCCTCTACCTTCCATAGACTCCCATTCATTTTCACCCCCATTCAAACCCTATTGTTTAGTTTAACCTACAGCCAACAAACTGCCTGTGCTCACTCAGAGCAGATCCCCAAACTCTAATCCACACCCATACTGACCCCCACTCCTCTATGTGTTGGTAATTTAACACTCTATGTGTTGATTGTTAATCCCTCGTTCCTCACATAGACTACCATTCATTTGCACCCTCATTCACACCCTATTCTTTCCTTTACCTGACAGTCAGCAAACTGCATGTACTCATTCAGGCCAGATCCCTAAACTCTAATCCACAGACCCGCACTCCTCTATGAGTCATTTATTCATCCCTCATTCCTCCCATAGACTCCCATTCATTTTTAGCAACACCTTAGCAACCGGCTAGCAGCTAGCTTCAGCTGCACAACCACGCTGGACTTTCTTCCGGAAATGCACTTTTGTAGTTGCTATCTCTCGCTGCCCTTCACGCTGCACCTTAGCACAGGTAAACGTCCCTCTGAAAGCCTCTCCCTTCACCGCTGATTATTTACTCCCTGCACAACAATCAGCTCAGCAGCGCTAGCTTTCTTCTTCCAGCCAGGAGTATTTTTAATTAATATGAATTACACGCTCAGCACTTCCCTATAAATAATCTCAATGCCACTAACTACTTTTTGAGTGACAGAGTTTTTTTTCCTGAGCCGGCTTCAGAAAAAACAAGACCGAACGCCATTAATGTGACAGAAATGCTGACAAATTACAGCCGGAGAGGAAACCGGACGGATAATTACATATGTGCCGTAACTCACGACACCAAGCCGCCACTTTTCTGACTGTTTGAGATAATCGCTAGGCCGGTCAGCTGTAATTACTGATAGACAACTGACCGATAGAGTGCCGAGGTAAATGAAGAGCCTGAGAGTTTTAAAGGGCCCATATGGCACATTTTACATAAATACTTGAAGGCCTGGAGTCCACATATATACAGTCGGTGTGCCAAAAATGACCATAGTTCATTTGATGTGTCCATTTTTCCCGAACTCTCTTTACCCCTAACAATTGAACAGACTGTGCCTTTAAGATATGCACTATATGCAAATAAGCTCTGCTCTGGTTGGCTGGGTTCTGTATTGTACCTCAGTCTCGAACACTCCTTAGCATAAAAAGTCTTTTCTATAGGAGACCCCTTCTATAGGCTGATGAAGGTAAAGGCATTGTTTTATGACATCACAAAAACAATACCCAATTAGAACCCGGTTTCTATATACAGACCGTATGGACAGGGGCGTGAGCTCTGCTTCAGTGTTTCATAATAAAGGCCCTTTAATTCACGAAATTCTTCACCAGCGGTCTCCCACCCTAGATCCGGAGAGGTAGCTTCCTGCAGAGTCTACTTACAGCTACAGGTTCGCAAACCATGCTTACGCTAATCAACCTCTTCCCAAGTCCCTGATTGGCTGGATCAGACGTATCCCGAGTGTGGAGTTATGTAAGAAGTGGGGGAGCTTACACAGGTTAGAACTACACTCTGCTGGAAAGTAGCTCCTCAGGATTAGGCCTGGAGACAGACGAGTCAGAAATGCTAATGTTGCTAACAGTGAATTAAAGAGAATAGCATTCCATTAGCATTATGCACTCCTTATTACTTCAGCTTGAGTGGGCGGGGCTAACTTACTGTACACTGGATTGGCAATTATATGCGATCTATATCGATGATATATGTGACATCACAAAAACAACTCACACGGAATGTCCAGTGCTCCAGTACATGAACGTGCTGTGGTGGTGTGTGCCGCAAGTCCTCCCCCTAAGGGCCATGCATGCAGTTCAGATGTTCTGTAGGGGTGATAGGAACCAGGGTTCTCCATGTCTAGAACACACATATAGACACTTTATTTACTACACGTGTCTTCTGAGTGTGTATGGAATGCTGATGATGAAAATCTGGAAAACCTGGAAATACTAAGTTCCTTTGGGGAACTATCTGACCTCACAGCGCCCTGCAGCATGTATCCCTCCACCATGAATGGAGTTTAAGGCTGAGATCTTCTCCACACTATCATAAACAGCGTCTCAGACATCAGGCAGCGTATTCAGAACCACCTCCTGTAGGAACTTTCTGTGAGGGAGCTTTTAGAGGGGACGTCTGGTTACCTTCACCACCACTGGGAACAGTTCTGACTCTGTGAGTGTCTCTGGAGCGGAGCGTTTCACACCTAACCACTCTGAATGACTTTGTTTACCTTGTAACTGTTTAATTACACAGTTGCTTTTTTAAATCAGCGGGGTTCCTCTTTAAGTAGACGGGACTGAGCACCACCAGCTCCGGTGACGGCGGCAGGCTGTGGCAGTTCCAGCTCCAGGTTCCTTTATTACGCAGCGTGAGCGGCCTTATCAGCCAGAGCCAGAGAACAGCAGGCCCGGGATCGACAGCAGGGATCAAGCTCAGATTTGGGCTTTTACCAGACCCTTCGCAGCACCTCCTCCTCCTCCTCTTGCTGATAACGTTTACCTGAGGAGGAGCGCAGCCTGCACCACGCCGCCCGTTTCATCTTTACCTTCACAGTCCTGATGCGGGCCCTGGCCCCCTTTTCTCAGCTCTGTGTATGAATGAAAGGAGGGCTGCAGCCGGGTTAGTGACTCTACAGCCCCCTCCGCTGGTCCGATCCAGCCATCGCTGCTACTGAAGTGCGGGCTGCACTGAAGGGCCCTAATCCTGCTCTGCACCTGCCCTTAATTTAGGTTCACATATCATGATCGAATTAAAAAGGCTGTTTTTTGGGGTGGTATATGCAAATGAGCTCTGATCTGATTGGCTGTACTTCATTCAGAGAGCAGCCAGGGTGGAAACATACAATAGGACTTTGGTGTGAGTGGGTGGAGCTAAATTGCCAAAGGCACATATATGGAAATGCATTGGCTTTCATGACATCACAAGAAAAATGAACTCCAGAGGGTCTTAGTTTGGAATTCTGGGGGCTTCTGGGGGGTACTGTGGATATGGATGCTAGGATCCGAAACTTTTCTTGTAGATGTTTGATAAAGTTAATTTTACATTACGTTTTCCCTGGAAAACCATAAAATAAAATAAAAAAAATTATTAAATTTATTTTATTATTTTTTAAATTATTTACTTATTTTATTACTATTTATTTTAATATTATTATTTGTATTACTATTTTATTAAAAAGATAATATTTAAAAAAAGATAATAACAAGTCCAATAATCTTAAAATGAGCCCAAACAATCTCAAAACAAGCCCTTTAAGGTACATCAGATTTAAGATCACTCTTCTTGCCAAGCTCTCATTTCTTGCAGTGCACACACTTTTTCACAAATCCACTATTAGATATTTTGAATGCTGCTCTGCCTCTTCACTGTCAATATTAATGCATAAGGATTTACATTTCATACTGAATACATGTCAGAATTTGATGCAACCCACTGTATAATTAAATGCATGACACCCTGCAGGACTTTAAACAGATCTACCTCACTGAACTATAATCATAACACTGGAAGCAGCGACACACGGTGCACACATAACATTAGCGCGCCAAGGTGACATGTGACATACGGGAAATGGAAGGACCACCTCTATTACATTGATTTCATGTGGCCTGACCTCTCAAACGTACGTGCCTCACTGAAATGCACACATGGAATAACATTTACACAGTAACACCCAGAAACGAGAAGCAGAAGATCCGTTACACGGATTAAACACAGCTCCAGGCAATGCTCGGGGAAAAGGAGTACAGTACAGCAGATCAAACAGCTCTTCATTATAACGATATTTAATTACACCCAGGAGCAAGGACGGGCCTGACCCAACAGCCACCGTTACAGACCTCCATTGGCAGTGGTGTCCTCCATGAGTCCTCCTGTTGGTGCAGCACCATCGGCAGACGGCTGCACCACGCAGGACTACATGCACACAGACCGTTACCACGACTGTCCTTAACACCACGTCACCGTCACCAAAGACTGCAGTGGTGTCGTACCAGACTGTCATGGAGTGACTCAGAATGGCAGCGGGTCATCTTCAGTGACGAGTCCCGCTTTAGTCTTGGTGGAGACGCCCAACGAATCCGTGTGTGGAGGCACCGTGGTCAGCACCAAGATGAGCAGTTTGTAGTCACACGTCCAGAAGGCCTGGTGTCCCTCCACCTCCACCCCTACCGCACCATCTGCAGGAACTGTGTGAGGATGTTCAAGCTGCATGGGATGGATTATCACAGGACACCATTAGGAACCTCTACAGCTCCATACCGAGACGTCTGGCGTGTTGGGTTAGCAAACACGGCGGCCCGACGCCATACTGAGAGACAGACTTCTGTATGTGTAGCTCAATAAATATTGATCATATCAGTCTAAATTTATCATCAGTTATTGAACCTGCTCACCTTTATCTTCCTTCCCAACACACACCTGCACTCCCACACCTCCTTCTGGGTGCAGCAGGTCTTCAGGTAATGAGTGTATATGCTGTGCATGTCACTATGGAACGGTAACGTTGTGCGTGGGTTGCTCTGACACACGTTCTTCCACTGTAATGACGACTCCTCAGCCCGGCACAAATTCCCCTTCATATTTAAATACGCAGCTGTTGGTGGGGTTTAGTCTCAATGACAAAATACTGAACAAATAATTATTATTATGAATGGAATTTAGGGGAATGTGTACATGGGTCTCACATTAATAAATTGTACATGCTAATTCTGTATGCTACAGCGCTTTACAGTCGTCTGTTAGGTTCTGATTGAGATATGAAAACCAGCGCTGTCACCAATTCCCTAACACACAGAGCAGCAGCCACACTCAGCCGTTTACTGTTAGCACCAACCATCATGCACTGTGTGCATTGCACTGGGGTGGACAAAGTCAGAGTTACAGTAGCGATCCCCCCGCCCAAGGTAAACTCCTCCTCCAGTGTGAGTAGAAGCTCCGCCCTTTAGTCCTCCACTGGGGTAACAGTACTAAAGTATGTACCTTCAAATGTACTTAAGTATGGAGAGTACCAGTACTAAAGTATGTACCTTCAAATGTACTTAAGTATGGAGAGTACCAGTACTAAAGTATGTACCTTCAGATGTGCTTAAGTATGGAGAGTACCAGTACTAAAGTATGTACCTTCAGATGTACTTAAGTATGGAGAGTACCAGTACTAAAGTATGTACCTTCAGATGTACTTAAGTATGTACCTTCAGATGTACTTAAGTATGGAGAGTACCAGTACTAAAGTATGTACCTTCAGATGTACTTAAGTATGGAGAGTACCAGTACTAAAGTATGTACCTTCAGATGTACTTAAGTATGGAGAGTACTGGTACTAAAGTATGTACCTTCAGATGTACTTAAGTATGGAGAGTAACAGTACTAAAGTGTGAACCTTCAGATGTACTTAAGTATGGAGAGTACCAGTACTAAAGTATGTACCTTCAGATGTACTTAAGTATGGAGAGTAACAGTACTAAAGTATGTACCTTCAGATGTACTTAAGTATGGAGAGTATCAGGAGCATGATTTATTATGGCTCTAATGTCAGATTGTAGCCCCTCCACCAAACACAGCCCCCACTAAAACGTTCCTTCCTACTGAAACCGGATGGAAAAGTTTCCATAGGAGGATTAGCATTATTATCTCAGCTGCGCTAACTGAACCGACTAACTGACCTTCCAGGATTCCAGTTTCTTAATCTTCTCTCTGATCCTCACGCACCTGTCTCTTTGACCTGGGAAAATATTACAGGGCGACGGCTCGCTCCTCCAGGCTCTTCTTAAAGACTCACGTTTATAATGTATGATTCGGCTGGTTGGTATGAGGAGAGGGCAGCAAAACCGCATTCATAAAACATGGGCATAATTTTAACGGTAATAAGATGTGAGAAATAATAAAGAGGGAGAAAATGCAAAACGTGGTCTTTAAGAAAGTTTAGGGAGAGGTGGAGGAATTACGAGGGAAATTTAGCAGGTTTGGAAATTTCCTGGACACTGAAACAGGTAAGACGTAATCAGAGTCGATCAGGGTGGTCAAAACCGGATACACTGGTAGTGAAGGTAACCTGACGTCCGCCTTACAAAGCTCCCTCACAGAAACTCACTACAAGGATGTTAAATGATTCTATATTACATGGAGGTTCTTTAAAGAGCGTGTGGAACCCTGAGAGTACACAGTCGAGTCACATTATTATGACCACTGTCTACTTTCGACGGCAGCAGCACGTAGCTCATGAAGGACGTCATGTTCCTCTGGGCCCACTCGTCCATGTGGAAGGCATTCTCAAACGATCTGGGTCTGAATCCCTCCCTGCAGATCATGTATACCCCTCCATGCTGATGGTTCTCCCTGGGGCGGATGGGATCTTCCAGCAAGGCAGTGCCACATGTGGCTACAAATGTCCGACACTGGTTGGAACAGCATGACCAAGAATTCTGAGTACGACCCCGGCTCCCTAATTCAACAGACTTGAACCCGGTTGAGCATCCGTATGACACCTGCGACCACCTACCAGGACCTCGCTAGCTGCTGTCGGTGCTGCACACAGCGTTCACTCTGGATATTAGGTGGTCATAATAATATGAAATATGAAATAAAATAGAACCAACTGTCATGGTCATTCAGGATTAACTCCCTCGTCTAATGGACTTCAGCCTGTGCTCCAAGGAGCTACTGAACTTCCACACCTGCACCATCGAATGCCTCCACACACGGAACATCACAGCTTGGTTTGGGATAAGCACCGAGCAGGACAGGCAGGCTCTCCTGTGGCTGGTGCGTTCAGCTGAGCACATCCTTCGGGCCGAGCTTCCTGACCTGCACACCGTCGTCTACAAGTAGTGCTGGACCAAGGCCAGGAAGACCATGAAGGACCCCAACCATCCCAACAATAGACTCTTCTCTCGCTCCCTAGAGGCAAACCCGGAGAGGATGAGCTTCTTCCCGCAGGGGAGCTCCGAACCGGGGCAGACGCATCGTACACAGGACTTCCCTGAAAGTTCACCACTGAGAGTTATTAATGCCTCCTGCTCAACCGCACAGCAGTATGTTCAGTCTCATACTACACGTTCTGCACACTGCACTCTAAACTCAACACTGTTAACCCCGGACAGGTCTTATGAACCCATAAAGATGATACATAAGTACCAGAACACACATTTTCATATTTATTGTTTCTGTGATGTCACAAAGAAACAACTCATTTGCATATAGTACCAGAGAAACACACTGTCTGTCTGCCTGTCTGTCTGTCTGTCTGTCTGTCATTCTATCTGCCTATCTGTCTGTCTGTCTGTCTGTCTGTCTGTTTGTCTGCCTATCTATCTGTCTGTCTGTCATTCTATCTGCCTATCTATCTGTCTGTCTGTCATTCTATCTGCCTATCTGTCTGTCTGTCTGTCATTCTATCTGCCTATCTGTCTGCCTATCTATGTCTCTTTCTGTCTATCTGTCTGTCTAACTCTTTATCTGTCTGTCTGTCTAACTATCTATTTGTCTGTCAATCTGTCTGTCTGCCTGTTGATCTGTCTGTTGTTGTATCTGTCTTTCTGTCTGCCTAATCTGTCTGTCTAACTAACTGTCTGACTATCTATCTATCTATCTATCTATCTATCTATCTATCTATCTGTCTGTCTGTCTGTCTGCCTGCCTATCCGTCTGTCTAACTCTTTATCTGTCTGTCTATCTATCTATCTATCTATCTATCTATCTATCCATCTATCTATCTATCTATCTGTCTGTCTGTCTATTGTTCTGTCTCTCTGTCTATCTGTCTGTCTATCATAGAGAATGTAAACAGATGATGGTTTGCAAATTAGGTTCAGTCCTCAGATCTAGCTCTGCTGCCCACCTCTGACCTCACTACAGAACTACACTACCACGTATGACCTCATTACCATGTAATTATTATGCATATCTTATAAACACATTAGATCAGAGGTGTGTTATGCAGAGTATGCGGACCCCCACTGAGACTGCAGCTGTCCCAGACACACACACCCACCCACACATCAGCACTCCTGTCAGTCCACCTCTTATCTCTCCATCATCACTCTCTTCAGGCCTCAGCACACGGGCCTGTACAGGAACTCATTAAAATACACCAGACGCCCCTGAAAGCCCAAAACCCACAGGGTCAGCATGCATCGCCCGCTCATGAGCACGGAAAGTACCGCGTCCTGGGTGTTTAAGACACTGAGACATCAGCTGAGCTGGGTGGGGATGATTTAGCACTCGTTTAAATACAGTTTCATTTACTCTAATACCACACCTGGAACCTACACCACCGAAACATGGCTCCACAGACTGACTGACTGAAAGATACACGTAAATGTAGCGGGTTAGGGTTTAGTGTAAATGTAGGGGTTAGGGGGTTTAGTGTAAATGTAGGGGTTAGGGGGTTTAGTGTAAATGTAGGGGTTAGGGGGTTTAGTGTAAATGTTGGGGTTAGGGGTTTAGTGTATATGTAGGGGTTAGGGGGTTTAGTGTAAATGTGAGGGTTAGGGGTTTAGTGTAAATGTAGGGGTTAGGGGTTTAGTGTAAATGTAGGGGTTAGGGGTTTAGTGTATATGTAGGGGTTAGGGGGTTTAGTGTAAATGTGAGGGTTAGGGGTCTAGTGTATATGTAGGGGTTAGGGGGTTTAGTGTAAATGTGAGGGTTAGGGGTTTAGTATAAATGTAGGGGTTAGGGGTTTAGTGTAAATGTTGGGGTTAGGGGTTTAGTGTATATGTAGGGGTTAGGGGGTTTAGTGTAAATGTGAGGGTTAGGGGTTTAGTGTAAATGTAGCGGGTTAGGGTTTAGTGTAAATGTAGGGGTTAGGGGGTTTAGTGTAAATGTAGCGGGTTAGGGGTTTGGTGTAAATGTAGGGGTTAGGGTTTAGTGTAAATGTAGGGGTTAGGGGTTTAGTGTAAATGTAGGGGTTAGGGGTTTAGTGTAAATGTAGGGGTTAGGGGGTTTAGTGTAAATGTGAGGGTTAGGGGTTTAGTGTAAATGTAGCGGGTTAGGGTTTAGTGTAAATGTAGGGGTTAGGGGTTTAGTGTAAATGTAGGGGTTAGGGGTTTAGTGTAAATGTAGGGGTTAGGGGGTTTAGTGTAAATGTAGGGGTTAGGGGTTTAGTGTAAATGTAGGGGTTAGGGGGTTTTGGGAAAATGTTGGGGTTAGGGGGTTTAGTGTAAATGTTTGGGGTTAGGGGTTTAGTTGTATATGTAGGGGTTAGGGGTTTAGTGTATATGTAGAGGGTTAGGCGTTTAGTGTAAATGTAGAGGGTTAGGGTTTAGTGTAAATGTAGAGGGTTAGGGGTTTAGTATAAATGTAGAGAGTTAGGGGTTTAGTATAAATGTAGGGGTTAGGGGTTTAGTATAAATGTAGGGGTTAGGGGTTTAGTGTAAATGTGAGGGTTAGGGGTTTAGTGTAAATGTAGCGGGTTAGGGGTTTGGTGTAAATGTAGGGGTTAGGGTTTAGTGTAAATGTAGGGGTTAGGGGTTTAGTGTAAATGTAGGGGTTAGGGGTTTAGTGTAAATGTAGGGGTTAGGGGGTTTAGTGTAAATGTGAGGGTTAGGGGTTTAGTGTAAATGTAGCGGGTTAGGGTTTAGTGTAAATGTAGGGGTTAGGGGTTTAGTGTAAATGTAGGGGTTAGGGGTTTAGTGTAAATGTAGGGGTTAGGGGGTTTAGTGTAAATGTAGGGGTTAGGGGTTTAGTGTAAATGTAGGGGTTAGGGGTTTAGTGTAAATGTTGGGGTTAGGGGGTTTAGTGTAAATGTTGGGGTTAGGGGTTTAGTGTATATGTAGGGGTTAGGGGGTTTAGTGTAAATGTGAGGGTTAGGGGTTTAGTGTAAATGTGAGGGTTAGGGGTTTAGTGTAAATGTGAGGGTTAGGGGTTTAGTATAAATGTGAGGGTTAGGGGTTTAGTATAAATGTAGGGGTTAGGGGTTTAGTATAAATGTAGGGGTTAGGGGTTTAGTGTAAATGTGAGGGTTAGGGGTTTAGTGTAAATGTGAGGGTTAGGGGTTTAGTATAAATGTGAGGGTTAGGGGTTTAGTGTAAATGTGAGGGTTAGGGGTTTAGTGTAAATGTAGGGGTTAGGGGTTTAGTGTAAATGTGAGGGTTAGGGGTTTAGTGTAAATGTGAGGGTTAGGGGTTTAGTGTAAATGTGAGGGTTAGGGGGTTTAGTGTAAATGTGAGGGTTAGGGGGTTTAGTGTAAATGTGAGGGTTAGGGGTTTAGTGTAAATGTGAGGGTTAGGGGTTTAGTCCTAATCCCTGTCTGTTTCGTTTTGCTATGTCTTAATTTGCACCGTTTCACACGCCTGCACAAATTCCTCTGACACATCCTTTCCAGCGCTGCTCCTGTGTTAATCCATCTGACTAATGAAGCAAACGCATTATCCGCCTCGTTCTTCCGTGCTGATGTCAGCCGAGTGAAAGCAGGCAGCGCTGCGAGCTGGAGAGCCGTGCAGGCCTGAAGAGAGACTGGAGGGACTGTTGTGGCCTGCGCTGGATTAATCCCCATGTAATACTCGCAGAGTAACACAAATCTCAGCAGAAAAGCCTCCTGTTGAAAGCACATTACCAGGAACTCCCTGCGTCTTTACTGCGGGCCGGCTGCACCGTGGCTGCCTGAGGCCTATAACGGGAGCGGTATTTATAGAACGCTTTAATGGTGCCATATATAACACTGTGGTTTAATTATCCATATTAGCGCATCTAAGCGCCGGCTACGGTGCTAAGATTAAATGTTCTGGGGTGGTGGAGTTCCTCGTTGGGCTATTACCCAGACTATGAAACATTTTTATGCGCTGTCGTATCAATAGTTTAGTTAGGAACCAAATAAACCCAGTTCCACATGCAGGTCCCTCCTTTATTTATGTATCACTACATGCTAAACATTATTAGCAAAAGACTGTAGCTGTCCTTTATTAGCCAGACTGTTTATCTGCTGATTTAGGGAACCGGTGTTGATGAGGGTTGTATGGCAAGGAGAGTCCTGGGGCTATTGATGACCTGCTTGTAATCCTGGCTGCTCAGTAAAAGAGCTTCCCGGTCCCGGTCTTCCTTCTTTACACTGACGGTACATTGGTGTCAGAAGTGTGATTCCACCCTAGCCAACTACAGGGAAATGGTGAACTCAGCAGTGACCCTGCAAAGGGAACTGAGCCTCGCCGAGAGCTGTGAGAGAGGAGTAGCAATGGCGGTGGTCATCAGCGGTACCCGAGTGGAAGATGGCAAGGCTGGAAGCCAGAGGCAGCAAGCATGGTCGAGGATCGGGGCTCAGGGGACACATCCAGCACTCCCGCCGTGTCTTGGTGGGAGGTGGAGAAACAGGAGAGCATTCAAGGGAGCACTGCGGATGCTGCCACCACAAGCCGCTTTGGGAATATACAGTATACCGGATATACAAGCTTTGTCCCCATGTGTATGTAAGGTGGTAGTACTAGGCTCCTGCAGATGGCGCTGCTGCACAAAGATGACGGGGCTACTATAAATACCTGTGGGGTGTGAGTGATGGGATTCATCGTTCCATGTGTGGAAAATGGCTCCAGAGCAGATGTTAATGATTGGCTAAAAGGAGGGACTGCATGTGGGCGTGGCCAAAGACCATAGTGTGAAGGAAGTAGCTGAATCTGCAGGTGTATGGAAGCGTACGGTCATACGGGTCTACCAGCAGTGGATACAATCCCAGTCTACAGGGAATTCTCCTCGGAACTGTGCCAGGGAAGGCATCCACCACATCTGGACCAGCTGACCAACTCTTTGATGTAAGAGTGTCTGAACACTGATGTGGCTACATCCAGAACCTTGTCCAGTACATGCTCAATCCAGTTCCAGCTGTTACTGGTGCTGGTGGAGGGGTTACACGCTGGTAGGTACGATTCAGTCACAGGGGGCTCCTTTATTATCCAGGGAGCTCATATTGGGGATAAGTCACAATTCATTATTATTATTTCTATTGTGTTTATTATTATTATTAGTGTGTAATTATTTACTCACTGTTTCCTGTGTGGGAAGCAGATTAGCTTATACTGATGCTAAGTCACAACACTGAGTGTCCAAGCTGGACATGGCTGTTAAATCAATAAGCGCAGCAACCCCCCAAAACCCTGACTTTACACTCCGGCCTTAATGAGCCACAAGTCTTCAACACCCCCAGCTCGGGGCGTTAGCGTGCGGCTAGCGGCAGATTGGCATTATTTTAGAGCTGGGAATTTCACTTTATGGAGCAGCCTAAAGGCTTTAAGACACCCTTCTCCTGTGAGGGCACTTCAGTCGTTCAACCACGCCGTCCGTTTTATTTATTTATTTATTTGATTGTTTGTTTGTTTATTTGAAGGAGTTCGTCTGATATCTGGATCTGTCGAGCTACGTGCTTTTTCCCACGCCAAATTTTCAAAATTCGATTGCTTTTTCCGGGTAGCAGCTGTGCTAGTTAGCCTCGCCTCGGCGGGAAGCTTCTTCCGTCTGTTAGCTCTGACTAGCTCCCGTCTTTTTAACCTCACTTAAAACAGAAGAACCTCCTGGAATCTGTTCCCGCGCATGCGCCGGAGCTGCCGCGTGAGCGAAGGCCGAGGCCCGGCCATCTGTCGGACCGGTTTGGAGTTCTTTGTTGAATTAAAGTTCCTACAGCAGTGACGACTGGGTCGGCTCTCTCCTCCGTGTGGCTCTCCGAAACTCCGGCATTTATTTCTTGGACTGCCCATCTGGTTCTCAAACACTTCATTAACACTGATATTTATTTATTTATTTATTTATTTATTTATTCCTAATCTTCTCACTTTGTGAAACGGGTAGTGAAATCTGGTGGTGCATGCGAACACATGCCTCAGTGTGTGGTTTCTAATATGTCCTTAACTTCACAGACACTTTCCCCCAGCATTAGTAAGGTCCAGTACTGATGTTGCAACATTGCTGTGAGGATTTGATTGAGTATTTGTGAGGTCAGGTACTGGCGTTGGAACATTGCTGTGGGGATTTGATTGAGTATTAGTGAGCCAGGTACTGATGTTGGAACATTGGTGTGAGGATTTGATTGAACATTAGTGAGGTCAGGCACTGATGTTGGAACACTGCTGTGAGGATTTGATTGAGTATTAGTGGGGTCAGGTACTGATGTTGAATTTACATAATCTGTTTCTTTGGGGACTATTTTTTGCCACTTAGCGCTCTGCATGTATCCCTCCACCTACTTTTAGAAATTCAAGCTCTCTGAACGAGTACCAGTGGCTATTACCAAGACTCAGCTCAGCAGACCAAAAAAACATCCTCCTGTGTGTTTAAGGTGGTAGTAACTACAGGCTCCTGCAGATGGCGCTGCACAAGGACAGTGTGGTTATATATCCCTGTGGGGTGTGAGTGACCGGATCCATAGATTGGGAAGAGGTGCTACAGTGCAGGGAATGTCTCGGGAATGTGTGGAAAATGGCTCCAGAGCAGATGTTAATGATTGGCTAAAAGGAGGGACTGCATGTGGGCGTGGCCAAAGACCATAGTGTGAAGGAAGTAGCTGAATCTGCAGGTGTATGGAAGCGTACGGTCATACGGGTCTACCAGCAGTGGATACAATCCCAGTCTACAGGGAATTCTCCTCAGAACTGTACCAGGGAAGGCATCCACCAAATCTGGACCACCTGACCAGTTCTCTGATGTGAGAGAGTCTAAACACTGATGTGGCTACATCCAGAACGTCGTCCAGTACACGCCCGATCCAGTCCCAGCTGTTACTGGTGCTGCTGGAGGTGTTACACTCTGGTAGGTACGGTTCAGTGACAGGGGACTCGGTTCTGGTCCGGTGAGCTCATGATAATGGGAGATTGTTTGTTTTCAGTGTCTTGTGTTTGGGAGCTGGCTGGGCTTTGGGACGAAGAGGAAGATCTTAATTAAAGTGAGAGTGCGGAGGAGAGCTGTGGAAATGGCCCGCAGGTGTTTCCTTCAAACTGAGGTCAGAAAGAGAAAGGTAGGAGTCCTGGCCTTGGTGTTTCCTTTATGTGTGTGTGTATATACATCTCTCTCTCTCTCTCTCTTTCTCTCTCTCTCTCTCTCTCTCTCTGTGAAACCCCTTCCATTTCGGCTCAAGCCTCAGCGCCTCTCCCTCGTTCTTTGACTTGTTCGTCTCGCATTATTGTAGGAGGGCGAGCCCATGAATAAAATATCGCAGAAACTGGTGCATTCTGTTTTATGAATAATGTAAAGCCGAACGCAGTATCCCGGCTTTCTTTCCCAGATTAGCCCGGCGCTTTGTCCCATCCTGCATGCTGTTGCTGGTTCTTGTTTAGCATATGAGAGGGCAGCAGTGTCTCTGTGGTTTTCAGCCCTATCCCGCCCAGACTCCCGAGCCTAAAGGATTTATTAAGATGTTCAGAGGAGACGACGAGGAGACTCCCCCATTCAGCCTGGCTAAGCAAACCGACGCAGAGTCTTTGCTCTGTCATGGAGATCTATGGCTGCATTATTAAGGCACAAAGGCGCAAGGCCTGCTCTGGTTCCTGTGTCGTGGGGGTTTAGATTAGAATTAAGGCTTTATATGGACCATCATACAGACAGTCTGGCCTCGTTAGTACCTCTGCAGTGTGGGGTATTAGTGAGGTCAGGTACTGAGGCTGATCATTGCTGTGAGGAACTGATAGAGCATTGTGGCAGTATATTCTTCTTCTTCTTCTTATTTCTCATGCCTAGATTGTGGCAGTGCAATACACACAGACATCTTCTTCGTATTATTACTAACCACCTTATGCCAGATTTTTGGCCACCGCTTACCTGGACTATCACAGAAGACCTTTGTCACCACCTGATACGTTAGTAAACTTGGCACCGTACTAATACCATAGGAATAAACCACACACCTGGAATTAAAGAAAACCTAGCACCCACCTGGGATACCACAGAACAAACCTACCTGGCACCCCATAGGAGTAAACCTGGCCACGACAGCTTGGGATACCATAGGAATAGAACACCAAACTGGGATACCATAAGGCACTCACACCTGGGATACCATAGAATAAACTTGGCACACAACCTTGGATTACCCCGCAGAATAAACCCACCCCCTGGGATACCATACCATAGACGAATAAAACTTACAGACTGACTCATTTGCACCCACACTGGGATTTCTTTTTTTTTTTTGACACATGCCTGTCCATTATAAGAAAAACATGTATATATATATATATATATATATCTATATAGTTTTTTTTTTTTTTTTTTTTTTTTTGCTGACCTTTTTTTTTGTTGCTTTCCATTTGCTTCACATCACACAATCTGCGTCTTACACTGTGTAGGATTTTTATGAAGAATGGACCAACAGAAAGGGTCCAAAACCGCTTGGAAAGACGTCTGGTTCCATTGACTTCCATTTAAATTAAAAAAGAGGTTTTTGGCCTCTCCTGTAATTTTGGAGATACCCGTTTTTCTTTGGATAGCAACGATAGATATATAACGGCTTGTTTCTTTGTGCATATGAATAACAAACTCCTGAACCTTGTATTTAATTAAATAAATACTAATTAAATAATTATTGATGTCCATATTACATAATTTCCTGCCAATATTGTGAGTGCCACCACCACCACCACCAACAACAACAACATAATAATAATAATAATCTTGTTTTTTTCTATAACAATTTTCATCCATAAATGCAGTTCAAAATGCCTCACAGGATCAAAGACAGATAAAAAGGTAGAGATTTAATAAAAGACCACAGGAACACGAAGCAGAACTGCAGTGGGTCAGTGACGCTAAGACTGCCTCTGAGAAGGACTGATGTGTTGATGGTCTAACAGCCTGTTGGTGTGGGTTTTAGCAGGTTGCTGCAGCGCCCTCTGCTGGCCGCCTCTCTAACTCTCCGGCTGCAGTCATGTGACTGAATGCGGAAGCAGAGGTGATAATGGAGTGATCGGGGCAGAACAGTAAAGGAATAAATGATATACCTGGATCAGCACCGCCCTGCACGAGCACCCTGCCCGGCGGACCATGCCTGGACGTGGTCAGTGAAGTAGAAGAGCGTCCACTCCGGGGGTCTTAACCGCCACCATGATCCGGTCTGCCTTACTCCTCCTCGGTTTGCTGCTGCCAGTGTGTCAGGCTTTCCTACCGCTCGTGATCAACACCTGGCACTTCGAGAACGCCACAGCTGCAGGTGAGCCGCGAACACAGGTGTTTCTAATAAAGTGGCCAGCTAGTAGAATCACAAGGGTGGTGTTTCTAATAAAGTGGCCAGCTAGTAGAATCACAAGGGTGGTGTTTCTAATAAAGTGGCCAGCTAGTAGAATCACAAGGGTGGTGTTTCTAATAAAGTGGCCAGTTAGAAAAGTCACACGGTATGTGTTTCTAATAAAGTGGCCAGTTAGAAAAGTCACACGGTAGGTGTTTCTAATAAAGTGGCCAGTTAGAAAAGTCACAAGGTAGGTGTTTCTAATAAAGTGGCCAGCTAGTATAATCACAAAGGTTGGTGTTTCTAATAAAGTGGCCAGTTATTGGATTACAAGGGTGGTGTTTCTAATAAAGTGGCCAGTTAGTAGAATCACAAAGGTTGGTGTTTCTAATAAAGTGGCCAGTTATTGGATTACAAGGGTGGTGTTTCTAATAAAGTGGCCAGTTAGTGGAAGCACAAGGTTGGTGTTTCTAATAAAGTGGCCAGTTAGTGGAATCACAAGGGTGGTGTTTCTAATAAAGTGGCCAGTTAGTGGATTACAAGGTTGGTGTTTCTAATAAAGTGGCCAGTTAGTGGAATCACAAGGTTGGTGTTTCTAATAAAGTGGCCAGTTAGTGGAAGCACAAGGGAGGTGTTTCTAATAAAGTGTGTGCCAGCTCTAGGTATGTGGTGGGATTAACAACGTCTTGGTGTTTCTAATAAAGTGGCCAGTTAGTGGAAGCACAAGGGAGGTGTTTCTAATAAAGTGGCCAGTTAAAGTGAAGTGGTGAGTTGAGTGCTGAAGCATCTGTTGAGCCCCCCGAGCTTCCACATCACAGTGTCTGTGTTTCAGCGTGGGGCGCTCTCCAGGACGGTCTGTCTCCGCTGGACGCGGCGCAGGCCGGATGTACGCGCTGTGAGCAGGAGCAGTGTGATGGCAGCGTGGGGTTTGGGGGGAGTCCAGATGAGCGAGGGGAGACCACGCTGGACGCCATGATCATGAACGGGTAAGATTAATGAAGGACACTAACAGACGGGGCACCATCAAAACAGTAGTGCATTCAGTGTATGAATATTCATATATGTAAATGAGACACACCTACATCAGAGGTGCAGACGTCTGGAGACCCCAGTGAAGGTATTAACTAGGTTCTCTTCTTGGTAGCCTTTACACTAGATGTCGGACATAGCTGTGAGGATTTGATTGAACATAGTGAACACTAGGGGTCAGTGAGCATACCATCCAGGGTGGTGGGCTGCCCTATCCACAGCACCCAGGGGTCAGCTGGGGGTTAGATGCCTTGCTCAGGGGCCTTGTCCTGAAGGTTCAGGGAATCAAACTGACGACTTTCCGGTCACAAGGCTGCCCACCACTGCCCCCTGACTGACTGAGGGGGGTCTCTATGGAAGAGGTACCAGCCTCACACAGTCTAACAGGACCGGTGCTACTGGAAGGTCTGTGGTGAGCACCTCCCGCTCGCTGTTCCTGATTGGCTGTGAGCCGCAGGTCCGTGAGGAACTCCGTATTGGAGTGTGGCGGTGCATCGCAGCTAATATGGGACGCTCCAGTTAAATGCATGCTCCTCTTTCCCGTGTTGCTCAGGGACACGATGGAGGTGAGGTGGGGGGGTAGCAAATCTGCGCAGAAGTGAAAAACGCTGTGTGGGCGTGGCTCGAGCGGTGATGGATTACACTGACCCACACACCTTCTTTCTTAGTGGGCGAGGTCAGGTAAGGTCAGCTTCTCCTTCCCAAACTCCAGCGTTGTATGTGACAGCGTGCCTCAGCTTGCAGTAGCCCTTACAGAGTCCAGCTACTAAGGACCTGTTCCAAAACATTCCTATCACAGTGTATGAATTTGCATATATGTAAAATGAGACATAACCTACATCAGAGGTTTCCTGATTACAAACATTATGCACCGATTTGGAAACTTGCTGTGATGATCTGATTTGCAAGAGCGTTTAGTGGGGTCAGGTAGATGTGGGAACATTGCCGGTGATGGATTTGATTATTAGTAAGGTCAAGGTACTGTATGTTGGAACATTTGCTGTGAGGATTTGATAGAGCAATTAGTAAGCTCAGGTACTGATGTTGGGACCATTGCTGTGAGAATCTTTGATAGTAAGCATAGTGAGGTCAGTTACTGATGAACATTGCTGTGAGGATTTGATTGAGACATTATTGAGGTAAATGGTACTGATGTGAACAATTGCAGTAACCTTGATGGATTTTTGATTGAGTCATTACCCTTTGAGGTCAGGTACGGATGTTGAACATTGACGTGTGAGGATTTGACTAAGCATTAGTTAAGGCCAGGTTATCGATGTTGGAACATTGCTCGTGAGGATTTGATTGAGCATTAGTGAGGGTGCAGGTACTGATGAACATTGCTGTGAGGATTTGATTGAGCATTCGTGAGGTCAGGTACTGATGTTGGAACATTGCTGTGAGGATTTGATTTATAGTGAGTCAGGTACTGGGTGAACATTGCTGTGAGGATTTGATTGAGTATTAGTGAGGTCAAGTACTGATGAACATTGCTGTGAGGATTTGATTGAGTATTAGTGAGGTCAGGTACTGATGTTGAACATTGCAGTGAGGGTTTGATTGAGTATTAGTGAGGTCAGGTAATGATGTTGAACATTGCTGTGAGGATTTGATTAAGCATTAGTAAGGCCAGGTATCGATGTTGGAACATTGCTGTGAGGATTTGATTGAGCATTAGTGAGGTCAGGTACTGATGAACATTGCTGTGAGGATTTGATTGAGCATTCGTGAGGTCAGGTGCTGATGTTGAACATTGCTGTGAGGATTTGATTATTAGTGGGGTCAGGTACTAATGTTAAACATTGCTGTCAGGATTTGATTGAGTATTAGTGAGGTCAAGTACTGATGAACATTGCTGTGAGGATTTGATTGAGTATTAGTGAGGTCAGGTGCTGATGTCGGAACATTGCTATGAGGATTTGATTAAGCATTAGTGAGGTCAGGTACTGATGTTGGAACATTACTGTGAGGATTTGAGCATTAGTGAGGTCAGGTACTGGTGAACATTGCTGTGAGGATTTGATTGAGTATTAGTGAGGTCAGGTACTGATGTCGGAACATTGCTGTGAGGATTTGATTGAGTATTAGTGAGGTCAGGTACTGGTGAACATTGCTGTGAGGATTTGATTATTAGTGAGGTCAGGTACTGATGTTGAACATTGCTGTGAGGATCTGATTGAGGAAACAGTCCATCCGGTGCTGATTTATAGAGGATGGCAGTAGTGTTTACAGGCCATGGAGCACAGACAGGCTCATTTCTGTTCTGCCCACTGAGCTGTCTAACCTCCCCTGAACCCACTTTAGCGTCTGTCAGTCTGAAGGAGGGACGTGGAGTCACGTAAAATACCATCCGCAATTTCAACAGTTCGCTTCACAGCTTGACCCAAAGTGCTCCTAAGTACTGAGCTTAGCTTTCACAGCTTAGCTTGAAGAGAGAGAAGAGGCAGGAGGAGATGCGTCTATCGTTCCTGGACCCGTTATAAACAGCGAGTGTGAATTACAGAGTCCGGGAGAAGGACGTGTTCGAGGGGCTCACGTGCACTCGAGAGCGAAGGGGTCACCCATCTAAATAAACGAAGGAGGGTATGGAAATAAGGACGGGCCGGCCGATACAGCCTCTCTCCTCAGACCGGGGGTAGTTTAAAGTTAGACGGTGATGTCCTCTAACGGCATCGTGAGTAAACCACAGGAGGAGGGAATGCTCTGCTCTGCTCTAACGTCTCTGTGTCCTCATGCAGCTTCTGTGTTTGCTGAAGACATGGGCTTCAAATCAGAAGACCTGTCCACTAACAGGTCCCGGGACATTTTCTCCCAGTGGCTGAGTCAGAAGTGCCAACCCAACTTCAGGAAGGTCAGTTTCTGTTTTCAGATCCGAAACCACTCACTAAGATCTGGGACATCCCGTTCCTAATCCATAGGGGTTAATCTGATGTTCCTTTACAGCTGTAACAGCTTCAGCTCTTCTGGGAATTCTTTCCACAGGGTTAGGAATGTGTTTATGGGAATTTCTGACCATTCTTCCAGAAGCACCTGTGTGAGGTCAGACCCTGATGTTGGACGAGAAGGCCTGGCTCTTAGTCTCCGCTCTAATCCATCCCAAAGGCGTTCTATCGGGTGGAGGTCAGGACTCTGTGCAGGCCAGTCCAGTTCCTCCACCCCAGACTCGCTCCTCCATGTCTTTATGGAGCTCGCTCTGTGCACTGGTGTGCGGTCATGTTGGAACAGGAAGGGGCCGTCCCCAAACTGTCCCCACAAAGTTGGGAGCATGGAATGGTCCAGAAGCATTAAGAGTTCCTATCACTGGAACTAAGGGGCGGAGCCCATCTCCTGAACACCACCCCCACACCATAATCCCCCCTCCACCAAACTTTACACTCGGCACAGTGCAGTCAGACCAGTACCGTTCTCCTGGTACCGCCCAACCCAGACTCGTCCATCAGAGCACCAGACGAAGAAGCTTGATTGGTCACTCCAGGGAACACGCCTCCACTGCTCTAGAGTCCAGGGGCGGAGCTTTACACCACTGCGTTCCACGCTCTGCACTGCGCTTGGTGATGTAAGGCTGGGATGCAGCTGCTCACCATGGAAACCCATTCCATGAAGCTCTACACACTGTTCCTGAGCTGATCTGAAGGACACATGAAGTGTGGAGGTCTGTAGTGATGGACTCTGTAGAAAGTTGATGACCTCTGTGACCTATGACCCTCAGCATCCGCTGACCCTGCTCTGTCATTGTACGTGTTCTACCACTTCGTGGTTGAGCTGCTGTCGTTCCCAATCACTCCCACTGTGTTCTAATCCCACTGACAGTGGACTGTGGAATATTTAGTAGGAGGGAATTTCACCACTGGACTTGTAGCACAGGTGGATCCTATCACGGTACCACGCTGGAGTTCACTGAGCTCCTGAGAGCGACCCGTTCTCTCACTAACGTCTGTAGGAGCAGTCTGGTTGACTAGGTGCTCGGTTTTATACACCTGTGGCCATGGAAGTGACTAGAACACCTGAGTTAAATGATTTGGATGGGGGAGTTCTAGCATATAGGAGCATGGTTGTAGACTCAGATCTCTGTAGAAAGAACAGAGGGGTCTTGTCCTTTAGAAGGACTTCTAAAGTCCTTTGGTCAGTTCAGTCTACTGCCGAGAACCGATAACAGCAACACACCCAAGGCAAAGGCCTCTTGTCCTCCTTTGTGGCAGTGCTCCGATTAGCGCTATAGACTTTAGCCTCCTCCCCCCTTTCCCTCCCCCCCCCAGCTATTAGACGTAGGCGTCGGCCTCATTACCATTCTTCATGTGGACTTTGGTGAGAAGTTTGGAAGGATATCAATTTAATCTCAGCCATAAGAAATATGCACGGTGAAGCGACGCTACGATGAATAATTCATCACCCGCTTTAGGAAGAACACAATGGTTGATCCCAACAAGCTGTGAGTGTGGGCGTGATCAAGGCTGCGCGGAGATGGAAAAAGGGATTTGATGAACGTGTTTTTATTTTTTTTCCTGTGTTCACACCCAAGAAGATTAAAACCGTCTGGGTAGTTGGCCAAGTAATCAAATCACAGTCTTATTCTGGCTGCTCGGAAACTTCAAGTGGGGAAAAGCAAATAAATAAACAGCGTGCGCGGCGGCTCTGACACGTGCGGCGGCTCTCTGACCGTGCTAAGCAGTCGTTTTAGCTTCAAGAATGGAAAACCCTGAAGTAGCAAGTCGCCTGAACCTGGACCTCTTTCAAAGTAACTTAGATACTGTGGATCTTCAGATTTTTGAAGATTTGATGGTTTTTAATTTGGATTTTTCTGATTTTCTTTCAGAATGTTTTCCCAGACGCTTCCATGTCATGTGGGCCGTATAAACCCAAAGCTAAGCTGCAGTCGGGCCCCAGGCGGAAGCATGGGCTAATTGACCTCCGCTCGCATGATACCATCGGTAATGTTGTCTGGACAAGATTAGATTTATTGCTGACGTGAGTGCACACACAGACGTTAGCTGAGTTGCTCATTCATTAGGTTCACCTGTGGTCTACTGAGAGCTCCTACGGTACAGGGGTCACCACAGGACCGCTCTCAGCACAGCAGCAACACTGACTCCACCAAGCAAGCCATAAGTGGCTCTGTGGTCAGAAACTGTAGCACGGCTAACACCAACTACACACTGGCTATATAGGAGGGGGGGTTTAATTAGGTATAACAGAAACCAGTACCGGGTTTGTGTGTGTGTGTGTGTGTGTGTGGGGGTGGGGGGGTGGGGGTATAATTTAGTAGTTGATATGGTCGGTGTTGAGGCAGGACTGGACGTTTTGGTGATGCTTACTTCTGTTTTATGTAGGGATGATTGTGATTGGGCAAAACGGTCAGGTGGCTGCAGCAACCTCAACCAACGGAGCCACCAATAAAGTGCCTGGGTGAGTAAGAGCCTGATGGTACACAACCAACTGAACAACACTTAGAGCAGTGTGGCTAACCAGCCAGTAAGCCACAAACCAGTTAGCACTCTGTAGCAATAATGCTAACCAGGAAATGGCCAGAAGTGGCCACAGGAAGTGGCTAGACTGGCTCTGCTACAGCCACAATGTTCAAGAGTCACCAAGGTTTCCCTGAACATAAACGCGACGGATGACTTTACTGCACCGGGTGAGGTAATGTACTTTGCAGACAGAGCTGCTATAAGCCATGTGTGTCTCTGACTCTCTGTAGACGTGTAGGGGATTCTCCAGTCGCCGGCGCGGGCGCATACGCAGATAGCTCCGCAGGTGGCGCTGCTGCAACCGGCCAAGGAGACATCATGATGCGTTTCCTCCCCAGGTTAGTGAAAGATCACATGTACTTAGCTGAGGCTAATGGAGCTAACAAGTAACGGAAGCCCCACCACCAGTCAACGCCATGCAGACTGCCCACACGGTACCAGCTCAACTCCTCTTTTAGGTTCTCCATTAGGTACCTGGGACCATTTTTGGAATCAGGTCAGTTGAGGTTCCAAGCGAGCGGAGCTGATACCCAAACGTGACGCAAGACATTGTAGACTCCTGGTCATACAGATTCATCACCATTACCCTGAACACACATGCTAATGCTAGCTACCATGCTAGCTTGCCCTCTTGTACAGCCGGAATGGTCTCATGGTCTGAACGCTGATGTAGTTTTCTCCCTAACTCTCTTGTTTGTTCAACTGGCTTTTGTTTTGCTGCCTCGTATGACCAGCTACCTTATGGTGGGACTATGTTGGCAGTGGAAAACCAAGCAGCTGCTACCAAAAGCGAGCCGAGCCAAGCTGAACCAAACGGCACTATTAATTAGCATACCGTCCTCAAACCATATCAGCACATGGCTTTAAAAGGGCTGGCACCGTTTTCATGTATGCTAACATACGTTAGTCCATGTTTATAGGTAATAAGGAGTCCTACTGTGTCAGAAACCACATTAATCAGCTCTATTACAGATACTGAACACCTCCTCAGTGTGTCGGTGTGTGGTAATTGGTGCGGTATTACTAGTTACCAAGTTTAGTCTTGTAGCTCCAGTGGTAAAACTTAAGAGACAGACTTCAGACCTAATCTGGCTGCGTAAGAGGGTACGCTAGCCTGATAGCTAGCACTAGCCGGTGATAATTCTCTCCGCCCAATCAGCCATCTGCATTTTTACATCACCTTTTCGTAACAGCTCGGCTCGTGTGGCAGCTTGATGGAGGCGATACCAAAAACAGAACCAGCTTTACCTAATGGAGAACCAAACCTAGAGACCTGAACACCAACAACATAAATATCCGCCCTTATGTTCACTAACGACTGTCCTACAGTATCCACACAGCTCCTCTAATGGTGCCCGATGCCAAGAGAGGGCTAGAGGGGTATAAAGCCCCTCACCGCTGAAGCACTGAGGTTTCCTACACCTGCTGTTTTATTGGTTGTAGTTTTTTAGCGGTGGAGCTGATGAGGGCCGGGACTGACCCCGCTACTGCCTGTAAGACAGCCATCTCCAGGATCAAGCTGCACCACCCAGACTTCTTTGGGGCAATCGTCTGTGCCAACACAACCGGGGGATTCGGTGAGCCCATTTATTCATTCATTAGTCCAAAATCGTTTATCTTCTTAAAGCTATGTGCTTGTGTTGTTTTTTTTTTTGCACTGCACTGAAAATAATCCAGAAAATGTTTTTTTAAGGTGCTGCCTGCAACAGAAGTCCTGGTTTCACAGAGTTCCCCTTTATGGTGTCCAACTCCAAGACCAACAAACCCGTCCTGCAGAAGGTGGACTGCATTTAGTCCTGGTCACTCCGTAACTGTGTTACGGCTGTACTGTTGGTCAGTCTGTGGATAATTAGAGTGATTATGTGCAGGGAAAACGTTATTAATGACACTATGTTTTTATTACTGGGGCCCACAGTTTTTTTTACATTTGAATAACCAGAATCATATATGAGAATCATATTTTTTTCAGACTCCAGTTGGATGTGGTCTTTATATGGCAATCCACAGACACAAGACAAAGCCTTTAGTACAGGTGGCCCACAAAGAAATCTGGCATGAGCCACCAAGTTACTCTGAAGCCCCCCGCACACCACACACAGCGAGATGCTACACACAGGGTCATGAAGGGGTGTTGCCTCAAGAGGGCGGCTTACAAACGCCCACACCTCTATAAGCCAACCCATGGCTGTTCTACCACCAGCCCACACAGTACCATGTTGACAACTGGGGTCCATGGGGTTAAAGCAGCCGTGGGCAGTCACTGCGCTGTCCACTGTGGGATGTACGTGAAATGCTGTCTATGGTGTTATTCCCGGTACACACGTAAACACTGTGGATAAAGGAATGTTTAAATGGCCCACACAACTATAGTAAACATCCCATTCGCCTGGCTCCCGCACACACCTGCCACTCGATTGCTTCCTGTCTCCTTGCCCGTGAAGCACGCTGGGGCAGTGTTCAACCTCACTCACAAGACACACCTCACATCTTGTACAGGTGTGGCTTTTCCCCAAGCCGTCCCCTGGAGGTATCACATGCTGATACCACATGACCTTTAGCATGCCAGTGTAGTAACAGCCGTAGGGGAACTGATAAGTAGTGTCGACAGGCTGTGTCTGCAGTGAAGTTAGTACCTCCATTAAAAACAATGGTTCCGAATTTCTGCACGTGGCGTGTCCAGTGCACGGGGACCTTTACACACACTCCTATCACCTGCAGTTTCTATTAACTTAATTTTACAGAAAAACAACTGAACATTTAAAGTGCACAGGTCACATCTGAATATTTATTTATTTATTTACAAGTATAATTAATTTAGCAAATAGACAGTAATGGAAGCTGAATACTGTGTTCTGATTGTTACTTGCAATTCAGCAAAAAAACATGGTACATGACACGGGGTGCAAAATAGTTTTGCATATTGGCTATATTTATAAAGGTGATGTGAAGTGTTTACAGTATGTCCTGTCGTGTTTATAGTAGAGTGTACATGTTATACCTTTTTAAGCCCCTAAAAGCTCCCTGTCCTCACGACACGGTATTTAAAAGACTACGTATTTAGACACTTAGACGAGCGAACGCAAGACAATCCAGGAGGTTGTGTGATTTAAAGGGGTTGTGATTTAAAGATGGGATGGCACGATTTAAGCCACTGGAAGAAGTCACCACTGCTGACCCTGTCTGAGCGGACACACGTAAAAGTTTCGCCCGTTGTTGGGCCCCAGTTTCAGGGACCGTTCCTCATCAGGGTGCGTTTGGCGTGTTGGCACAGAGGAAGTGCAGATAATGCCCACTGATACAAAAACACAGGCACGGGCATGGCATATAGAACACCACCTATGAACACAGCTGGAGCGACAGCACAAAAACACCTGTAACCTCTATGGTAATTAATAATTAATAAACTAAAAAAATACTATAATAATTATTAAGTAGAACATTATTATTATTATTATTATTATTATATGTTTTTATTATTATATGTTTTTATATTATTATTTGATGAATGATCCTATAATGTTGAATACACATCATGACAAAAGTAAAAATAACTGAATAAATCTATATACGGGTAAATCTAGGGTTATATATATATAATATATTTCCCAATGTTATTTCACCAAGAAAGGTTCACCTCAAAGAAGTTAGCACTGGCCTCGGACCGTTACTGACCACTCAGAACAGGGTAAGGAGCAGGGGGCTGTCGGTTATGATGGTAGAACTGCCGTGCCTCGGTGGAGCAATTCTCTACCCGAGATTGAGAGACATGAGAGAGAGATGAGGATACCGAGAGAGACACCGACAGGAACTCAGAGAGACAGGAGGGACAGGCGATGGGTGAGACAGCAGGGGGATGGATTAGAGAGGAGAGTGAGAGAGACACATGGTGGACAGACTGAGAGAAAGAACTGGGTGCCACTGCTGGAGCAGACAGAGAGAGAGAAAGAGAGAGAAAGAGAGAGAGAGAGAGAGAGAGAGAGTTTCACTTATTAGGCTTTTGAGATCAACATGCCGTCGCCTGATCCCTCATTAGTAGTCATGGGGATGTTGGGCGGGGGGTGAGTGGGACTGGTCTCAGTTAGCCAAATAATTAAAGGAACAATATGCAATACTGTGAGCAAGTTTTAAAAACCGGTAATGTTAGCGAGATCACCTTAGCCAGCACTAGTAGCGATCACTGCCTGATTTTGCCCGTCTTACAAAATTCCCAATTGGAAACGACTTCCTGGTTGGAAGTGACCGTCGTTGTAGTGTTAGCTCAGCCAATCCTAAAACTCTTCGCACTGAGCTCCCGAGCTGGACACGTGTTTGCCTCACGCTTGCTTAGTGATCCACCTATTCAGGAGGAAAAAAACGTTCAACTCCCCATTTTGTCCATCGGAAACTCTAGAAAAGCCCTCTCCATCTCTCAAAAAGCATCTCCAATATTACGTCCAGTCACCAAACATCATCTCTGGCCTTTCGGATAGATTTGCTTGTTTCCATGGCTGCAACACAATATATTTGCCCACCAGTTTGCATGTAATATCTGGCATCCTAGGTGTGGACATTTTGGTATAGAGCCTGGATTTTAACTCGGCATGTTCCCTCAATCTTTGAGGGACACATCATGGTTGCTTTTTTGAATTAGAAAAAGAAAAAGAAAAAAAAAAAAAAAAAAAAGACGGAAATATTGTTCATTTAACCCAAAATTTATACATGTCTAACAAAAAATGGGTCAGGAAGACTTTCCTGTGGATAACTGAGAGATCTTGCTTTGTGAGAAATTATTGTGAGAAGGTGGGGGGGTGTGGGGTGTTGGTTGAAATAAAACCCCAACTTGAAATAAGATTATGGAGATGGAGACGGAGATTTGTGGCACCTTTTTCCAAAAACCTGCTACACAGAAGCTGCTTAAGCTAGAGACAATGAACACGCTCACAAATCAGCAAATTTGATGGGCATCCCAATTCCGGATACTACCGTGAATCAGCTCTGGTCTAACTCCTGCGGATTTCAGAAGAGCGTAACTTTCAGAGTCTGACTGGAATTCTTATAGATCCTGAGCACTGAATGGAAACTCGTTACCTTGAGGAACGCTGACTGTCTCCGTCGGTTTTCCTTCTCTTGCTGGGTTGGGTGGGAGGTGCGGGTGAGGTTTGTGTAGGCTGTATCCCAATCCCAGCACCTCTTTTCCTGTTCTGGAGCTCTGGGGGTGATGTCGCCTGCACAGAGGATCCCTCTCGAGTCGCAGCAGGTTGTGGCTGAGGTCGCTCAGGGATCAGAGTGGTGTGTCTGTCGAATGCGGCTCGCCAGTTTAGTTTCAGCTATGGCTGGGGGGCTGGAGAAGCTTTGGCAGGGGTAGCGGATCAGAGCGCTGGGGAACGGTGACTGCTGTGCTGGATCTCTAGAAGCTGCATAAGAGAGAGTAAACCAGTGTTCATCTAATCTGTGGGGCAGTAAAGATTTACAGACTGTAATACAGTACATGTAGTGTAGGGGGCGATATGACCCACACAGTCATTCTGACAGACTGTAATACACTACAGGAAGTGTAGGGGGCGATATGACCCACACGGCCATTCTGACAGACTGTAATACACTACAGGGAGTGCAGGGGGCGATACGACCCACACGCTCATTCTGACAGACTGTCATACACCTACAGGGAAAGTGCTAGGGAGGGGCGATATGAACCAACACGATCATTCTGAAAGGGACTGTATACCACTACAGGAAGTGTAGGGGCTGATACGACCCACACGCTCATTCTGGGAAAAAAAAAACCCCAGGACTGTAATACACTACAGGACAGTGAGTAGGGGGCGATATGACCCACACGCTCATTCTGACAGGACGTTATTTACACTAACAGGAAGTGTAGGGGCTGGATACGACCCAACACGCTTCATTCTTACCAGACTGTAAATACACTACAGGAGTTGCAGGGGGCATACGGACCGACACGCTCATCTTTTTGGCAGGCTAGCCTGACCCTCTGACAGACTGTAATACTACTACAGGAAAGTGTAGGGGCGCAAATACGACCCACACGCTCATTTTGACAGACTGTAATACACTACAGGAAGTGCTAGGGGGCAATATGGCGATATTCACCATTAGTTAAGACTTATTGTTTCCCTTCAGGTTAAAGTGTGAATGTGAAATGATGGTTTAAATGATGTTGATAATGTAAATAAAATCAAATTATATCAAGTTTAAGTGCAAACGAAGGGTGTTATAATCGAAAATCCATTTGGACATTTCTAAACTCACTCTCAGGTCGAGGGCTCAGGGACAGGCCTCGCCCCCAAGGGGGGCAGGAATTGCTGACTGGTCGGTTAATCAGAGATTGCAAAGGTCACATGGTCCACTCCCTTCTCTCTTCTTGCGAATGTGGTCGCTGCTTGCCCTCGTCTTTCCGATACATCCATCCCAGCAGCAAACCTGTGTTTGGACCTGGTAGCTTACTGCTCAAGCAATTCAACAGCAGGATATGTGTAATATGAACATAAACACTGTATTGAATTGCAGAATCACAATCTTTCTACATGATGTATTCAGACAAGCGTGTTTTGTGGCAGGGAGTATAACACCAAAACCACCAACACAGATATACAGTAGAAGTGACTATAGTTTCCAGTTTCCACATGTCACACCAACTTTTACCCAAGCTTCATGGATAAGCACGCATGTAATGCCACCACCTGCCCCCCTCCATTGCTGTTGAAGGTAACCAGACGTCCCCCTCTAAAAGCTCCCTCACAGGAAGTTCCTACAGGAGGTGGTTCTGAATACGCTGCCTGATGTCTGAGACGCTGTTTATGATAGTGTGGAGAAGATCTCAGCCTTAAACTCCATTCATGGTGGAGGGATACATGCTGCAGGGCGCTGTGAGGTCAAATAGTCCCCCAAAGAGACTTAGTATTTCCAGATTTTCATCACCAACATTCCATACACACATGTAGACACATGTAGGTTCACTGGTGGTTTAGATGGTCAATACAGTGTCTATATGCGTGTTCTAGACATGGAGAACCCTGGTTCTCACCATCACCACTGTACAGAGCATACACCTCACACCAAACCCGCTCTCCATCAATCTGTTTACACCTCAGTCTCCTTTAATTAGAGCTCTGTAGGACTAACACACAGCATAAAATCTGACATCGAAGCCTCACCATGAGACTCACCTGATGTCGAGCTCAGTTGGATCTTCGTGTCTGACAGCCGCTGGGCAGAAGTACGTCATCCTGTTGTCGTTTTCCAAGGCCGGCACCAACGGTGACCGTTCCACTGCACTGACCACAGCTGGGGCGTTTTGTACACCTTGCAGTGCCGATTCAGCGAGGAGCCACTCTTACGGACACTGGACCAGGGATCAGGGGAACACAAAAAGAAAGGCCTCACCACAAGTGCCAATCAAACATCCAGGCGACACCTTGGATTTCTAGCAAATGCTTTTGATTAAGAAAAAACAGACGCGGGTGGGGGATGGCGGGGCGTCGGCTTTATTCTCCAAGCTTGTCCACCAATACTGGCACCACACATTAGCACGAGAGAGTTCTGTTCCCTCCAGATCACTCACTACCGTCTTTTTTTTTTTTGAAGCAGCCCCGTTTCCCCCCCCAACCCACATGCACTTCACTTACCAAGGCTTGTTTTAATGAGATGATAAGTAACATGAGGTGTGGGGAAAAGCCACAATGGCAGGGGGGTTCCAGGACCGCTGCTCTAAAGAAGCCTACTTACTCTTTAAAATCTGCACTGTGAGTTGATAAATATAACGGCTTACACCTTGTCGTCGGAGGTCTATCTTAGGGAAAACCCACTCGGAGACCAAATGGTTCAACTCGGCACAAGCCACAAATCACCAGCATTCTTCTTGCTCCCATCCACCGTGTATGACGTTGGTTTCACCGTACTCCCACCTGCGGCCCTCTATGAATATTGTGACTTTATGTACGAATAAATCATTTTTCTCCTGAAATACTCAGGACTGGAAAATGGCTGACTGGGTGTCGGTGCGCTGGTCTTTTCTTACAAGCCACTGCACAGCTGAGGGCCAACTCACCGTCTGAAGGCCTCCACCATAATTGTCCGTAGCGTAGGAAGGCAGTTTGTGTGTTGGACCACGTGTACAGGTGCATGTGATTTGCAGCTATTCCAGAACATAGTTTTTAAAGTACTTATTGAATTATGTCGACGGTTTCCCCCTTCTCGGTCTTAAACATGTATATGTGTTCTATATTATTGTGTCATTGTCTCTAATTAGTGTGGGACCACCTTGCATTTATTTATTATTTTATTTATTAGGGATATTTTTTTTTACCACCTAGAGTTTTCCCTCCATTCCGCCTGCACTGATCGGGTACAAGATCAGAAGTGTCCGCCCGTGTCCCCAGGCACATGGACATGCGGAGACTATGTGGTGGGACTCGCAGGAGTTCAAGCGGGGAAAGCAGACTTGAACTCTGAACATGGCTACATTTACTGGGGTGAGCAAACAACAAATACGTTCCTTTAATGAATTTCAGGTAGGCCGCTTTAGAAACTCGGAGAATGGCTGGAACTACATTGATGGTCCACAGCCCCCCAGCACTGCAATCTGGCCTCACGCTGGAAACTTGCTGGGTCTGGATATAGGCATATATCATAATATACCTGATAAAAGAGCAGAGTAGTGAAGTCCCGTGTTCATTTTCACCACATGCTTACCTGCTCGCTCGTCAGCTGCTTCACCTGTGCAAAAAACAGACGAGAGTTACACCCGTTACAGTGGCATTAATTCACCCAAAACACCTTCCACTTTAACAACGATGTACTGGGGTCTGGAACTGTACTGAAAACCAGGATGCTAATGTAGCTAACAAATTAATGGAAGTTATATAGCCCACCATTTAGCATGGTGCCAGAGGGAGGTCTGGAATCATCATCATTCATCATCAAACCTGCTGTAAACCATGTGGCGATAGTCAGTTTATTTTCAAACAGAACCCTGTTGCTGATGCGGTTTGATACTGTACGGCTATAAATATGGACTACAGTACATTAGCATTTCTCAACACAGCAGCAGGCGAGCGCCCGGAACCACACTCGGTGAATGTGAAGGTCTAGAATGTTGTTTTTAAAGAGACTAGACTCTCATGGATGTAGAACTTACACCCAGAACGAAATCAGCTCAATTTATACCACAATTTACAAAAAATTCAAACATAACAAATGTCACAAAAAGACCACGTGTTTAAGGCTGTAACATCAAATATTCCAGAGTATATATGGATTTACTCCAGTTCTCCAGCCTCCTAAAGCAGGTAGAGCTGCTGGATTAGCCTCACTGAGGATCCTCTGTGTTTGCTAACGTTAGCATCTGAAGCTAAATCCCAAGTTTAGGAATCCTTTACTTCTCCAGATAGAGGATGAAGTTTCACACCAGCACTGTGGTACTCCAGTAAAAGAGCTCCAGAGTGTAAACTAGGGCGGGATGATGATGTTCTGGATCCATATGTGTAGAGTTATTAACTCTGTAGAGAGCATTACTACATCAGTGAGAACCAGCTTTTCTTGGGAGAAAGCATAAACGCTGTTAGCGCTTTATTGCTAACGACCACAGAACGAGTGTTTCTGCTCATAGTAACACCGACAGAGAAAAATAAAAGGCTGGGTTGTTCTCCACACGGTGATGTGGACATGTAGAGTGGGTGTGTTTGGAGCGAGGATTATGGTTCATTCCACAAATTAAGCTAAACGTTCAAGTAGCAGCTAATTAGCGTATTTAGATGTTTCATAGCACATAAAATGACAAGTGGAAGATGCATGGTTAGAAAACCATGATAAAAATTATATATATTTTTTTATTAAACTCAGGAGTTACGTGTGGAGCAGTGTAAAGTCATGATATGAAACAATAATAATCAATGAGATTATAAGCTCCATTAATACATTATCTGATCCGATGCACAAGTTAAAACTGTCTCCACCACACGTCGGCCTAATGAATAACATGCGGGGTAAGTTGGTAAACTCTGGAATCTGACTGAGCAATTACACTCCAGATTTTACTACAGATGTTCTCATGTCCAGTAAGAGCCAGCAAGAGTGCTCTGCTCACAGCGTGTCACCTTGACGGCTGGGGTTGAGACCCGCTTGTGGAACAGCGCTCTCGTTTTGATGAGTTTCCGACAACCTGGCAGGACGGCCTGATCAAGCAGGACGTCACAACCGCATCATTCCACTCTCGGCACAAACCGCTTCCCACCGCACGGGACATGCTGAAAGCTCATGAGAAACAAACACCAACTGATGCCGACTCGAACATTCTCCTCACCGTCCTCAGAGAGCCTGCCCGAGACAAAAACACAGGGACAGACACACATATTGGGTACCAACACTATATAAGCAAACTGCATGTTGTCAAAGGCTTTGTGGCCATGGGATCTCAGAATGTTAGTTGATACTATGTGGTGTCACCTCTGGCGCACGGCTGGGAACTAAAGCCCACACCTGTATAAGCTGTGATGCACAGGCTTAACATGCTCGAAGCAAGGCAACGTGACCATCAAGTTAAAATGAGGAATGGGGTGCCAGTCATAGAAGGATTCCCACAGCGCAGTGGTTGCCCACGAGTGCTTAATGATGGTGACCAGGCGGCAACTTGGTGATGAGCGATCAGAACTCCACATCACATTCAAGGCAGGAGCCACACAGCATATCCCTCCCACAGCGTCAGTGCAGGGTTCTTTAGCTTCATGGGATACGGAAGCAGATGACCCAAAGAGGCATTCTGCTAACACCCCACCACACCGGACACGCCTCAACATCAGGCCTGTGAGGTCGCTAACTAGACCCGACGAAGACTGGCAACCACTTGGCGTGATCCGATGAGTCACGGACCAGTTGTTTCAGGCTGCGGGGTGGAGTCTCTGTGTGTGGTGTATTTTTTTTTTTGACCCTATGAAGACTCTCACACCAGCACACACAGACTAACATCACCACACCAGTGTCACTGCAGTGCGAGGAATGATGCACCACCCACCCACACCATACCTGCTCTGTGGTGGTCCTGTGGGGGTCCTGCCCATGAAGAACAGGGTATACAGTACACAGAGAAACAGATGGACTACAGGTCGGACCTTGCTACACCTACAGAGTGCCCTGTATGGTCAGTGGAGCGAATACAGTGGACAGTAGATTCGGGATCACAGCGTGATCAAGTCCCCTGAAATCTGCAGCCTTACTCCAGTGCTCTGCCAA
>JAMWET010006998.1:0-37500 GCA_024036415.1 Prochilodus magdalenae
GTGTCATACCTGGAAAATAGCTTTGTGGTTTCCATCATTAGAGATCAGGTAGTCGCCCTTACGCAGTTCCTGATTGGTGGACAGTGCATTCCTGCTCATCGTCCTGCAAAATATCATCATTATTCATTATTATTAATTATTATTCATCATTATTCATTATTATTCATTATTATTCGTCATTATTAATTATTATTCATAATTTATTCATTATTATTCATCATTATTCATTATTATTTATTATTATTCATCATTATTCATTATTATTAATCAGTATTCGCCATCATTAATCATTATTAATTATTATTAATTATTATTTATCATTATTCATCATTATTAATTATTGTTCATAATTTATTCATTATTATTATTCATTATTAATTATTATTCATAATTTATTCATCATTATTAATCATTAGTATTCATTATTCATCATTATTAATTATTATTCATAATTTATTCATTATTATTCATCATTTATTCATTATTATTCATCATTATTCATTATTATTCATCATTATTCATCATTATTAATCATTAGTATTCATTATTAATCATTATTAATTATTATTTAACATTATTGATTATAATTCATAATTTATGAATTATTATTCATCATGATTAATCATTATTAATTATTATTCATCATTTATTCATTGTTATTCATCATTATTAATCATTATTCATCATTATTAATCATTATTCATCATTTTTAATCATTAATCATTCATCATCTCTCGGCTGAGTAACAGGATGGGCTGTTAGTGGAGCATTTCTACCCAGTGAAGATCTGGGCTCGGTACAGGATTATTATCTGAGGTATTAAATATGTAGACTAGAGACAGTGATTAGATGTGTTAGGGTTAGGGTTAGGGTTAGGGTTAGGTTCTGTAGGTGGGAGTCTGTACTGCATTAACAGCCTGTGTGTCAGTGCGGTGGTAGATACTCACGGTGCTCAGTAGAAGCTGTAGAGGTGGTGGGTGACCGTCTGTAGAGCTGCAGTGATGGAGAAGAAGCTTCTGCAGCTGATCATTTATAGCAGTGGACACACACTGGGGCGGAGCTACAGAGGGGCGGAGCTCAGGTGCATTCCTCCAGAGAACACGCCTCATTTACTGAGTCACATTTCTAATATCCAATCAGAACACACTACAGTTAGATCAGCCTTCCTCAGAAGCTCAGGTGCTCCATCTTCTCCACCCCTGTGCAGCAGTGAGGAGTTATTAGCTGTGTGGGTTAGTGCTGCTGTTGGGTTATTAGTGTTAATTAGTATTAATGGCTGACTGTGTAAACAGCAGGGTGTAGCAGGTACAGTAACTGATCATCTACACCAGCAGTGTGGGTAGAACCTAAACCCAGTTACACCACCGGTTCAGCTTTAGGACCGGCTTTAAGGTTGAGCTTATCATTATTGATTATCAGTGGATGAGAAACAGAATGATTATTGTTATTATATGGAAATAAATCCAGTAATATCCAGAACTTTACACTATATAAGACTGGTACACACGCCGGACCCCTGATGGACCATCCACCATGCACCAGAGTGTCCCAGCATTTACAGCTGAGAGAACCCAGAACTCCATAAACCAGGAAAGACTGATCTCCCAGGAGATACCAGCGAGGAGATCAGATAGGAGATAATCCACTTTGACGGAGATCAGGGTGCAGAAACAGCTGACTGAGGTCTACAGCTGTGTCCCACCTTCACAGTCAGAGCCCCCTCTGTGTCTGCAGCCGCTGCTTGGGCTTCAGGAGGTCCTGCTGGTGACTGACGGTAGCTGCATGTTCTTTAAGCCTCTGTCTCCATGGCTGTTTCAGACGGTTTGAATGACGGGGTGAACGTCTCTGCGGGGACGGATGGTTTAGGCACACAGGTGAGCTGCTGGACGTCCTCTCTTTTCACCAAAGTCTGGAACTCCTCTGGACCAAACTGGGTTCCGTTACCACTCACCAGCTGTTCCAGGAATCCAGTACATCCACACAAACCATGGAGGTGATGACGGCCTGTGACCGAACAGAGCTTCTGGCCAAACTCTTCATTTTAATAACACCCAGGTGACCTTCACGAAGTGCTACCTGTACCTCAGGACAGAGCCGTGCTGGCACAGTCACTCTGTACCTGGTTGTAATAACAGTGTTATAAACGAGGTTGACAGTACGTTCACAGTTCAGGGTTGTAGTAGCAGTAAAGTGAGGTGGATAGACCAACAGTCAGGAACTACTGACAGCAGCACTGAGCACTCATGCAGCCCTCTGTCTCCCTCTGCTGGTGGCAGTGTGTCTACACACAGGATGGGTAACAGTGCCTTCCCCTCACATAACTCAATCAGTGTCAGCTTCTCCCTTTAGACCTCCACTGGAGTACTAGTACTGAAGTATGTACCTTCAGATGTACTTAAGTATGGAGAGTACCAGTACTAAAGTATGTACCTTCAGATGTACTTAAGTATGGAGAGTAACAGTACTAAAGTATGTACTTTCAGATGTACTTACGTATGGAGAGTAACAGTACTAAAGTACGTCCCTTCAGATGTACTTACGTATGGAGAGTAACAGTACTAAAGTACGTCCCTTCAGATCTACTTACGTATGGAGAGTGACAGTACTAAAGTACATCCCTTCAGATGTACTGAAGTATGGAGAGTGACAGTACTAAAGTACGTCCCTTCAGATGTACTTACGTATGGAGAGTAACAGTACTAAAGTACGTCCCTTCAGATCTACTTACGTATGGAGAGTGACAGTACTAAAGTACATCCCTTCAGATGTACTTAAGCATGGAGAGTAACAGTACTAAAGTACGTCCCTTCAGATCTACTTAAGTATGGAGAGTACCAGTACTAAAGTATGTACCTTCAGATGTACTTAAGTATGGAGAGTAACAGTACTAAAGTACGTCCCTTCAGATGTACTTACGTATGGAGAGTGACAGTACTAAAGTACGTCCCTTCAGATGTACTTACGTATGGAGAGTGACAGTACTAAAGTACGTCCCTTCAGATGTACTTACGTATGGAGAGTAACAGTACTAAAGTACGTCCCTTCAGATGTACTTACGTATGGAGAGTGACAGTACTAAAGTACGTCCCTTCAGATCTACTTACGTATGGAGAGTGACAGTACTAAAGTACGTCCCTTCAGATCTACTTATGTATGGAGAGTAACAGTACTAAAGTATGTCCCTTCAGATGTACTTACGTATGGAGAGTAACAGTACTAAAGTACGTCCCTTCAGATCTACTTACGTATGGAGAGTGACAGTACTAAAGTACATCCGTTCAGATGTACTGAAGTATGGAGAGTGACAGTACTAAAGTACATCCCTTCAGATGTACTTAAGTATGGAGAGTACCAGTACTAAAGTATGTACCTTCAGATGTACTTAAGTTTGGAGAGTAACAGTACTAAAGTACGTCCCTTCAGATCTACTTAAGCATGGAGAGTACCAGTACTAAAGTATGTACCTTCAGATGTACTTAAGTATGGAGAGTAACAGTACTAAAGTACGTCCCTTCAGATGTACTTACGTATGGAGAGTGACAGTACTAAAGTACGTCCCTTCAGATGTACTTACGTATGGAGAGTGACAGTACTAAAGTACGTCCCTTCAGATGTACTTACGTATGGAGAGTGACAGTACTAAAGTACGTCCCTTCAGATGTACTTACGTATGGGGAGTGACAGTACTAAAGTACGTCCCTTCAGATGTACTTAAGCATGGAGAGTGACAGTACTAAAGTATGTACCTTCAGATGTACTTACGTATGGAGAGTACCAGTACTAAAGTACGTCCCTTCAGATCTACTTAAGCATGGAGAGTGACAGTACTAAAGTACGTCCCTTCAGATGTACTTACGTATGGAGAGTACCAGTACTAAAGTATGTCCCTTCAGATGTACTTACGTATGGAGAGTAACAGTACTAAAAATGTACCTTCAGATGTACTTACGTATGGAGAGTAACAGTACTAAAGTATGTACCTTCAGATGTACTTAAGTATGGAGAGTAACAGTACTAAAGTATGTACCTTCAGATGTACTTAAGCATGGAGAGTAACAGTACTAAAGTATGTACCTTCAGATGTACTGAAGTATGGAGAGTACCAGTACTAAAGTATGTACTTTCAGATGTACTTAAGTATGGAGAGTAACAGTACTAAAGTATGTACCTTCAGATGTACTGAAGTATGGAGAGTACCAGTACTAAAGTATATACCTTCAGATGTACTTAAGTATGGAGAGTACCAGTACTAAAGTCTGTACCTTCAGATGTACTTGAGTATGGAGAGTAACAGTACTAAAGTATGTACCTTCAGATGTACTTAAGTATGGAGAGTAACAGTACTAAAGTATGTACCTTCAGATGTACTTAAGTATGGAGAGTACCAGTACTAAAGTATGTACCTTCAGATGTACTTAAGTATGGAAAGTGGCAGTACTAAAGTATGTACCTTCAGATGTACTTAAGTATGGAGGATAACAGTACTAAAGTAGGTACCTTCAGATATACTTCACTATGAAGAGTAACAGTATTAAAGTATGTACCTTCAGATGTACTTAAGTATGGAGGGCAACAGTACTAAAGTACAGTTGAAACCAAAAGTTTACATACACTATATAAAAAGACACATATGCATTTTTTTCTCACTGTCTGACATGAAATCAGAATAAACTTTTCCCTTTTTAGGTTAGTTAAGATTACCACAATTATTTCTATTTGCTAAATGTTAGAATAATGAGAGAGGAATTTTTTTAAGGCAATTTTTATTACTTTCTTCAAGCTCAAAAGTTTAAATACACTAAGATTACTATGCCTTTAAACAGTTTGGGACAGCCCATATGATGATGTCATGTCTTTGCAAGCTACTTATAGGTTTATTGGCAACATCTGAGTTAATTAAAGACACACCTGTGGATGTATTTTAAGGCACACCTGAAACACGCTGCTTCTTTGAGTAATATCATGGGAAAGTCGAAAGAAATCAGCCAAGATATCAGGAAGAGAATTGTGGACTTGCACAAGTCTGGTTCATCCTTGGGTGCATTTTCCAGATGCCTGAAGGTGCCTCGTTCATCTGTACAAACAATTATACGCAAGTACAAAACAGGTGGTAATGTCCAGCCATCATACCGCTCAGGAAGGAAGAAGGTTCTGTGTCCCAGAGATGAACGTGCTTTGGTTCGAAGTGTGCATATCAACCCAAGAGCAAACGCAAAAGACCTTGTGAACATGATGGCTGAAGCTGGTAAGAGTGTATCATTATCCACAGTGAAACGAGTTCTGTATCGACATGGGCTGAAAGGCCACTCTGCCAGGAAGAAGCCATTACTCCAAACCAAACATAAAAAAGCCAGATTAATGTTTGCAAATGCACACAGGGAAAAAGACCTTAATTTTTGGAGACATATCCTGTGGTCTGACGAAACCAAAACTGAACTGTTTGGCCATAATGACCATCGTTACGTTTGGAGGAAAAAGGGGGAAGCTTGCAAACCTAAGAACACCATCCCAACTGTGAAACACGGGGGTGGCAGCATCATGTTGTGGGGTTGTTTTGCTGCAGGAGGGACTGGTGCACTTCACAAAATAGATGGCATCATGAGGAAAGAACATTATGTGGAAATACTGAAGCAACATCTCAAGACATCAGCCAGGAAGTTAAAGCTTGGGCGCAAATGGATCTTCCAAATGGACAATGACCCAAAGCATACTGCCAAACTGGTTACAAAGTGGCTTAAGGATAACAAAGTTAATGTTTTGGAGTGGCCATCACAAAGCCCTGATCTCAATCCTATTGAAAATTTATGGGCGAAGCTGAAACGGCATGTGCGAGCAAGGCCGCCTACAAACATGGCTCAGTTACACCAGTTCTGTCAGGAGGAATGGGCCAAAATTCCTGCCAACTATTGTGAAAAGCTTGTGGAAGGATATCCAAAACGTTTGACCCAAGTCATACAGTTTAAGGGCAATAGTACCAAATACTGATTAAATGTATTTAAACTTTTGAGCTTGAAGAAAGTCTAAAAAAAAATTGCCTTAAAAAAATTCCTCTCTCATTATTCTAACATTTAGCAAATAGAAATAATTGTGGTAATCCTAACTGACCTAAAAAGGGAAAAGTTTATTCTGATTTCATGTCAGACAGTGAGAAAAAAATGCATATGTGTCTTTTTATATAGTGTATGTAAACTTTTGGTTTCAACTGTATGTACCTTCAGATGTACTTAAGTATGGAGAGTAACAGTACTAAAGTATGTACCTTCAGATGTACTTAAGTATGGAGAGTAACAGTACTAAAGTATGTCCCTTCAGATGTACTTAAGTATGGAGAGTACCAGTACTAAAGTATGTCCCTTCAGATGTACTTAAGTATGGAGAGTACCAGTACTAAAGTATGTACCTTCAGATGTACTTAAGTATTGAGAGTACCAGTACTAAAGTATGTACCTTCAGATGTACTTAAGTATGGAGAGTACCAGTACTAAAGTATGTACCTTCAGATGTACTTAAGTATGGAGAGTAACAGTACTAAAGTATGTCCCTTCAGATGTACTGAAGTATGGAGAGTAACAGTACTAAAGTATGTACCTTCAGATGTACTTAAGTACGGAGAGTACCAGTACTAAAGTATGTATCTTCAGATGTACTTAAGTATGGAGAGTACCAGTACTAAAGTATGTACTTCAGATGTACTTAAGTATGGAGAGTACCAGTACTAAAGTATGTATCTTCAGATGTACTTAAGTATGGAGAGTACCAGTACTAAAGTATGTACTTCAGATGTACTTAAGTATGGAGAGTACCAGTACTAAAGTATGTACCTTCAGATGTACTTAAGTATGGAGAGTACCAGTACTAAAGTATGTATCTTCAGATGTACTTTAGTATGGAGAGTACCAGTACTAAAGTATGTACCTTCAGATGTACTTAAGTATGGAGAGTAACAGTACTAAAGTATGTACCTTCAGATGTACTTAAGTATGGAGAGTAACAGTACTAAAGTATGTACCTTCAGATGTACTTAAGTATGGAGAGTACCAGTACTAAAGTATGTACCTTCAGATGTACTAAAGTATGGAGAGTAACTATACTAAAGTATGTACCTTCAGATGTACTGAAGTATGGAGAGTAACAGTACTAAAGTATGTACCTTCAGATGTACTGAAGTATGGAGAGTACCAGTACTAAAGTATGTATCTTCAGATGTACTTAAGTATGGAGAGTACCAGTACTAAAGTATGTATCTTCAGATGTACTTAAGTATGGAGAGTACCAGTACTAAAGTATGTATCTTCAGATGTACTTAAGTATGGAGAGTACCAGTACTAAAGTATGTACCTTCAGATGTACTTAAGTATGGAGAGTACCAGTACTAAAGTATGTACCTTCAGATGTACTTAAGTATGGAGAGTACCAGTACTAAAGTATGCACCTTCAGATGTACTGAAGTATGGAGAGTAACAGTACTAAAGTATGTACCTTCAGATGTACTAAAGTATGGAGAGTAACTATACTAAAGTATGTACCTTCAGATGTACTTAAGTATGGAGAGTACCAGTACTAAAGTATGTACCTTCAGATGTACTTAAGTATGGAGAGTAACAGTACTAAAGTATGTACCTTCAGATGTACTGAAGTATGGAGAGTAACAGTACTAAAGTATGTACCTTCAGATGTACTTAAGTATGGAGAGTACCAGTACTAAAGTATGTATCTTCAGATGTACTTAAGTATGGAGAGTACCAGTACTAAAGTATGTACTTCAGATGTACTTAAGTATGGAGAGTAACAGTACTAAAGTATGTATCTTCAGATGTACTTAAGTATGGAGAGTACCAGTACTAAAGTATGTATCTTCAGATGTACTTAAGTATGGAGAGTACCAGTACTAAAGTATGTACCTTCAGATGTACTTAAGTATGGAGAGTACCAGTACTAAAGTATGTACCTTCAGATGTACTTAAGTATGGAGAGTACCAGTACTAAAGTATGTACCTTCAGATGTACTTAAGTATGGAGAGTAACAGTACTAAAGTATGTACCTTCAGATGTACTTAAGTATGGAGAGTACCAGTACTACAGTATGCACCTTCAGATGTACTGAAGTATGGAGAGTACCAGTACTAAAGTATGTACCTTCAGATGTACTCAAGTATGGAGAGTAACTATACTAAAGTATGTACCTTCAGATGTACTTAAGTATGGAGAGTACCAGTACTAAAGTATGTACTTCAGATGTACTTAAGTATGGAGAGTAACAGGAGTATGGTTTATTAGGGCTCTAATGTTCTATTATCATTTCTGGAACAGGACTCTTCATCAGCTCAGTGTAGGTGAAGAGACTCTAGTGTCTCTCAGTCCACCAGTCTTTAATAGAAGCTCATTCATTAGTCTGACACTGACGTCTATTCACATCATCATCAGCACAGAACACTGAAGGAGAACAGGTTCCGTTAGCTAGAACCAAGCTCTGTCCAACAGATCAAACCAAGCATAAAACATGAGTACTGTACCCTGATTGGTGGGGTCGCTTCATGTTGTACCCTCATTGGTGGGCTCACTTCGTACTGTACCCCGATTGGTGGGCTCGCTTCATGCTTCTTTCATATGGACATATATTATCAACACACTACTAACAGTACCCTAACATTACAAGCAACAAGGAAGACTTAACACAATGACCCAATGACACCCCAACAAGCCACCTAACACTGATTGAAACTGAACTGAGGGAAGTAAATTTCTCAGTCTCCTAAAAATACAGTGGAAATACTAAATATAATATCAGTTAATGGAAATGAGTAAATAAAACAAGTTAATGACTTTGATTTTAACTTCACCCCATTCTGGTCAGATTTTAATTTGACCTTCATAAATGGAACTACATCATGTGACCTGTCAGCACTGAACGAGTGTAAAACGCTCTGCAGGTCACACAGACATCAGAGATGAACTCAAACCGTGTGTTCTCTGTAAGCAGCTCAGGTTCTAATAAGACAGGTCAGGATTGGTGTTCATATGGTGTGTATGAGGGTCCTGTACCACCTCTGGAATATTGTACAGGGTGACGCGTCCTTCAGGGTAAAGCTGCTGTTCTAATGCTTCACTGGAATTTCTCTTCCTCCACAGAGTCGTTCATGAAGACGTCCGGTCACCCACGTATGTGTAAGCCTCTCTTCTAGCGGACGCACCAACACGCACAGGAATGTGGAGGTCAGACATGCATTTCCACAGAAACACCACCCAAATTCTTCTATGATATTCATTAAACCAAGCAGAATTTCAAACTGCATTCCAGTAGTGTTTTATTACTGTTCCAACTGTGTTCTATCAGGTTCTGATCTAGATCTTAATATCTTACTTAATATAGGTTTATACATATTTTTAAAGATTTAACTTACATGATAAAGTTTCATTTGGATCATACACACACACACACACACATATATATATGAAATATACTGTATAATACACTATACACTGTAATAGAATAGAATAGAATAGAATAGAATTGCCTTTATTGTCACACGGTCACAAGTACCAGTGAAATTAGCAATCAACCCCTCCATACATACAATAACATATAAGGGGGAAACAGGACAGGACAGGAAGACAGGGTGAGCTGCAGCGTGTGCATGCGCCTCCATTATTTCTTCAATTGGAAGGGTACAAGGGGAAAGAAGAAGGGAAAAAATATACCCCCAGACTGTGCCTTAAAAGAGCACAGTGTAGGAACATCAAAAAAACCTCAGCACATACAATACACAAAAGACCAAGCAATGAAAGCATGGGAAAGGGTACAGGAGGTGGGGGGGCCAAACTGCCTGGCAACAATCAGTTTGCCATGGAGACACCCTTGAAGAGTTCCCAGTCAGAGACACATCCAGCGAATTAATTAACCAAGGAGAGATTCAAGTCACAGAGTTCTTAGGAAGAATGTTTCCCTATCATCCACAAGGCTGAGTGCTGATAAGGCAGGAGCCAAAAGCAGATTAGACTCTAATTGTTTAGGCGAGTGACCGCTGACCAGTTTAGCGCGGTCACTTACTTTTGTGCATCATGGTCGCAATTTTCATCACACTTCTTTGCAAAGCCGTTTGCTTCTCTGAGATGTTTTCCATGTTGCGGTTAAAAGTCACAGTCTGAGTGCCGACAGCTCTGCCCACCGCGTCAATCAAGTTGGGGAGCTTTAGGGGGCCTTTGACAGCTGTTCCCACACCTTTAATTTCATGATACACCAGGGCAATGCCTAATCCAATCAGCAAAATCCCTGTGAACATTGTGCCAAAAAGGTAGACGTCTTCAATGTCCTCCACAGAAAGAGTCACCAGGCACGCGATCCGCCACCTCTCCCACGCATCCCTCGTGTAGCCAGCTGTAAACATTCCATCAGGACAAGCAGGTTCCCCTGAACGCAGGCGTCTCGTTAAGAATATGGTGCTAATTGCATTGAGAGACCACTTAATCAAATCCATTCTTTTGGTTTGAAGAGCAGTGTGCCAATATCCTGTATGATATGCTGTACACTGTATAACACACTGTACACTGTAATATAGTGTATAACACACTGTACACTGTAATATAGTGTATAACAATTTGTACACTGTAATATACTATAAAACACACTGTACACTGTAATATACTGTATAACACATTACACTATAATATACTGTATAACACACTGTGCACTGTAATATACTGTATAACACATTACACTGTAATATACTATATAACACACTGTGCACTGTAATATACTGTATAACACAGGGTACACTGTAATATACTGTATAACACACTGTACACTGTAATATACTGTATAACACACTGTGCACTGTAATATACTGTATAACACATTACACTATAATATACTGTATAACACACTGTGCACTGTAATATACTGTATAACACAGGGTACACTGTAATATACTGTATAACACATTACACTATAATATACTGTATAACACACTGTACACTGTAATATACTGTATAACACACTGTGCACTGTAATATACTGTATAACACATTACACTATAATATACTGTATAACACACTGTGCACTGTAATATACTGTATAACACAGGGTACACTGTAATATACTGTATAACACACTGTGCACTGTAATATACTGTATAACACACTGTACACTGTAATATACTGTATAACACATTACACTGTAATATACTATATAACACACTGTGCACTGTAATATACTGTTTAACACAAGGTACACTGTAATATACTGTATAACACAATGTACACTGTAATATACTGTATAACACATTACACTGTAATATACTGTATAACACACTGTGCACTGTAATATACTGTATAACACACTGTACACTAATATACTGTATAACACACTGTGCACTGTAATATACTGTTTAACACAAGGTACACTGTAATATACTGTATAACACAATGTACACTGTAATATACTGTATAACAAACTGTACACTGTAATATACTGTATAACACATTACACTGTAATATACTATATAACACACTGTGCACTGTAATATACTGTTTAACACAAGGTACACTGTAATATACTGTATAACACAATGTACACTGTAATATACTGTATAACACATTACACTGTAATATACTGTATAACACACTGTGCACTGTAATATACTGTATAACACACTGTACACTAATATACTGTATAACACACTGTGCACTGTAATATACTGTTTAACACAAGGTACACTGTAATATACTGTATAACACAATGTACACTGTAATATACTGTATAACACATTACACTGTAATATACTGTATAACACACTGTGCACTGTAGTATACTGTATAAAACATTACCCTCTAATATACTGTATAACACACTGTGCACTGTAATGTACTGTATAACACAAAGTACACTGTAATATACTGTATAACACTGTACACAGTAATATACTGTATAACACACTGTACACTGTATTATACTGTATAACACACTGTACACTAGAGCATACTGTATAACACAAGGTACACTGTATTATACTGTATAACACACTGTAAACTGTAATATACTGTATGATGCGCTGTACACTATAATATACTGTATAACACACTGTACACTGCAATATATTGTATAATACACTGTACACTGTAATATACTGGATAACACACTGTACACTGTAATATACTGTATGATGCGCTGTACACTGTAATATACTATATAACACACTGTACACTGTATTACACTGTATAACACTGTACACTGCAATATATTGTATAATACACTGTACACTGTAATATACTGTATAACACACTGTGCACTGTAATATACTGTATGACGCGCTGTACACTATAATATACTGTATAACACACTGTACACTGTATTATACTGTATAACACTGTACTCTGTAATATACTGTATAACACACTGTACACTTTAATGTACTGGGTAACACACTGTACACTGTAATATAAAGTACAACACAGTGTACACTATATTTTACAGTATAACACACTGTACACTGTAATATACTGTATAACACACTGTACACTATAATATAGTGTATAACACACTGTACACTGTGATATATTGTATGATGCGCTGAACACTGTAATATACTGTATAACACTGTACACTGTATTATAGTGCATAATACACTGTACACTGTAATATACTGTATAACACATTACACTATAATATACTGTATAACACACTGTGCACTATAATATACTGTATAACACACTGTACACTGTAATATACTGTATAACACATTACACTGTAATATACTATATAACACACTGTGCACTGTAATATACTGTTTAACACAAGGTACACTGTAATATACTGTATAACACATTACACTGTAATATACTGTATAACACACTGTACACTAATATACTGTATAACACACTGTGCACTGTAATATACTGTTTAACACAAGGTACACTGTAATATACTGTATAACACAATCTACACTGTAATATACTGTCTAACACATTACACTGTAATATACTGTATAACACACTGTGCACTGTAATGTACTGTATAACACAAAGTACACTGTAATATACTGTATAACACTGTACACAGTAATATACTGTATAACACTGTACACTGTATTATACTGTATAACACACTGTACACTAGAGCATACTGTATAACACAAGGTACACTGTATTATACTGTATGACACACTGTAAACTGTAATATACTGTATGATGCGCTGTACACTATAATATACTGTATAACACACTGTACACTGCAATATATTGTATAATACACTGTACACTGTAATATACTGGATAACACACTGTACACTGTAATATACTGTATGATGCGCTGTACACTGTAATATACTATATAACACACTGTACACTGTATTATACTGTATAACACTGTACACTGCAATATATTGTATAATACACTGTACACTGTAATATACTGTATAACACACTGTGCACTGTAATATACTGTATGACGCGCTGTACACTATAATATACTGTATAACACACTGTACACTGTATTATACTGTATAACACTGTACTCTGTAATATACTGTATAACACACTGTACACTTTAATGTACTGGGTAACACACTGTACACTGTAATATAAAGTACAACACAGTGTACACTATATTTTACAGTATAACACACTGTACACTGTAATATACTGTATAACACACTGCACACTATAATATAGTGTATAACACACTGTACACTGTGATATATTGTATTATGCGCTGAACACTGTAATATACTGTATAACACACTGTACACTGTATTATAGTGCATAATACACTGTACACTGTAATATACTGTATAACACACTGTGCACTGTATAGCACACTTTACACTGTAATATACTGTATAACACACTGTACACTGTAATATACTGTACAACACGCTGTATACTGTAATATACTGTATGCCACACTGTAGCCTGTAATATATTGTACAACACGCTGTACACTGTAATATACTGTATAATACACTGTATTATACTGTATAATACACTGTATTATACTGTATTATACTGTATAACACACTGTACACTGTAATATACTGTATAACATGCTGTACACTGTAATATACTGTATAACACACTGTACACTGTAATATACTGTATAACATACTGTATGCCACACTGTACACTGTAAAACACACTGTACACTGTAATATACTGTATGCCACACTGTACACTGCAATATACTCTTTAACACACTGTACACTAATATAGTGTACAACACACTGTACACTGCAATATATTGTATAACACTGTACACTGTAATATACTGTATAACAGACTGTGCACTGTAATATACTGTCTGATGCACTGTACACTATAATATACTGTATAACACACTGTACACTTTATTATACTGTATAACACACTGTACACTTTAATATACTGGGTAACACACTGTACACTGTAATATAAATTATAACACAGTGTACACTATATTTTACAGTATAATACACTGTACAATGTAATATACTGTGTAGCACACTGTACACTATAATATAGTGTATAACACACTGTACACTGTAATATAGTGTATAACACACTGTACACTGTAATATACTGTATAACATGCTGTACACTGTAATACTGTATGCCACACTGTACACAGTAATATACTGTAATAATCTTGGTAATTATTTTGTAGTTAAAGTTTATAATGTCTTTCATTATTAATAAATATTACAGGTCATATATGATTATTGTGTTATTACATGTTAATAAGCCAGTAAAGACTTTAATCAGAACATTATTGGAGCACTAGGAAGCATTATTAGAGTGTATAGATATACAAACCGGATTCCAAAAAAAGTGGGACACTAAACAAACTGTGAATAAAAACTGAAGGCAGTGATGTGGAGGGGCCAACATTTAATATTTTATTCAGAATAGAACACAAATCACAGATCAAAAGTTTAAACTGAGAGAATGTATCATTTCAAGGGAAAAATATGTTGTTTCAAAATTTCATGGCGTCAACAAATCCCAAAAAAGTTGGGACAAGTAGCAATAAGTGGATGGAAAAAGGAAATTGAGCATATAACGAACAGCTGGAGGACCAATTAACACTAATTAGGTCAATTGACAACATGACTGGGTATAAAAAGAGCTTCTCAGAGTGTCAGTGTCTCTCTGAAGCCAAGATGGTAAGAGGATCACCAATTCCACCATTGTTGCGCAGAAAGATAGTGCAGCAATACCAGAATGGTGTTACCCAGCGTCAAATAGCAAAGACTTTTAAGTTATCATCATCAACCGTGCATAACATCATCAAAAGATTCAGAGCATCTGGAACAATCGCTGTGCGTAAGGGTCAAGGCCGTAAAACTCTACTGGATGCTCGTGATCTCCGGGCCCTTAAACGTCACTGCACCTCAAACAGGAATGCCACTGTCAAGGAAATAACAGAATGGGCTCAGGAAACTTCCAGAAAGCATTGTCAGTGAACACAATCCACCGTGCCATCCGCCGCTGCCAGCTGAAACTCTACAGGGCAAAAAGGAAGCCATTTCTAAGCAAGCTCCACAAGCTCAGACGTTTGCACTGGGCCAGGGGTCTTTTAAAATGGAGTGTGGCAAAATGGAAGACTGTTCTGTGGTCAGATGAGTCACGATTTGAAGTTCTTTATGGAACACTGGGACGCCATGTCATCCGGACCAGAGAGGACAAGGATAACCCAAGTTGTTATCAACGCTCCGTTCAGAAGCCTGCATCACTGATGGTATGGGGCTGCATGAGTGCTTGTGGCATGGGCAGCTTGCATGTCTGGAAAGGCACCATTAATGCAGAGAACTATGTTCAGGTTCTAGAACAACATATGCTCCCATCTAGACGTCATCTCTTTCAGGGAAGACCCTGATAATGCCGGACCACATTCTGCAGCGATCACAACATCATGGCTACGTAGGAGAAGGATCCGGGTACTGAAATGGCCAGCCTGCAGTCCAGATCTTTCACCTATAGAGAACATTTGGCGCATCATAAAGAGGAAGGTGCGACAAAGAAGGCCCAAGACGACTGAACAGTTAGAGGCCTGTATTAGACATGAATGGGAGAGCATTCCTATTTCTAAACTGGAGAAGCTGGTCTCCTCTGTCCCCAGACGTCTGTTGAGTGTTGTAAGAAGAAGGGGGGATGCCACACAGTGGTAAAAATGGCCTTGTCCCAACTTTTTTGGGATTTGTTGACGCCATGAAATTTTGAAACAACATATTTTTCCCTTAAAATGATACATTCTCTCAGTTTAAACTTTTGATCTGTGATGTGTGTTCTATTCTGAATAAAATATTAGATGTTGGCACCTCCACATCATTGCATTCAGTTTTTATTCACAATTTGCTTAGTGTCCCAATTTTTTTGGAATCCGGTTTGTACCTACTAAGCCCTGTTACCGAGCTACAATGAGTAGTGCATGACACTGCTTGACCTCCGAGAGTGTAGCAGTGTGGGAAGGAAACTGAATTCCTACGAATGGGATTTATTGACACACCTGCTGCACACTGATAAAGGTTCAGGGCAGTTAAACCTTCTGTAGAATCTGAGGGCTTTTAATCTGCGATGGTGAAAGTTCTCAGTAAAATGCTGGGAGGATCTTTGTTCACACCCCCAGTAGCTCTGCTGACTGGACCAGAATCTCCGGAATGTTCCCTCCACTTCCTCACCTGCTGTAATATGCAGCTGATCCATCGGTCCAGTCTCATCATCTCCCAGAGAAGATCTCCATAGAGTTCTCCACCACCTCAGCAGAAGAACCCACCCAGAGGAGACAGTCATCCTCCAGAGGAGACAGTCATCCTCCAGAGGACAACATCCTGTCCATTAAAACAGAGAGAAAACGTCTCAGCAGCTCCACTGACCATATAGGACACTCCCTGACCGCTCAGATGGATTCCCACCTCACAGAATCCCAATCCCATCCCAACTGATGTAGCGTAATGAAGTATGGATCAGATAAAGCAGGTACTCCTCCAGCTAACACGAGGAGAGGGCAGGAGAGGGCTAGGCCAACACCCTCACCGATTATCCATGTCACTGTTCTAATGTATATCTGTATATGAAAGAAGCTCAGAGCCCATCAGATGTGATGGTACATGTATGTAGATCTAAAGGTCCTTCCTTTTCCTTCAGCAGCAGACGTCTCAGTCAAACCACCCAGGCTCAGAATGGCTGATCCAATCACTGAACTTCAGATCTCTGTCAGCAAGGACCAAGAGCAGACGCTCAAAGGCCAAGGTTTCACCAAAGTCGATGGTGACCTCAACAGTGGTACTTCAGGGTCCACTGTGCTCCTGTGGTACAAATCAGGGAGTAACAAACCGGTCACTAGGGTCCAGTTTTCTTTCAGGAGTGAGATGGCCATATTATTTACAGCGAGACTTTTCCCATGTTGTTATCGTAGCTCTTTGTGTTCCCCCATCTGCCAACAGGACGCTGGCATGTGACGTCATTCATTCTGTCATAGCGCGTCTCCAAACTCGACACAGAGTGTCTTCATCACCATATCAGGTGACTTCAACCATGTCACTATGGCCAAGGCACCAAACTTCAGTGTGTGGACTGTCCCACCAGAGGGGAAAGAACTACGGACCTGCTGTATGCTAATGTTAAGGGTCTTCAGGGAAGAGGGTCTTCAGAGCTGGAGACATGGAGGAGCTGAGAACGATCCAGACCGAGCTGAAGAAAACTATTAGGGAGATCAAGGACAAATACAGGAGGAAGCTGGAGTGGATATTCCACCAGAACAACATGAGGGAGGTTTGGAGTGGAAGGAGGAGCATCACTGGCTTCAGGACCAGCTACAACAGAGGAGTAAAGGGCAGTGCGGACCGGGCCAATGAGCCAAATCTGTCCATTTACATAGACGTCTGCTTATTCTCCTGCCGAGATCCTAGGACTCAGTGGTCAGCAGTATCTCCAGATGATGTTCCTGTTAGAATGTGAAGGTTATTGTACTACATGGTGTCCTAAGTGAAATCTTTGATCCTCAGGATCTCTAAACTGCACTGGATGCAGAAACAACTGTAGTAGTGTTAATACCCAGTCCAGTTCAGCAGATCCCTTCAGAAACATGCTGGAGAATCATTATCAACAGACAATCACACCCAGAAATTAAACAGTCCATGGTCTTCCACAGAACTGAGGAGTACCTGAAACACATTCCACAGATATCAGAGAAAGAAGAAACTGTCCATCAGCATGGAAATCAGGCCCAACGTGGACTAGACCTGTATGGAGGTGTTCTGGTAGACTGGACGGTTAGTGGCTGAGGAGCTGGATCTCCTGGGTGATGGAGGATATTCTTGATCTGAATGCTCCTCGTGGAAACACAGACCTACACATGAAGCAGGCCATAGCCGACGCTCTGGCTATCTCTGATCAGCCCAATTAGTCTAAACAGAAAAGCTAACCCTAACCCATCATCATCATCATCCCACTGACTGATCCACCTGACCATCATCATCATCATCATCATCATCATCCCACTGACTGAACCACCTGACCACCACCACCATCATCATCATCATCATCATCATCATCCCACTGACTGATCCACCTGACCACCATCATCATCATCATCCCACTGACTGATCCACCTGACCATCATCATCATCATCATCATCATCCCACTGACTGATCCACCTGACCACCACCATCATCATCATCATCATCATCATCCCACTGACTGATCCACCTGACCATCATCATCATCATCATCATCATCATCATCCCACTGACTGAAACACCTGACCACCATCATCATCATCATCATCATCCCACTGACTGAACCACCTGACCACCACCATCATCATCATCATCATCATCATCATCATCATCATCATCATCATCCCACTGACTGAACCACCTGACCACCACCATCATCATCATCATCATCATCATCACCATCATCTCACTGACTGAACCACCTGACCACCACCACCATCACCATGATCATCATCATCCCACTGACTGAACCACCTGACCACCACCACCATCACCATGATCATCATCATCATCCCACTGACTGAACCACCTGACCACCATCATCATCATCCCACTGACTGAACCACCTGACCACCATCATCATCATCATCATCATCATCATCCCACTGACTGAACCACCTGACCACCACCATCATCATCATCATCATCATCATCATCATCATCACCATCATCATCATCATCATCCCACTGACTGAACCACCTGACCACCATCATCATCATCATCATCCCACTGACTGAACCACCTGACCACCATCATCATCATCATCATCATCATCATCCCACTGACTGAAGCACCTGACCACCATCATCATCATCATCATCATCCCACTGACTGAACCACCTGACCACCATCATCATCATCATCATCCCACTGACTGAAGCACCTGACCACCATCATCATCATCATCATCATCATCCCACTGACTGAAACACCTGACCATCATCATCATCATCATCCCACTGACTGAACCACCTGACCACCATCATCATCATCACCATCATCATCATCCCACTGACTGAACCACCTGACCACCATCATCATCATCATCATCATCATCCCACTGACTGAACCACCTGACCATCATCATCATCTTCATCATCATCATCATCATCATCATCACCATCATCATCATCATCATCCCACTGACTGAACCACCTGACCATCATCATCATCATCATCATCATCATCATCATCATCATCCCACTGACTGAAACACCTGACCACCACCATCATCATCATCATCATCATCCCACTGACTGAAACACCTGACCACCATCATCATCATCATCCCACTGACTGATCCACCTGACCATCATCATCATCATCATCATCATCATCCCACTGACTGAACCACCTGACCACCACCATCATCATCATCCCACTGACTGAACCACCTGACCACCATCATCATCATCATCATCATCCCACTGACTGAAACACCTGACCACCATCATCATCATCATCATCATCCCACTGACTGAACCACCTGACCACCATCATCATCATCATCATCATCCCACTGACTGAACCACCTGACCACCTATATATACTGATCACGTATATAAGGGCTAAATACGGACTACTATAGTGATGTAGTCATGTTCTGGTAGAGGCTGCTGGTTTGACCAGTGATGGCACTTGGGTAAAAACAGTTCCTGAAACTAGTCCTGTTCCTGCACCTAGTCCTGTTCCTGCACCTAGTCCTGTTCCTGAACCTAGTCCTGTTCCTGAACCTAGTCCTGTTCCTGCACCTAGTCCTGTTCCTGCACCTAGTCCTGTTCCTGAACCTAGTCCTGTTCCTGCACCTAGTCCTGTTCCTGCACCTAGTCCTGTTCCTGCACCTAGTCCTGTTCCTGCATCCTAGTCCTGTTTCCTGAACCTAGTCCTGTTCCTGACCACCTAGTCCTGTTCCTGTAGCTATTCCTGTTCCTGCACCTAGTCCTGTTCCTGCACCTAGTCCTGTTCCTGAACCTAGTCCTGTTCCTGCACCTAGTCCTGTTCCTGCACCTAGTCCTGTTCCTGCACCTAGTCCTGTTCCTGCACCTAGTCCTGTTCCTGAACCTAGTCCTGTTCCTGCACCTAGTCCTGTTCCTGAACCTAGTCCTGTTCCTGCACCTAGTCCTGTTCCTGCACCTAGTCCTGTTCCTGAACCTAGTCCTGTTCCTGCACCTAGTCCTGTTCCTGCACCTAGTCCTGTTCCTGCACCTAGTCCTGTTCCTGAACCTAGTCCTGTTCCTGCACCTAGTCCTGTTCCTGAACCTAGTCCTGTTCCTGAACCTAGTCCTGTTCCTGCACCTAGTCCTGTTCCTGCACCTAGTCCTGTTCCTGAACCTAGTCCTGTTCCTGCACCTAGTGCTGTTCCTGAACCTAGTCCTGTTCCTGCACCTAGTCCTGTTCCTGAACCTAGTCCTGTTCCTGAACCTAGTCCTGTTCCTGCACCTAGTCCTGTTCCTGCACCTAGTCCTGTTCCTGAACCTAGTCCTGTTCCTGCACCTAGTCCTGTTCCTGAACCTAGTCCTGTTCCTGAACCTAGTCCTGTTCCTGCACCTAGTCCTGTTCCTGCACCTAGTCCTGTTCCTGCACCTAGTGCTGTTCCTGAACCCTGTTGGGTATGTGCTGTAGGAGTGGTTGTGTGGGCATATATGAGAACAGTACTATGGTGACAGAATAAATATATAATCTACATCAGTTAAGAGGAGGAGCTAGTATTAAAATCAAAAGATGATGACCATGATGACCAAGACGGCGTCGCGAGCACACCACAAGGCTCAGCGTCTGACCAGTTTTCGCAAATTATTGTTTATTTACCGAAACATGGTTAAACAGCAATGTGACGAACAGCGTGGTGGAACTGGAGGGCCGGGCATTGTTCAGAGCTGACCGTTCAGCTACGGGCAAGACCCGCGGGGGAGGAAACCGCATCTATGTAAACAAAGTGTGGTGCACGGACTGTGTCGTCATGGTAACCCACTGCTCTGCTGATCTGGAGTTCCTGATTATCAAGTGCAGACCCTTCTATCTGCCGCGTGAGTTTAACTGTGTCTTCGCCGGAATAGTCTATGTGCCCCCTGATGCTAATGCTAACGCAGCTATGGAAGTGCTTTGTGTGGCTATTAGCAAACTACAAACTGACCAGCCGAACAGGGCTTTTATAGTAGCAGGGGACTTTAATCACAGTGATTTGAGATCTGGACTTCCAAAGTTTTTTCAGAATGTCTCCAGCACCACAAGGGGACACAGAACGCTGGATAAGCCACACCCCTCCCCCATCTCGGACAGTCTGACCATCTTTCTCTGTTCCTGCTGCCCAAATACACTCCAGTCATCCGGTGTGTTACTCCAGCAACCAGGTCTGTAAAGATCTGGAAGGAGGGAGCTGACTCCTTTCTTCAGCAGGAGTTCAAGCTCACTGACTGGAGTGAGTATGCTGCCCGGGCCACCACAGACTCACACATCAACATCGACATCTACACCAACTCTGTCCTGGAACATATCAACAACTGTGTGGATAGAGTGACATCACACAAAACAATAATAACCTTCCCTAAACAGAAGCCCTGGATGAACAGAGAGGTTCGCCTCCTGCTCAAAGCTAGAGATGCTGCCTTTAGGTCTGGAGACCGGGAGGCTTACAGCTCTGCCAGAGCTAATCTGAGGAGAGGGATCGCCATGGCCAAGCACTGCTATAAACAATGGATTGAGGAGCACTTCAGCTCCTCTGACCCACGGCGTATGTGGCAAGGCATACAAACCCTGACCGACTACAAACCACGTAGCACTGTACTAGCTAACAACAGTGCTTCACTCCCTGACCAGCTTAATCACTTTTATGCTCGCTTTGACCGAGAGAACATGGTGGTCTCCTCAAAAACTGATCCGCCACTCCACGATCATCCACTCACACTCTCCACCCTGGATGTTCATCGCACGCTGAGTAGGGTGAATGTACGGAGCACCGCCGGCCCTGATAAGGTACCTGGTCGTGTGTTGAGAGCTTGTGCTCATGAACTCTCAGGAGTTTTTGCACATATTTTCAATCTTTCACTGCCCAAGCTGCTGTACCAACCATCTTCAAGACTGCCACCATTGTGCCGGTGCCAAAGCACCCAACTGCTTCAGCACCGAACGACTTCCGCCCTGTCGCACTTACCCCAATCATCTCCAAGTGCTTTGAAAGACTAGTTCTCTCTCACTTGAAATCCTGCCTGCCCATCACACTGGATCCACATCAGTTCGCCTACCATAGCAACAGGTCAACTGAGGATGCCATCTCCACGGCACTTCACACTGCACTGACCCACCTGGACTGCCAGAACTCCTATGTCAGAATGCTGTTCATTGACTTCAGTGCAGCATTCAACACAGTAATCCCCTCCAAGCTGATCTCCAAGCTCAACCATCTGGTTATCAGCACAACCCTTCCTGACTGACAGACACCAGTCTGTTAAGTTAGAAACCCTCTCTTCCTCTGTCATCAGCCTGAACACCGGCGTCCCACAAGGTTGTGTTTTGAGCCCGATCCTGTACTCCCTGTTCACCCATGACTGCGTGCCAATCTATGATTCTAACTCCATAATCAAGTACGCGGACGACACCACGGTGATAGGCCTGATCAAAGACAATGACGAGACGGCCTATAGGGACGAGGTACAGCATCTGTCTACATGGTGCCATGACAACAACCTTACACTGAACACCCAGAAAACCAAGGAGATCATAATGGACTTAAGGAGGTCCAGAAGCCAGGCTCACCCACCAGTCTACATCAGCAGAGCTGCAGTAGAGCAGGTGACCAGCTTCAAGTTCCTGGGCACCCACATCTCCAGTGATCTCACCTGGTCTCTGAACTCCTCAGTTCTGGTCAAAAAGGCGCAGCAGCGCCTTTACTTCCTTCGGAGCCTCAAGAAAGTTCACCTGTCTCCCAGGATCCTGGTGAACTTCTACCGCTGTACCATTGAGAGCATACTCACCAACGGCATCTCTGTATGGTACGGCAACTGCTGCGCTGCTGACCGCAAGGAACTCCAGCGGGTGGTGAAAATGGCTCAACGCATCACAGGCACCCAGTTACCCACCATTCAGGACATCTATCATAAACGCTGCCTGGGCAGGGCGAGGAATATCATCAACGTTTCCCACCCGAATCCTGGTCTTTTCACCCTCCTCCCATCTGGCAGGCGCTACAGGAGCCTCCGCTCCCGCACCAGCAGACTCAGGAACAGTTTTTTTCATGAGGCTGTGTGTCGCATAAACGCTGCACAGACACTTTAATTTACATTGCAAACCCTCTACAGCATCCCCACACCTTCTGTACTGTTACTGCACTTTATTCATCACTAGCCTACTGTATACATGTTAACATACTGTTCTCATATTATCTCTATCTCAGATGTTATTTTCATTGTGTACATACTGTCTGCTTGCACTACTCTTACAGTTGAAACATTAATTTGTAAATGCTGCTCTATACATTCATATATATGTATATAGATATGTATATATTTATTATTTCGGCTCTTTATGTTAATAATACTGTACTGCATTTCATTGGCTTTTTACCTGTACTCTGCACAATGACAAAGTTGAATCTAATCTAATCTAATCTAAAAGGATCCGACATGAACATTTCTAAATATCTATTTACTTTACTGGTGTAAATTATGGGTTCCTGAACATGACAGGATGGTTAAGTCCAAATTGCAGTGTGAAGGTGGGAAAAGATGGCTAGGGAGGAACCCATTTAATAAACCCATTTTAAAACTGACACTAGTCATCAGACTTTGAAAGATTAATAGATGGCATGTTGTAAAAGTTTATACTGATGTTGTTAATATGTGACGGCTCATGTCCACTCGCTACATCCTATTAGTTCCAACATGGAGCTCTACTGTGGTGCCCGATGGTCTGTGGTTGGTGGTGATTTCATCTTTATTGAAATGAAGGAGGTCGTCACATTGTATTGACCCAGTCAGCCAACAGAAGACTGGTGTTGGTCCTGGACAGCGTGCACTCTGGACAGTGAAGATCTGGAAGAGGACATTCCATGGGGAATACTGTACATGGTTTGAGCAGAAAGTGTAAAAAACCTATTTCTGTGAAAGAGCTAAAAGTGCATCAGCTCCAAATCCCATTAGTACAGTTCATCACAGAGCGCCCTCTAGTGGTGAGCAGAGAGGCCTGGTGAGGCGGAATGAGGAAAACGCGAAGGTAGGCATGTGCCTTTTCACAATGACACCATGACCTTTATCTCCCCTTTGATGTAGTTGATGATTAATTATTTTCCCTCTGAGGATTTGATATGCCACACCTCCAACAAACTATAAAAGACCAAACCTCCACAGTATCTTCACCCAACGCTTCCATCCTAGAAGACTGCTGGGCTTGACCAAACCTCTACAGGAGAGCAGCTGGAGATCTGAAGGTAGAGTTACGAACCCCCCTCACTTCCAGCTTCTACTGCATGATGAACATTTAACTATATTTACTCAGTTTAAAGTCAGTTTATTACATACGCAGTTCTACTTTCTGTCTGGAAACTCCAAACATCTGTCACTGACCTTTACCTGAATGAATCTTCTACACAGCCTCTGTTGACATGGCGGTCCGGTGCTCCTGCTTGCTCCTTTGGATCATGTGTCCCCTAATTGTCCACCTAGCTGGTAAGAAAACGTCCATTTCCCTTACATGCAGTCACGTACCTCCTGAAGCATAGTGAGTAAAACAGCTGGTCCTCTGAAAGCTCAGATATCTCACTTACACAGAGGAACTGGTAGAATGGAGGAACTAGTAGAACGGAGAACCTAATAGAATGTAGGAACTGATAGAATGGAGGACCTAGTAGAACAGTGGAACTAGTAGAATGGAGGACCTAGTAGAACAGTGGAACTAGTAGAATGGAGGAACTAGTAGAATGGAGGAACTGGTAGAATGGAGGAGCTAGTAGAATGGAGGAACTGGTAGAATGGAGGAATTAGTAGAATGGAGGAACTGGCAGAATGGTGGAACTGGTAGAATGGAAGAACTGGTAGAATGGAGGAACTGGTAGAATGATGGAACTGGTAGAATGGAGGAACTGGTAGAATGGAGGAACTGGTAGAATGGTGGAACTGGTAGAATGGAGGAACTGGTAGAATGGAGGAACTGGTAGAATGGAGGAGCTAGTAGAACGGTGGAGCTAGTAGAACAGTAGAGCTGGTAGAATGGAGGAACTGGTAGAATGGAGGAACTGGTAGAATGGAGGAACTGGTAGAGTGGAGGAACTGGTAGAATGGAGGAACTGGTAGAGTGGAGGAACTGGTAGAATGGAGGAACTAGTAGAGTGGAGGAACTGGTAGAATGGAGGAACTGGTAGAATGGAGGAACTAGTAGAGTGGAGTTTCTCCTAAACTACTGATCTTTTAATTTCAGATTCTCAGTTTGAAAGCGAAATACCCCTGTCCCATTAAAATGATCTATAGAGCTAGAACCCTTTAATGAAAAGGTTCTTCTGAACTGTTCAGTATCTCTGTAGGGTGAAACCCCGAAATCAGACATTTCCAGATAACCCAGAGGTGTAGGATTTGTTGTTTCTGGAAAAATTCAGCATCTTATTAATTATTCATATTCCCACAACCTGTGGTTCCTACAGATGTGGAACCTGAACTGAAGAACCTCCGTGACTCTGGATGGAAACCGTACGGACAACGGGAGTTCAAATTCTTCAACATCAAATACACTTGGGAAGAGGCCGAGGTAGCTTTATGGAATACTATTTCTACAGTCTAATAATTCAAGCAGGTGGACTCGTCCATCTCGTAGGACTTGACCAGAGATGTGTTGTAGATGGGTGGTCTATGGTAAAAAGGTAAGCTGCTATAGATGTGAGAACACTGTACAGTGGTCCAGTTAGCGTCTAGTCCAGTGTAAAGTCCTGGAGAGTAAGCTGTGGAGTAGAAGTCTAACCTGTAACGGTCCAGACAGGCTGATTAGAGTAACGGTGTTGTCCTGGTGAAAGGTTTGTCTCTCTGTAAATCTTCCCTGTAGGAGGACTGTATGCAGTATGAGGCACATCTGGCTTCAGTGCATGATGGGAATGAAAACCGCTTCATTAAGCTCCTGATTAAGAGCCAGACCGGTCAGAATTCTCCCACATGGATCGGAGGCTACAACAGTCCAGCGGTACGTCTGTTTACATTGCTGCTACATCTGTCACGGTGTTCTGCATGCTCACTCCCCCTCTCTCCAGGACACTAGATACTCATGGTACTGTCCTTCAGGTTCCCTCTCGCTGGTACTGGACTGATGATTCTCCATTCGATTACTCTCAGTGGGCCACTGGAGAGCCAGATGGTTCTGGAAACTGTCTGCAGATCAACTACTACGGTACTGAGACCACAGGTATTCTTAAAGCTTCTCAAAGATTCTACTGGCTACATGTTAATCTCACTGAGAACCTTCCCAGCACAGTCTGATATAATATTCCTGATTTTTATGTTCATGTTATGGACTGTGCTGCTATTACCGTCTTTTCCACATATGTACACTTTTAGAACCTCTAGATTTTCTACATGGTCATAATTCATGGAGATATTTGCACTGATCTTACAGGAGGCTGGGATGATCTTGATTGCATCGGGAATCTTCCTTTTGTCTGTGTCCGAGAGATCAAGAAAGGTGTGTTCTACTTTTTATCCATCCTCTAGCATCTCTTAGAAAGTAGTCCTGAAGTGACCAATTACAGGAAACGACCCGCACTATTAAAGACTTGTATAATAATTATTATCAGCTTTTCATTAAACTTCACTCCAAAGAACAGGTTCTAGCTCAGTAGATTGTCTACAAGATCAGATTAGCTGCCTGGTGAGAGGTACATAACATGAAGCATGGTACATCTGTTCCCTGTGTGATTGGATTGTACTGTGTCCAGAGACCAGAACCAAAATGAACAAGTGAAAAGACCAAATCATTTATTCTGAACAACGAGGTTCATAACGCCGCCGTTACCTTTTTCTACCTACCTTCAGAGGTAGACGGGAACCAGAGGGGATCTTTTACTTAGCTCCAGAGCTAGTGCCAACTGCTAAGGGGTAAACCCCCTTTAACGTGTGGTTGTTCCACTGTAAGTCACACCGGAGCACACTGACGGTTCCCAGCTTTTATCCTGCTTAAGCAGTCAAGCCAAATGGAACTCCAGACAGAGTAAAGAACAGACAGACAGCAGCTTCCCAACACGCTCGCTCTACCTCTCTCTCACACATGCTATTTCAATCCCACATTCCCCAATTTTACAACACGACAAACTCCCAACCAGCATCGAGTGTCATCCAGGGATCCACAACAAGTGTTTGGAGTCAAGTGGAGATGTGTAGGACAAAACTCAAAATTGAGTCAGAGCTACAGGGCACACCAATACAAGACTCCACAAAGACATTCAGCTAACAGGGGTCTTAAGAACACGAATGACTGCTGATTAAAAACGGGAGTAAAGACAAGGCCTAGAATTCAGGTGTGGGCGACCTCTAGGGGTGAGGAGGGGAAACAGCAGCAGTAGATGTGACATGGAGCAAGGTGCTCTTTGTGAAGGGAGCTTGTCTGCTGGGATGGTGTTTGTGTTATACCGTGTTGTGTTGGTGTATCTGCTGGGACGGTGTTTGTGTTATACCGTGTTGTGTTGGTGTGTCTGCTGGGACGGTGTTTGTGTTATACCGTGTTGTGTTGGTGTGTCTGCTGGGACGGTGTTTGTGTTATACCGTGTTGTGTTGGTGTGTCTGCTGGGACGGTGTTTGTGTTATACCGTGTTGTGTTGGTGTGTCTGCTGGGACGGTGTTTGTGTTATACCGTGTTGTGTTGGTGTGTCTGCTGGGACGGTGTTTGTGTTATACCGTGTTGTGTTGGTGTGTCTGCTGGGACGGTGTTTGTGTTATAGCGTGTTGTGTTGGTGTGTCTGCTGGGACGGTGTTTGTGTTATACCGTGTTGTGTTGGTGTGTCTGCTGGGACGGTGTTTGTGTTATACCGTGTTGTGTTGGCGTGTCTGCTGGGACGGTGTTTGTGTTATAGCGTGTTGTGTTGGTGTGTCTGCTGGGACGGTGTTTGTGTTATACCGTGTTGTGTTGGTGTGTCTGCTGGGACGGTGTTTGTGTTATACCGTGTTGTGTTGGTGGGTCTGCTGGGACGGTGTTTGTGTTATACCGTGTTGTGTTGGTGTGTCTGCTGGGACGGTGTTTGTGTTATACCGTGTTGTGTTGGTGTGTCTGCTGGGACGGTGTTTGTGTTATACCGTGTTGTGTTGGTGTATCTGCTGGGACGGTGTTTGTGTTATACCGTGTTGTGTTGGTGTGTCTGCTGGGACGGTGTTTGTGTTATACCGTGTTGTGTTGGTGTGTCTGCTGGGACGGTGTTTGTGTTATACCGTGTTGTGTTGGTGTGTCTGCTGGGATGGTGTTTGTGTTATACCGTGCTGTGTTGGTGTGTCTGCTGGGACGGTGTTTGTGTTATACCGTGTTGTGTTGGTGTGTCTGCTGGGATGGTGTTTGTGTTATACCGTGTTGTGTTGGTGTGTCTGCTGGGACGGTCTTTTGTGTTATACCGTGTTGTGTTGGTGTGTCTGCTGGGACGGTGTTTGTGTTATACCGTGTTGTGTTGGTGTGTCTGCTGGGACGGTGTTTGTGTTATACCGTGTTGTGTTGGTGTGTCTGCTGGGACGGTGTTTGTGTTATACCGTGTTGTGTTGGTGTGTCTGCTGGGACGGTGTTTGTGTTATACCGTGTTGTGTTGGTGTGTCTGCTGGGACGGTGTTTGTGTTATACCGTGTTGTGTTGGTGTGTCTGCTGGAACGGTGTTTGTGTTATACCGTGTTGTGTTGGTGTGTCTGCTGGGACGGTGTTTGTGTTATACCGTGTTGTGTTGGTGTGTCTGCTGGGATGGTGTTTGTGTTATACCGTGTTGTGTTGGTGTGTCTGCTGGGATGGTGTTTGTGTTATACCGTGTTGTGTTGGTGTGTCTGCTGGGATGGTGTTTGTGTTATACCGTGTTGTGTTGGTGTGTCTGCTGGGATGGTGTTTGTGCTATACCGTGTTGTGTTGGGGATGGTGTTTGTGCTATACCGTGTTGTGTTGGGGATGGTGTTTGTGCTATACCGTGTTGTGTTGGGGATGGTGTTTGTGCTATACCGTGTTGTGTTGGGGATGGTGTTTGTGCTATACCGTGTGGTGTTGGGGATGGTGTTTGTGCTATACCGTGTGGTGTTGGGGATGGTGTTTGTGCTATACCGTGTTGTGTTGGGGATGGTGTTTGTGCTATACCGTGTTGTGTTGGGGATGGTGTTTGTGCTATACCGTGTTGTGTTGGGGATGGTGTTTGTGCTATACCGTGTTGTGTTGGGGATGGTGTTTGTGCTATACCGTGTTGTGTTGGGGATGGTGTTTGTGCTATACCGTGTTGTGTTGGGGTATCTGCTGGGATGGTGTTCGGTAAGTTTAATATGAAGTTTAGCAAAAGTTTTTATTTCAAAAACCCAGACGGAAATACAATCCACTTGCCAGATGGGATGATGGCACCACTAATGTGGTGAAAAACTGAAAACTGAATAAACACTGTAAAAGATCCTGTTCAGTATTTGGCCTGCAGCTAAATGGTTTGTCTTGTTAGGTTTCAGTGCATCCCTATGTGCCACCATTTCAGGGCTACGGCAGCCTCCACAGTTCTGGGTTGTTCTCCAGAAGATTTAGGAATGTGGCTGTGGGAATGTGTCCATTCACTCGAAAGACCACTGGGGGAGTCACACGCTGATGTTGGACAAGAGGGCCTGGCTCACAGTCAGCATTCTAGTTTATCCCAAAGTTGTTCAGAGAGGTTGGGGTCAGGGCTCCGTGCAGTTCCTCCTCAGCACACCCCATTGTACAGTCTACTGCCAGTGCTTGACTATGGAGACTGCACGTCTGCTGTGCTGGGGCGTCTACACCTGCTGGCCATGCGTGTCTCTGTAATGGTGAACTGAGATGTTAGGAGAGGGTCCGCTGGCTCTGGTCTATATAGCGTATGTCCATGGTGTACAGAAAACATGGCGAGGTGTTCAGATATTTGTTCCCTGACTGCAGGTGCTGATGCTGCTGTGAGAAGTGGTGCCCAGTTTCAGTCCACTCCTGGTAAGTTTCAGGAGAAGGTCTGTCTAGCCTGATCCCACCGCACACTGATTTTATTTTTCTCCTTCTTCAGCACTTCTTACAGTACTCCCAAATATTTCACAGTGAAAGGAGATCATTTCCAGTTACCGCTTGGACACAGTCTGCTGTTCTGTTCCCAGTGTTCAATACCACAACACAGCAGGAGTCACTGGGTCTTAGGAACCTGTAGAACGCTAGTAGAGTGGAGGAACTGGTAGAATGGTGGAGCTAGTAGAATGGAGGAACTAGTACAAAGGAGGAACTGGTAGAGTGGAGGAACTAGTACAAAGGAGGAACTGGTAGAGTGGAGGAACTAGTACAAAGGAGGAACTGGTAGAGTGGAGGAACTAGTAGAGTGGAGTTTCTCCTAAACTACTAATCTTTTAATTTCAGATTCTCAGTTTAAAAGCGAAATACCCCTGTCCCATTAAAATGATCTATGGAGCTAGAACCCTTTAATGAAAAGGTTCTTCTGAACCCTTCAGTATTCCTTCAGTAGGGTGGAACCCCGAAGGTGTAGGATTTGTTGTTCCTGGACAAATTCAGCATCTTATTAATATTCCCACAACCTGTGGTTCATACAGATGTGGAACCTGAACTGAAGAACCTCCGTGACTCTGGATGGAAACCGTACGGACAACGGGAGTTCAAATTCTTCAACATCAAATACACTTGGGAAGAGGCCGAGGTAGCTTTATGGAATACTATTTCTACAGTCTAATAATTCAAGCAGGTGGACTCGTCCATCTTGTAGGACTTGACCAGAGATGTGTTGTAGATGGGTGGTCTATGGTAAAAAGGTAAGCTGCTATAGATGTGAGAACACTGTACAGTGGTCCAGTTAGCGTCCAGTCCAGTGTAAAGTCCTGGAGAGTAAGCTGTGGAGTAGAAGTCTAACCTGTAACGGTCCAGACAGGCTGATTAGAGTACCTGTGTTGTCCTGGTGAAAGGTTTGTCTCTCTGTAAATCTTCCCTGTAGGAGGACTGTATTCAGTATGAGGCACATCTGGCTTCAGTGCATGATGAGAATGAAAACCGCTTCATTAAGCTCCTGATTAAGAGCCAGACCGGTCAGGATTCTCCCACATGGCTCGGAGGCTACAACAGTCCAGCGGTACGTCTGTTTACATTGCTGCTACATCTGTCACGGTGTTCTGCATGCTCACTCCCCCTCTCTCCAGGACACTAGATACTCATGGTACTGTTCTTCAGGTTCCCTCTCGCTGGTATTGGACTGATGAGTCTCCATTCGATTACTCTCCCTGGGCTCCTCGAGAGCCAGATGGTTCAGGAAACTGTCTGCAGATAAACTACAAAGGTACTGAGACCACAGGTCTTCTTAAAGCTTCTCAAAGATTCTACTGGCTACATGTTAATCTCACTGAGAACGTTCCCAGCACAGTCTGATATAATATTCCTGATTTTTATGTTCATGTTATGGACTGTGCTGCTATTACCGTCTTTTCCACATATGTACACTTTTAGAACCTCTAGATTTTCTACATGGTCATATTTCATGGAGATCTTTACACTGATCCTACAGGAGGCTGGGATGATTATTACTGCACCTCGAATCTTCCTTTTGTCTGTGCCCGAGTGATCAAGAAAGGTGTGTTCCCCTTTTTATTCATCCTCTAGCATCTCTTAGAAAGTAGTTATTTATGACTGTTTATTATAAAGTTATTTGGTATTATAATATAAAATTTTATGGGTTTAAAGTCATTAAAACATAATGTATCTTGTAAATATCTAAAGATGGAATGCTGTATGTAGTGCCCAGACCAAAAGTTTCAGAGATTAGCCTGTGATCCTACAAGGATGGCCCAATGACGGAAGAACATTAATCATTCAGTCTCAACAAGCAAGATTAAAGACGGAATTCCATAGCTTTAACCAGGGTGTTAATCTTTTCTGAACTTTATTTTAGGAATAAAACTTATTTTTTTAGTGACCAGCTGTGTAATAGAAGGCCTCCGGTCGGTAATACACTGCAACAGCATACATATTAAACAGTGGAGAAGAAAAATGAAGAATCGACTGTGTGGAAACTAAAAGGAGCGAATATTTAATGTACAGGCTTTCTGTTCCAGAGGACAGTAAAATATGTTATATTCTCCTAGAATTATTGACCAGAAATGTTTCATCTCTACAGAACTTCAAACATAGTGTATCTCAGGGTTTCCTTAATTAAGAGAAAGGCCTGTGTTTTACAGCTGCTGTGAAATAAACAGATTCAGAATCTTAAATTACACGGTAGAACCGAGAGCTTTAAACAGGTGTAGGGTATGCAGTAGTTCATGCAGCCACAGCCCAACTGCAGGCTACGCTGATTTTCTACGGCCCGGTTCACAGCTTAGCATCAACATCCATCTCCAGTGATCAAAACCTACACTTTGCACCCAGCAGGTCCATGCGTCTCAAATACACCTCCAGTTATCAGGGTTGGTGAGTGGAGGAGGAGCACCACCAACTTTTACCACGTCAGTCTCTCGTACTCCTTAAGCAGCACAGTTGATTATGTATCTGCTGTGATGACACAGCTGAACATGAAGGTCCACCCATGATCGAAACACCCAAGACGCATGTTCTACAACCCTATGATATATGGTCTAACTGTTTTGGTATTTTGCCCAATTACAATTATGAAGTATTTAGTATTTCAGGAGAGCCTGGTCTGCTCAGATATGCGGGTATTTGATATTTCAATTCTAAGAGAATTTTCTTTATTCATTAATCTGACTTTCTGAACACTTCACTTAGCAACACCTAAATGTAGCTCATGTTGGCAGACACAGGTCTTGTTCTGTTAACCATGTTACTATTGTAATCCTTTGTGTATAACATGGACTAGAAATAAAACTATGTGGAGTACTCATATTACTCAAGAAACTCATTCCACATTCTGTTTTTACAATCTGCATGAATTCCATCACTAAAATGAATCACTGGGATGGTGACTGGTGTGTTCTGAATGCACACATCCACCTCCTCTGAAACAAATACGACCTAACGGAGGTCCATCACCCAGAGAGTTGTGTTAGTTAGTAAACCACGTTTGGGTGGAGAAAATGCACAAACCAAACCTCCTGAAGTCCAGACTGTCTGGGCGGTGGAACGAGGGTGCCACTTCTTGGCCATGATGACCTCAGCCTGATATTTGCTACTGTCTAAAACATTCTAAGCCTGTTTAGTGTCCAGATCTGCCTTTACACATTTCTGTAAAACAGGTCCCCAGTGCAGCCAGAGACGATCCGCCTGCACCTCCCCATAATAATCACACCAATACGTATGTTCCAATTTCCTCATTATGATACCAGATTGGCTTAAACGGTTTCATCAGCCTGGTTCTCGGTTTAGGAATACTTGTAGTTTTGTGTTTTGTTGGTTATCCCCCTCATGCCGTCACTGTACATGTGTTTGATATGACCCAATCCTAATCTGCTCTCAATGTGTGCTAGTCACTCGGACACTCCTTTATCTGCTCTAATGATTCTCTTTCTTGTTCTAGGTGGGGTCTAAAGCCTGGCCTCTACTCCCCAGTGTGTGCCAGAAAGCTCAAAGAATGACCAAGAATCAAGTTTGGTAGCCCTGCATATTTCTGGGCTGTGATTTATATTCAATAAAATTCAGCATTGCATCACTCAGGCTTGTTGACTGATTCATCACCCGTCTGTACCACTAGTCTTCATATTTCAGAAGATTCCATGTACTTCTCAACACAGCGTAGTCCCTCTACTTTTCTGCTCTGATGCTGAATTTGAAATACATCATTTGATTTCTTTCCTTCTCTTAATCATGAAAATGATTATAGGTAACGACCCCAGAACCAGTCTAGGGAGAACTGGGGTCGGTAACACAACGCCACTGTCTAGAGAAAACCTTTTTACTGAATTGTTAAAGCAGAACTACGTAGTATTTTTACTGAAACATCATTCGTCCTAAAGAAAACGCCGCTGAAGGCCATCATATAAATGTATAGTCACTTATAAGTAATCTCACAGGAGACCTTCACACATCTACACGTCCTAACACCACACACGCTCGATGTTTAGGTCTCTAATGCAAAAGCAAGGCCATACTGAACACCAGCAGTCAATCAGTTCAAGACACGCCCCTGGAAATGTGCTCGATTTAGTGTTAACGAATCAAAACTACTAGAGTGTGGTAATTAATACCACTAATATGGAATATGATAGAAAACAGTTACACTAACACTGACCTGTAGTGTACAGGTATAATTACTCCCTGCTCCACTAGAGGGCATGTTACTGTGTGTTTGATTTACACTACTGACTCGGTAGGAAAAGACAAAGGGGCGTCTCATACTCTGGTGCCACCTGCTAGGCTTCCTCTGTCCACCAGAGGGAGGCACTGACCCACTTAGCAGAGGATCACCCTCCTGTCTGTGCTCTGTCTCTCTCTTCCAGAGTTCTGATCAAAGCTAAACCAGGAATTTGGTACAGACCCTCAAGTTTCCTCCTGACTGACCAGTCTCGATGGGAGAAGAATTCTATGTGGGAAGTTCTCCACAAAGAATTCCAGGTGCTCTGTGATAGCCTGGAGTTCCCCCAGGAGCAGATTACTGAACCGGCCTAAGTTAACAAATCGCCATCAATAACCTCCTGTCTCAGCTAGCGTCCATAACGAAAGAAAACAAACAAAGGAGACAATTCTGGATCTCCTGGCACGTAACATGAGAGACAACAGCTTCTCTGGCATTCCCCAAAGTCCACCTGAAGATCCTGAGAAAAAGATCCAGGAATTTCTAATTACCAAACTAAAACTTCCAGTTCAGAACATAACATTCCACCGCATCCACCGCATCCGCCGCCCCGGAGCGAAACACATTCAGAATAACAGTCCAAGACCCAACACCACCAAAGCAGAACACCAACAGCTAATACAGGGCACAGGAAACCCACTGCAGCGTCAGTGATCAACTCCCTCTGGAAATACTTCCCCATCAGAAAACAGCCAATCAGAGAAGGAGCTGGAATATCTGTGTGTAGATTATTACAGTTTTTTACGACTGCTAACAAGCGTTTACCAATACTTAAGATACTTTTTCAAAACTCTAAACACAGCAGCACATCTACCTCATACAAATAGCCAAATAGTTAAAATAGTTAAAAGCACATATTCTTAACTAAATACAAACTCTGCATTTCACAATGCAAACAAAGTTTTTTCTATACACACTAACTCTGTTAAAACACAGCAAACCTGGTCCAGTATCCAATCATTCTTTCAAAACGCTAGCACAGATTCTCTATTCAAGAGGAACATAGTCAATCACTGCACAACTACTGTCAAAAAACTAACAGTTGATGGCATTACAGAAACTATATAGCATGTAATATTTTACTCTCTCCCAGCAAACAGCAGACATAACATCTGTTGTTTTCTTATAAGTGTGTGTTCATGTTTTTTGGACTGTGTGTGTCCGCTACATTTGGACTGTTTTTACTTAAATGTGTGCTGTGTTTGTGTTGTTTTGTTAACATACTGTCTACACAATGAGTGATATCACTGTAACGTACTGTATGGAATGTAGATTGACAAAAAAGGATTCTGTGACAGTCTTGCGGTAAAGGTTATATTTTATTAGGGACATGAAATTGTAGCCTAACTCAAAAAAGAATTACCGTAATTATAAACTTAATTAGCCATGGTCCCATATGTGTAAAAATACATATATACAAAAAAAGGCGAGTAGGGTGAGAGGAAAGGCGAGTAGGGCGGGAGGAAAGGCGAGGAGGGCGGGAGGGCGGGAGGAAAGGCGAGGAGGGCGGGAGGAGAGGCGAGGAGGGCGGGAGGAAAGGCGGGGAGGGCGGTGTGTGGGCGGGAGGAAAGGCGAGGAGGGCGGGAGGAAAAGGCGACTGTGTGATGTGGGGGGGAGGAAAGGCGAGTCGGGGGGGAGGAAAGGCGAGGAGGGCGGGAGGAGAGGCGAGGAGGACTGTAGGTGGTGGGACTGTGTTGTGAGGCGAGGAGGGGCGGTAGGAAAGGCGAGGAGGGCGGGAGGAAAGGCGAGTAGGGCGGGAGGAAAGGCGAGGTGGAGTTATGGTGGTGAGGAAAGGCGAGGTGGACTGGGCGGGAGGACTGTGTGTGGCGGAGTAGGGCGGGATGTTTGGAAAGGCGAGGAGGGTTATGTGTGTGGAGGAGAGGCGAGGAGGGCTGGGAGGAAAGGCGAGTATGTGTGGGCGGGAGTGGAAAGGCGAGTAGGGCGGGAGGAAAGGCGAGTAGTGCGGGACTGGAAAGGCGTGGTGGGCGGGAGGAAAGGCGAGGAGGGCGGGAGGAAAGGTGTGAGGAGGGCGGACTCTGTGAGGAAAGGCGAGTAATAGGGCGGGAGGAAAGGCGAGGAGGGCGGGACTGTTAAAGGCGTGTGGATGGCGTGAGGAGTTAAAGGTGTGTGTGTAGGGCGGGTGGACTGGAAAGGCGAGGAAGTGTGTGGGAGGAAAGGCGAGGAGGACTGTGGGGGAGGAAAGGCGAGGAGGGTCTGGGAGGAAAGGTGTGGGAGGGTGTGGAGGAAAAGCGAGTAGGGCGGGAGGAGAGGCGAGGAGGGCGGGAGGAAAGGCGAGGAAGGCGGGAGGAAAGGCGAGGAGGGCGGGAGGTGTGTGGCGAGGAGGGCGTGGAGGAAAGGTGAGGATGTGGCGGGAGTGTGTGTGTTGGAAAGGTGCGAGGATGTGTATGTGTGGCTGTGTGTGTTGGGACTGGAAAGGTGAGGACTGTGGGGCGGGAGGAAAAGCGAGTAGGGACGGGAGGAGACTGTTATGTGTATGGTGGAGGGCGGGAGGAAAAGGGACATCATTCTTGGATGGTCTGCAAACCAGTTTGTGATGACATGAGAATGGTGGGATGCTACATTGTCCCAT